>CM042147.1:64699468-64786968 GCA_023376005.1 Doryteuthis pealeii | reverse complement strand
CGTCTCATTCGAAGTAGTTATCTTGTGAGCCATTGTGCTACACACGAAAAGTAGCGGATCACTTACGGTTGGTAGACGCTGTTCAAATTGCTCGAATATTGTTTCTATGAGAAAGAATGGGAAGTGGACGACGGAAATGGTGATAGGAAGCTTGAAATTAAACAAGATATTCAAAAAACACAAGTAAACAACGACAATGGAAGGATTAAAGTGGAAAATATATTAAAAAAGAATTTCACGTGGGAAATTTTTACATAGTCATAATTTTTAAACTATTCTCGCACCCAAAGTGCTGAGAATATCCTTCATACTTATTTCAAAGCAACGTACATTTATAGTTTGATACAAGAAAAAAACGTAATGTAACACCTACACTTGCTATTCAGTTGAGTCTTATCTATTTTCACTTTGATGTAATTAGCGAATTCGATCCTCACTGAGTGTCAGTATTGATTTTCTTTTACCAGATTAAACTAAGTGAAGTCGTCGGGGTGGTCTAAAGTTGGTATCAGCCTGACAAGCGAGGGAGATAAAGCAATTATAACCCCTATTAGAAACTCTTAATTGTAATCATTCATCATGTTTTACGTATGGTATACTAAAGTCGACGGAGTGGCCTAATGTCGAGGGAGTCTATCCCCTTTTCACTAGCGCTAGACCAAGGAGATTATTTTTGTGTCTGAGTCGGAGCGCCACAACTACCACCAACTCCTTACTTTACCGCACAGTTCCACGTGCTCCTTATACGTTGAGTTGGCGGGGGCCGGTATCGAACCAGAAACCTTGTGGTTTCATAAATCACTAATTTAAAATTTGAGATCCGTTAAAAGCGAAAAAGCAATTTAAACAATTTTTGTAAGTTTCCCACAATTGAGTAGAAATCACTTTTATTGTTTTTAGCTGAATTCAATAATTAGCGTATTAAAAATATTGTAATATTGTAAAACAGAGGCTTAAGTTATTCATTTCTTTTGCATCATGGGGTTCATTCGAGAAACCAACGCCCTTTTATAGTGATTTTAACAAGTGTAAGAAATAGGGGCGTACGCAGGAGTACAGCCAATACCTACTTCTCGATTTTTGTTTGTTCGTTCTCTGCTAATTGGAATATTTGCTATTAGCAAATTTATTTACAGTTTATTTATTACAGTTATCCGACTAGGAACCAAAAGGTTCCGGGTTCGATACCGGCTCTCGCTAATTTCCCATAGCGCTAATGCTATGGGAAATGTATGAATCCAAATATTCTCCCTCCAACTATGGATAGATAATAAGACGTAATGGGGTATTTAATCTTGGTTACGCAACCGGTCTAGCAGAAGGAAAACTGTGAATTTAAAGCTGTTAAACTCCGCTTAATAAATTGATCTTGTGTCACATCCTACACGTGTGTGTGTGTGTAGGGGGGGGTTAATAAATATGTTTATACTCAGGACCGAATTAAATTTACTTTAGGCTATAAGTGCAACACAACAATGCTGGCCCCTCATTCTCCTGATAACAAGTAGATGTAAAGTTACAGCTTCTAACTTAGTAACACTGTAAGGTCATATTTAAGGTCTGGTTTATCTTAGTCGGTAGAGCGTCCAACTAGGAACCAGAAGGTTCCCGGTTCGATACCGCCCCTCGCCAATTCAATGTATGAGTAGCACAGGGATCTGTGCGGTAAGGTGAGGAGCTGATAGTAGGAGTAGCGCGCCACCTCAGATGCCAAAACGATCTTCTTGGTCTAATGCTAATGAAAAGAGGATAGCCTCACTTGCTGTCGGGCTGATATCGACTTTAGGCCATCACGATGACTTTACTTACTTATTACAGTTATAAACGCATATTATATCCAGTTTTCATGATAAAATTCAGGAAAAAGATTCATTTATGATATACTATGCAGTAAATATACGGCATCTTATTGTGGTGTAATGGTTGGCAAGCAAGTCTTGCTGATTAATTACTAGTGAATAACGTGTTCAATCCTCTCTGGATGACCCATACTTTCGGCCTAGGGTCACATCCTACCCAGGGCGAACAGGTTGGGTAAATACTTACTATGTACATTGGCTGATTTTAGCACAAACACAGAAATACGGAGAACCAAACATTAATGAGCCAGCAAAGCTCATCATGGTTGACTAAATGAGAACAATCTACCCCAATGAATTAAATAAAGGGTAAAAAGTTCCATGAAGGCTCTCGAGTTCGACAAAAAGATATGTTTATATACGAAGTCTCAACAAAAAGGTTCCCGATGTCGTCGAGGAGGTCCCAAAGTTCGACAAGAAACACCTGAAGAAAGCCGGAGGGCCCATCGGTCGAAACCTTGTGTATATGAAAATAAAGATGAAGACAACAGTCCAAAAAATCAAATGACACAAAAAACAAAAAAGTGCCTAAAAACTTACAGTTTTACAGGTTTATTTCCGACATCTCTGATGAACCCCATTGTAATTTCAGAACATAAAACATAGAAACATAATTTGGTAATTTTCACCTTCAGTTGGCTAAATTCCTAGCATAAAATTGTGCGTGCACATTATCTGAAATGAACTTAATTGTTATTAAGAACACATTTTATGATATTTTTTTGTTAAAGCATGCAGTTGTATTGTTTTCGAAACAGTTTCTAAGATTTGTTTATTTCGCACGGAAACTTTCAAAATGGCTACCGGCTTGTTTCAAAGTGAAAGTCAGTTGGCTGAATTCCTAGCATAAAATTATCTGAAATGAACTTAATTGTTATTAAGAACACATTTTATGATATTTTTGTGTTAAAGCATGCAGTTGTATTGTTTTCGAAAAAGTTTCTAAGATTTGTTTATTTCGCACGGAGACTTTCAAAATAGCTACCGGCTTATTTCAAAGTGAAAGTCAAGGGAAGTTACTCTAATTGCCTTATTTGCTTGGAATTTAGCCAACTAAAGGTGAAAATTACCCACAATTTTTATTAAGTTTTGTTTAGCCTGACACACAGACCTCAGATTGATTTAAATACCTGTTGTTCTTAATATATGACTGAATTGCGATTAAAGAGAAACTTTAAAAAAAGATATAGGCAATTCCTTGAGTGTTTGTTGTAAATGTCATTTTGCTTGCCAGTTCAATTACAATCTGATAAATACTGGAGATAAAATTGTACAATTAAAGATTAAAATTATCTAATCTGAATTACTTCATTTAATTTTATGTGGAGAAATTTTTTAAAGAAAACAAACACAGGATGTCATGAACAATGGAAACTCTTTATGTCGATACTTAAGTATTTCGTTTTATTTTAGAATAAAATCTTCTTCAGGGCATTGAAAATTTGTATGAGTAAAAGATGAAAGATGTTCAGTGTATGTTGAATGTGTGATAAAAGGTTATTTACCATTATTTACTTGGCGTTTATATATGAAAGCCGATGACGCGATCATTGCATGTGAATGCGAAAATTGATGATCAGAAACCGTCGCATGTCGAACGTGAATTGTCCTCGAATTAATGTTTAAAAAAATTATGACGTGTTTCATATGAATATTATCACACATCTTTTATCACACATTCAACATACACTGAACATCTTTCATCTTTTACTCATACAAATTCTCAATGCGATGGATTAGTAGTGGGACAGACTGGGATCTTTAACCGTAGTATGGCAACCGGTCAGAGAGAAGGAAAATGAATTCAAAACCGTTAAATTCCGCTTAAAATTGACCTTGTTTCACATTTTGTTCATGATAGAGGGTTTAGTAAATACGTAATTAAAGCTATATTCATTGTTTCATTGTAGAAACTAAATGCCGTTGACCTGTTGGTCATATAAATATTGGTGCTTATGCCGTTTGTATAACTATTATCACTGCTGCTACGGCTGATGCTAAAATAGCCGCTCCTGAAAAATCGATATAAGTTTTAACTTATGTAGTTTTACTTGGACAAACTACAAACTGCCCAGGTGCAAATATAACGATATCTTGCCAAAGTCTGTTGGAGAATTTTCTGCTTTGATGTGAGATACAACTTACAGTGAGCAAGGCTGAAGACTAAGAAGAATTGTAATGGTATGCAATACATAGCATTCTTGGAAGTAGATCATCGTGGGAAAGGTTATTTATTTGCCTTTAAGAAGTTCTGCGAAAAAGATAGTGACGATTGTCGGTCTATTAAAGAATAACACTGATTTTTAACATTTTTATTTTTCAGGTTCGTAATCCTGATTAACAATTAGCAGATCAATGTTGTCCTTGAACACGTATAAAAAGATTCAGTTCATGCTTGCATCTCAGAATTAATGGTCAGCTGATTGATTGAAACGGCATGATAAACCGTATAGGGTTATTCTATGCCTAGAAGTTCGGGAATCGATTTAACTGTACGTTCACTTGTACATTTTTGCTTAGTTGTTTCTTAAGAGATTTTTCAGCACATGGTCCTATCAAATATGAATAAGTTTTAAAGATATTATTTGTCCCTATAGGACCCTAACAGGTACTACCACTGTAGGTTAGAGTCGACCTGGGAGTAATAGCAATGAAAGGGTACTTCACCCTCCTCCAGATCTCCAGAACTGAAGCATCACCATCAGATACAGTTTAATCTCATACACAGGATATATCTTTTGGAGAGGAAGGGTCGTACCCCTCTGCAGTCAGCATGTTCTAAGCCCTAATGACAGGGCCCATGTTTAGCTGAGAAATGTCGGATTATTACGTTTGTGGTTGGTTATGAAAAGAGTACGCAAGATTCGGCCATTGTTTTGATAAGAAACGGAAGAACCGTTTCGGCCATTGTTTTGATAAGAAACGGAAGCACCGTTTCGGCAATCTTTGGAGTTGTAATAATAAAAAGGCGGAAATGATTACTTCTTGCAGTTAACGTCAACTTGTTGTGTTCTTTATTTCGATAAGCAACCTGCAACAGTTCTCATTCCGTTAACCATGACCGGGTGCAAGTGTTAAGCTATGTTAAGTATTCTATGTTATTATCGCTCATGTAGCATAGACCATCTTGTCCTCTTTCAAGTCCATACAAAGACAGACTGCTGCGTGATCCACCCGGACCACAGTCTGTTGCCTAATTCTTACAAGCCAGCGACACACAGATTATTGCCTAATATATACAAAAAACAGGCGACCATATAATTATTATGAATCAAAGAAGTACAGAATTTATCAATATGTGAAATGGGACAACAAATTTTTTTACGGCATATCAACCACTGTGAATCATTTAATGCCGGCAAAGTTTTGAAAGATTCGTAGCGATAGTCTGGAAGAAAATCTGGACTCTATGACCTTTAGGCACCCCTTTTTGATCTCGATTCAGAAGGACATGGTTTTCATTTACACCGTCAATATCCGGATTTGTTAGGGCTTAGGGTTAGGGGTTAGGGTTAGGGTTAGGGGTTAGTTTTATGATTTAAAACAAAAACTTAAAAAATCGTCTGTTAACAAACAACCAGATAATGACGCTGTAAATGAAAAACGTGTTCTTCTGAATCGAGATCAAAAAGGGGTGCCTAAAGGTCATATGGTCCGAAAATCTTTTAAACTTAAAATGTCATAATAGTATAAGAGTCTTTGTAAATTGTCTTGAGGCTATTAAATAGAGAATTAGTCGTCCCTTATTTGGTTTGGAAAGGCCTTTGTGTATCAGGTTAACGGAATGCCTATGGGAGGCAAAGCGTCCTGTTCTGTAAACAAAATGCGCAACTGGTGCCTGTGAAGAAAATTTCGTGTAATAGGTACACGGAATACCGGTGGGCGGCGAAAGAAACCCCTTTGTCCTAATGAACAGGAGACACAACTGGTGTGTTACTTATGACGGCTAGAGAGTCTAACAGAAAAGACGATTTGATCTTGGCGGTTTTGCCTTTCGTAACATCTAATTACCTAACGGAGAAACCATAGCAAGTGAGCAAGATAATCCAAATAGCAAAAAAGTTCTATTACTTTCTAGACGCACATACTGTAGTCGAGTTTTTGGCCATGAAAAATATTTCCGTGGTGCCTCAGCTCACTCACTCTCCCACGAAGTATGCAATCGGCGATTCTAAGCCCCGACGACATGACTGAACAACAAAATGAAGTTATTAATAGGATATATACAATAATAATATAATCTTATTATAATGGAGATTGTGTGTTTTTCTGTCTGTAACCGAAACTATATTCCTACTCAAGTCACAATTCTCTTAGTTATTGACATCATATTCTCCATGATTTTATTTTTATCTAAACCTCAATTATTAATAAAATTGTCTTACATTATTAATACTGTTAACTATGTCTACATACTGACAACATGCAATTATATTTATATATACAACAAAATAGCGGTTTACAATGTGAATGGAAAGGCTAATTTGCATATCAATATTTAAAAAATCGAATTTAATAAATATGTGCTTAGTATTATTGATTTCTGTTTGGTTTTATTTTAATGAATATAAGCAAAAATCTCTTAAATGAATCTTAAATGAAATCCATTAACAAGATAAAATAACTGTCATTTTATTCTTTACTTCCTCTTATAACTAAATACTTAAATTAGAAAAAATAACAATGAAAGACGAGAGTGATGGAAGAGTAAGTTTCAGTTGTTCCATTTTTTATTATACTCCCTCTGTTTCAAATCTTTTATTATACCCCCCCCCCTGTTTCAAATCTTTTTATCTGTATTCTTATTTAGTTTCATTAGCCTTTCTAATTTAATACAATATTTTATTACATTAAAACTTAAATACTTGCACCCGGAGGGTGCATATATTTGCTAGTAATAATAATAATAATAATAATAATAATATATATATATATATTATATATATATATATATATATATATATATATATATATATACAATACAATGATAAAAATACATCTTATCAGAATTTCAGACTATATATATATATATATATATATATATATTTGAAGTGAGCACACTCGTGCACTCACTCCAAAATCTTTTATTTATCTTAGAGGGAGATACAACAAGTGTGCCCACAACTCGGCATATAGCCGGAAGTTTTAAACTGGGTGACAAAACTTGTCATAACACTACATCGATCTAATTAGCTAGGTTCACTCGCCGACCGATCCATTCAAAAACAAAATCTTTC
Organism: Doryteuthis pealeii; assembly: GCA_023376005.1. Classification (NCBI taxonomy): domain Eukaryota; kingdom Metazoa; phylum Mollusca; class Cephalopoda; order Myopsida; family Loliginidae; genus Doryteuthis; species Doryteuthis pealeii. The sequence goes on along the minus strand of CM042147.1, from coordinate 64,779,872 downwards.
ATTCTTTCCTTGTGCAGCCTACTTTCACCAAAATGCCCCTTTCGTCCTACGGCTTTATCCTACTTAAAATTATCCCAATTTTCGAATGGTTTTGATTTTTAAAGCACGTAACTCGTGCTTCGATTGATTTACTGGAGATGGAGAGGGTGGGATTAAATGAATTAGAATATATATATATATATATATATATATATATATATATATATATATATATATTCTAATTCATTGTCTTTCTTTTTTCTTTTTTTTCCTGGCACATAAAGCATTTGGGCACATGAGGCACACCCGAATTTTGGCAGTCATATTCTAGAGAAAAGTTTTCAAAAAATCTTTTTTCCCTTTGCCCTGTCTCCACTCTGGGGTTATTTTAAAGCTTCTTATCTACCATTATTCAAATATTACTATTTGGCAGGCACATTCTGGTAAAATTATGTAAAAGGTCCTCCCCTTCCGATCTTTACAGCTCTGTCTCCCATCTCGGGTTATTTTGAAGCTTCTTATCTAATTGTATTAAAATATTACTTTTTGGCAGGCATATTCTAGATGAAAAAGTTCCCCTGATCTTCCCTGAGTCCTCCTCACCCTTGGGTTATTTTAAAGCTTCTTATCTACCAGTATTCAAATATTACAATTATCTTCAGAATCTTCTGAGTTTTTGAATTCGCACAGACTCTTCATGTGCTTGCCATATTCTATAATAATAATAATAATAATAATAATAATAATAATAAAGTATACTTACTCATGTGTCCGAGTATTGTAAAACCTTGTCATAACATATCATTTTAATTCAAAATGCATAATGAATATATAGCGTGTACTTCTGTAAAGGAGTATTACCACTGGCAAAATTACGGGTTTTATTATTATATTAATTACTCCTTTTGAATTTTTCACATCAGCATTAGCTGATGGTCTTTCACTGGAGTCTGAGTGACAGCAAGTCTCCTCAGATCTCCAGGACTCTTCTAAGTATTCTGGCAGATTGCAACAGTGCAGTGTTCTGGATGATATCAATCCTTCCTCTGATTTCCAGATTTTCCAAACCCTTTTCCAATCCTTTTGGGACCGTTCCAAGTGCACCAACTACAATTGGTATCACTTTCACTTTCATATTCCATAACTTTTTCAGTTCTCTGGCAAGGTCCAGGTATTTGTCCATTTTTTCATTTTCCTTTAGCTTCACCCTCTGATCTGCTGGAACTGCAAAATCCATCAGTTAACAAGTTCTTTCTTTTTTGTTATTCAACACTAGGTCTGGTTTTCTTGCTGGGATAAGGGGATCCGCTTTTATTTCAAAGTCTCAGAGAATTTTATGCGTTTCGTTCTCAAGAACAGATTCTGGTGTATGCATATACAATTTTGTTGTATGGTCAAAATTAAATTTTTTGCATAATTCCCAGTGGATCACCTTCCCAACCCAGTCGTGTCTAGTTTTGTACTCCCGTTGTGCTAGTTTGCTACATTCATATAGTACATGGTTTACGGTCTCATCTTTATTACCGCATTTATCTACACTTACTATTTTGTTGGGTCTTATAAATTTTTGCTTTGATATAGTTTGTCCTTATGTCATTATTCTGTCCAGCAATTATTAGTGATTCAGTTTCTCTTTTAAGGTTTCCTTTTCTTAACCATGTCCAGGTTTTTTCATGTGCAACGTCTCCAATTTGTCGTTTGAAGCGACCGTATAATTGTTTTTCTTCCCATTTTTGTTTTCTAGTCTTTGTTGTTTTTCTGTTTGTCCCTATGTCACATCTACTATTGCTGGACGCCATAAGTATTCTGTCTTTGCTCTTTTTTGTGTAGTCTTCGAGTTGTTGGATTGTGGTTTCTACGTAGTCCTTTATGTTGGCAAGACCTCTTCCCCTTCCTTTCTTGACACATATAATCTATCTCTATCGTCTCTAGGATGGAGAGCCTCATGCATGGTCATTAATTTTCTCGTCCTTTGGTCAATCTGTCGGAGTTCTTCTTTTGTGCATTTTAAGAATGGTCCTAAGTATCTTATAATGGGGACAGCTCAGGCATTGATTCCTTTGATCAGATTTCTGCTGTTAAGTTTGGTTTCTAGAAGTTTTCTAGTTCTCCTGAGATATTCTTTTTTAACTTTTCATTTCATTTCTGCTTGCTTGATATTGTCTGCTACTAAAATTCCTAAGTATTTGTAACTTTCATTTTCATCAAGTGATTTTATAGTTTCCTGATTTGGCAGTTGTATTCTGTCCATTAATTTTCTTTCACCCCATTTTATTACTAGCATAGCACGTTTTTCAATTCCAAATTCCACCCCTATATCCTGGCTATATATTCTAATAGTTTGTACTAGGTTTCTAATTCTTTTACATTTTTTGCAATTTTTTTATGTCATCCATGTACATGAGGAGGTTTATCTTTTCTTGTGAGTTAGTGAATTTGTATCCCCCTGTACATTTCTTAAGTATATGATTGAGTGGCATCATTGCTATGATAAACAGTAGTGGTGATAACGAGTCTCCTTGGAAGATACCTCTTTGGATTTTTACTTCTGTGAGGGATTGTTTTCCAGCTTTTAATTGAACTTGTCAGTTTTCCATGGCTTTTTCAATGAAGTTTATACTGTTGTTGGAAATTTTGTACATTTTTAGATATTCTAAAATCCAGGTATGTGGGACCATGTCATAGGCTTTTCTGTAATCGATCCACGCCATCGCAATATTTTTCCGTCTATTTTTTACTTCTTTGAGAATGTATTGGTTTTTTTACTGTATATAGACCAATACATTCTCATAGAAGTAAAAAATAGATGGAAAAATATTGCAATGGCGTGGATCGATTATTATTATTATTTACTCCTTTTGAGTTTTCACATCAGTGTTAGCTGATGGTCTTTCACTGGAGTCTGAGTGACAGCAAGTCTCCTCAGGTCTCCATGACTCTTCTGGGTATTCTGGCAGATTGCAGCAGTGCAGTGTTCTGAATGGTTTCAATCCTTCCTCTGATATCCAAACTTTCCAAGCCCTTATTATTATTATTATTATTATTATTATTATTATTATTATTTATTATTATTATTATTATTATTATTTCACTCCTTGTGAGTTTTTCACAACAGCTTAAACTGATGGTCGTTCACTGGAGTTTCTTTTATAAGCTTTTGGGGACCGTTTCAAGTTCCCCAACTACAATTGGTATCACATTCACCCTCATATTACATAGCTTTTTTAATTCTCTAGCAAGGTTTAGGTATTTGTTTATCTTTTCGTTTCCTTTCATCTTCACTCGGTGATCTGCTAGAATTGCAAAATCTACCAGTTAGCAAGTTTCCTTTTTTTCTAAATCCATATTGGTCTGGTCCATTATTATTATTTGAAATGAAATCCTTTTCTACAATTGATATCACATTTATAAATAAATATGAATGCACCTAGTCTATTGTATGTATGGTACACAACAGTTTTTTATGCATATAATTATGTAAATATATTATTCAACAAAAGATTTTTAAAAATATTTGATTCCTTTTTAAAATGTTCTGAAAAAAACACTATATCAGTTTTCATTATCCTCTAAGCAGAAGCAGTTGTAAAAACATTCTACAATTAAATACATAAGTAAATCTCTTGGACTGGAATTGCATTTCATCTCTGAAAAAAATATCTACCACTTATAATAAAAGTTAATCTCCTTGCTATTTAAAGTGATTCTTTCGTATTGTCTGTTAGCAAAGTGTCAGGTCATAAACGAGAATATATTATAATTGGCGCGTGGTGTAATGGTTCTAGTCGTAGGTAATGGCCTAGTCGAATGAGTTCAAATCCTGGACGCGGCTGTTTGCATTTCACATAGCGCTTATACTCTTGGGGTGTGGTAATTTCATTTCCCTTTGAGCTAATACCCTTGGGAAAGGTATGAATCCTACTCTCCCTCCAGCTATGGGTAAATAGTAGGGCAGACTGGACTCTTTAACCCTGGCTAGGTAACCAGTCTAGGAGAAGGAAAACTCTGAATTTAAACCTGTTAAACTCCGCCTAAGAAATTGACCTTGTGTCACATCCTGCTCGTGCGGAGGGGTTTGGTAAATATATATACTCTTGGGAAAGGTATGAATCCAACTATTCTCCATCCAGCTATGGGTAAATAGTAAGGCAGATTGAGCTATTTAACCTTGGTTAGACAAATCTAGGGGATAGATAACTGAATTCAAGCCATTTAAATCTGCTTTAGAAATTGAAATTTTGTCACAACCTGCTCGTTGGGCGGGGTATTAAATATATATATATATATATATATATATATATATATATATATATATATATATATATATTATAATTGGTTTAGTTTCCGTTAAAATACTTCTGCTATATTATGGGTTTTGTAGTGCTGTGGCTTTAGACCAGCATCTGGTTGGTTTATAAATGCAGCTGCTTTTGGCGTGACACAGAATCAGATGAAATGGCCGAAATTGTCTAAAAATCACCCCCCCCCCAAAAAAAAAGAACAAAACGTAAGCACTGGAAAAAGAAAGCAAAGAAAGAATAATTTAACAGGAAGGAGTAATTGAGAAAGAGAGAAAACAAATTAGAAGTGACGGAGAGAAAAAGAGAAGACGTGTCCTGAAAATAAATTATGCTGTGGTAAGCAAATAACAGTGTTATGATCTTGCAAATGGAATTAAAGATAATTAAAAGTAATTAAAGATTAAATTAAATGCATCACATTACAACCAAAATTTAAACTGAGTTTTTTTAAATGTTTGTATTTACAATTATTAACGACGGAGCGAAACATTCAAAACAAAATTTGTCAAATTCCAAAAAGTTTATACCATTGAATTATATTAACTTCTATTAGAGTTATTAAATTATTTACGTTAATATCATCTTTCATGAATGCTAAATAATAAATTCGACTAAAATAAAAAGGCATATATATATATATATATATATATATGTGTGTGTGTGTGTGTGTGTGTGTACAGAAATAACCTACTCGAGTTTCACCATAAGGATCTTCAGGGTTAAATCCACTGAATAATTCAAGATATTGATTAATCACAGCTAACTGTCGGATTTCATGTTTTAAATATGGCCGTTGAAAACAGTTTCGCAGTTAATGATCGCTGCTGCGTCATTTTAAAAAAATTGAATGGAAGATGGTATATCATAACTGTGTTTACTAATATGGAATTATTCAAAATAATATTTTCAATATTTTCAATATTTTCACCGGTAAGTCATTCCTATATATATATATATATATATATATATATATATATATATATATATATATATATACGTATGTGTGTTATAGTGTACAGTACAATTAAAAGACGATTGTTATAATTATGCAAAAAAATAGAAACATGTTCAAACTTTAAAATGATGTAAACATCATTGACAGTAAACGTTTCTGCGATTTCTAAATATTTTGGAGACCTTACCATTGGGATTACCCTCGTATTTATCTATCTTTTTCATTTGTATTATACGCTTATGTAGCTAGGGGACAATTACACCAATCTTTATGGAAACTACTTGGAAAGGTGGCATAGTAGTGCTGGTAAGATATGCACGATATTTTATTTGTATAGTAATACGTATTGAAATAGGAAATGTCTCTTACCATGCATGTTCTCAACTGATTTATTCATTTAATTACACATATTTCATTTTATGGCAATTACTCAAAAATATGTGGAGCCTTGATTTTTTTTAAATTCTAAGATTACACTGCTTCTTCAGATGTCAACTTGTTTTAGCAAAATTAAAATTTTGTAATTATGTGTTAGTAGAAAAAAAGGGAAATACATTTTTTCTTCGGAATAGAATTATAATCTAGCGTTTGAAATTGATATCAATATGATTTTCTTCTCTGTTTAATTTACATAAAATTTTAGAATGCAAGTAGGGAAATATTTCAGGCAATCAAAACTGAGTGGTGGTGTGTCCTGAGCGTGACGTTAAACTGTATCTAGTGGTGAGATTCCAATTCTGCAGCTCTGTGGAGTGTGGAGTACTCCTTCATTGCTATTACTCCCAGGTACAATCTGACATGGAGTGGTAGTACCTGTTAGAGTACCGTCTATGGATTCGATGGATAAAAATGAGTTTTAAAATGTGTTAAAAATGAGGTTTAAAACATTTTAATACTCAACAATGATGAATAAGACAAAAATGTATTCAGCATAAAATAACCCAAGGGTTAACATGCCGTAAAATCCAACCAATCAACTTACCTGTGTGGTAAGGTGTTGGTAAAAGTTACATATGCTAAAATGTTAATTTTACATAACATTAAGCATTATTGTTCTTAATTAAAAAAAGTACAATCTAAATAATAAGAGTTTAAATTTATACCTGATATAAACTTTTAAGCGGTGCGAACAAACGCTTGTCGGTGGGGCTTAGATTACATAAACTATATCCCCAGCGAATGAGTAAGACCCCTCAAAGGGCGTCCTAGGTATGACTTAACTATATTTGATGATGAGGCTCCAGTTCTATAACTGTGTAGTTTGGGGTACGTCTTCATGGAAAAAAATCTCTTAAGAAGCACCTACACAAAAAAGTAAATATAGATGTACAATGAACGTAATTCTCTAACCTCTGGGTATAAAATAACTCTAGAAAGGTTTATATGCCGTTAAAATGAAAATAAATCTATATGTATTTGTTTTCTTTTTGGTAATTGCAACAAAGTCTGGTCGTCTGGTCTAGTTTGCATAATCGGTTTTTTATCTCAAATTATTTGTTATTGATATTATCATTAGCGCCTCTTTCTGGTTCAGTAGACAAGGGTAGAGTACTGCAAAGATTGCCTTAAAGCACAAACATGGAAGAGGCGTGTGGAGTTACTGGGATGCCCAGTCGAGAGAAACGTCTCCACCGGATGTAACCCGAATGAAAACAGAGGGATACATTTGGGATCAGCATTATTGCAGCAACTTATCGAATAAAGTTCTTATTCAGCTGCTTTAGGGGGTCAAAACTCTCTGATTTGGCGTTACATCTGAAATAAGCATAGTTTATCATTTTTGTAGTGTATTGTAGTTAGGATTTAAATTTAACTGATATATATAATATATATATATATATATATATATATATATATATATATATTGTGACGTGTCACTGGTATATCAACTAGTATATATATTAGAATTAAAAGAAAACTCTATTTGTAAAAAAAACAAGGAATGCGTGGGCGAGCAAAGAAAATGAGATTTAGTCGGACTGTATTTTTGGCAAAAGAATGTCAGTGCGATTACTACTATCCCTATGTCTAAAGAACAGTCGTACTCCCTCACCCCACCTCAGGTGATAGGAGGAATATGCATACATATTTCAACTGTGACTCCACGAACCAAAAGTACACTTACCCCGAGACGTTGCTATGACGACGACTAAGAAAGGATTTTCGCGCGAAAACGTGGGGCCAGCTCACAGTTGATGGAATCATCCTGAGAAGCAAGGACAGTAAAGTTTGATATGCGCATCGAAAAACAAAGGAACGGAAAAAGAAAAGACGTTTCATCGTAGAATAAGAGTTAATTCATTTGGAGAAAAGGAGCGAATCACTGTTGGACAGAGAAATAACAATAATTTTAACAGAGAGACATTGTTGCGGTTTGTAACGTCGCAGTGAGTTAAAACAAACGTTCAAGATTTTGTACTCTGTAAAATCTTTATTGTTTGTCATGTATATTGTATATTGCTAATATGATTGATACGCTCAGTTGCTCGTCCACTCATTTGATAATATGAACCACGCATTCACTTTACCCCTCTTATTACATGTATATTTGTATATATGTATTTGTCTCTTAATGATAATTTGTATTTATATGTAAATAAATGTTTATGTGATTATTTGAAATCCTATCCGCTCTTCGTCATTCAGCATTGTCGTCGTTCATCGGTTTTCTATCCTTTTTCCCGGGAGCAGAGAGAAAAGTTTTGAATCCCATCCCTTTTGTACTATTTATTCTTACATCTGGGACCTTTTGCATATTTTTTTAATTATTTCATGTTGTGTGTGTACACTGGTCACCCCTAACGAGTGTGCGTGCGTAACAATATATATATATATTAGTAGAGGCACATCGTATAACGGATACAGTTATAGGAAATAGACAAGAGTTCAAATCCTGGACGAGGCTATTTGCATTTCAAATAGAGCTCATACCTTTGGGAAACGTATGGATCCAACTATTCTTCTCCCTCTCTCCCCTCTCTCTCTCTTTCTATATATATATATATATATATATATATATATATATATATATTACATGGAAGCTTTTATGACTCCAGGTTTCATGTTTTTATGCATTTCTCAACAGTCACTAGAACAACAGTCAATATTTGCTCTGTCTGATGAATGCATAAAAAACAGGAAACCGGGGGTCACAAAAATTTCCATGTAATAACTATATACACTATATATATATATATATATATATATATATATATATATATATATATATATATATATAGAGAGAGAGAGAGAGAGAGAGAGAGAGAGTAAATTTTCGCATAATCCTGTATGAGGAAATTGCTGAAATTATACTTCATTGTTTTCCAGATTATTTTAATTGAACAAGTTTTCATTTATTCCAACATCAGTGTTATTACAAATAATTAAATTACGCGAGCCTTAACATTTAGAAAATGAACCATTAGAACCAATACTTGAAATAAAAAGCTCAGTGTAATTTTGATGTCATCCAATCTCAACAACGAACCGCTTAGATATCCTCAGATTTCTTGGCTTTTCATGTTCTCTTCGGACAAATAAAACTGTGGCTCCAAATCTTCAAAGTTAATACAAGGATAATCCCAAAGGTAAGATCTCCAAAATATTCAGAAATCACAGAAACGTTTATTGTTTATTATCAATGAAGTTTACATAATTTTAAAGTTTGAATGTATCTATTTTTGCACCCCTTCCGTGATCTCGACTCACAAGGACACTTTTCTTATTCACACCGTCAAAATCCCGTTGTTTGTTAGGGGTTAAAAGGCTTAGGGGTTAGGCTTAGGGTTAGGGGTTAGTTTTATAATAAAAAAACCCCTCTAAAATCGTCTGTTAACAATTAACCGGAATTTGACGGTGTAAATTGAAAAAATATCCCTATGAAAGGAGATCGCAAAAGGGGTGCCTAAAGGTCATATGGTCCCTATTTTTATACATAATCGTCATTTCGGTCGATGCATTTTTCTAGGCGCTTTGGTTTTTTTTTCTTTGCCCATGTTATAACAGTTCGTCATTATGTCATTGAGGAAGCGTTGAATCTCGTTGTCATGTTTTTGACACACATTTCCGTTAATTGAATTTTCAATAATGTCTTTTGCGATTAAAAAACGAGCAACTGTGTGAATTTCACAGTTACGATAGCGGGAATCATGTGCTCCATCAGAAATGACTGCGAAGCCAAGACTGATTGAAGTAGCGAGGAATATGGTACAAGGCAGGCACAGGCACAGGCACAGTCACGTGCACATGCACAATAGAATGGTGTTGCCAATAGCCGCACGAACAGTTTCCCTGCGTCCCCAGCGTATTTGGGGCCTTACTCTTGGGATTACCCTCGTATTTTGTATATTTCTACGATATACAGTTATATAGTTGTAAGTATTACGAATCATTTTCAAAACAGATATATTAGACCCATACATGGGACCCTAACAAATTATAAAACTCTGGGTCTGAGTGAGCCTGGACATAATGGCAATGAAAGGTTACCCCACACTCTTTAGAACTGCAGAATATAAGCCTCACCACCAGATACAGTTTAGTATCATACTCAAGACAGTTTTTGGGATGGAGCTTAGTCCCCTCTGCAGGGGATACAGTCAGCCGAAAGTGTTTGAAATCAGTTCAGAATAATGTACGAGTTCGTTAAAGCCGAAATCAGTTATATATCGAGGTTCGTTATAGCGAGGATTTACAATCGTAATATCTTGTTTGAGGCAATGCCAATTGTATTATAGGTAGGTAGGTAGGATATCATTCTGGAAGGCTTAGCCTTCTTTTTTTGTTGGTTGTAAGCAGTTACTTGTTTGCCAAATGAAATTCTACAACCTTTTTACTAGACTATGATAGTCTTTCCGTCCTTTTCAACTGGCGGCGCCTGTTACCTCGTCACTGTCCCGCCATTTTAAACCTAAACCTCCACCTACAAACATTTCTAGAAATAGATCACAAGATTCGAGTTCAGCACATGTTGCCTCCTGCTTTGCTCCGTTCGGCATGAGAAAAATGCAGTACAAAGTTTTAGGATATCTTTCTCATTGCAATTTCCTTTCCGTTAGTCTTTTTTTTTTTCATGACTCTTGTCTTTGCTTTCTTTTCTTTTTCTTTTTTTTTTCACTACTTTCTTCTTTTTCTTCATTACTTTCTTCTATTCTCCTGCTATTTTTTTAGACGTTTGTTTGTTTTCTAAAAGAAAAAAAAATGAAAAAAGAAAAAAAAAAAAAAAAAGAAAAAAGAAAAAGAAAAAAGATTATAATCACGCCTTTTTTACTTTTCGTCTGTATTTTTCTTCAATTTTTTTTTTCTTTATTTCGATTTTTTTTCTCCGTCTTTTATTCTTTTCATTTTTTTTTAATCAAGCGAGGGTGTACCCATGGCGTAGGGGATAACATGCTGAATTGCGACATTGTAGTATTTGCCCAACCCGTTCACCAAAAATAAGATGGGACACAAGGTCGCAAGTCTGGGACATCCAACAAGGATCGAACTCGCTACTTTGTAGTAATAAATCTGCACGACTAACTTGCTAACGAATACACCACGATATGAAGCCTTACTGCGGCATCGTATTACGGGAGATCGATTTCCAGTCGCGCTATTACGTTCACCTTTGCACTGATACCATTGGGAAAAGTATGAACCGCCTCATCCTCACAGCTATACGTTGAATAGTACCAATACTGTCCTTTGGCATTAAATAACCCAAGAACGTTGATAATTCATTAAAACAAAGGAACCAAACTGAAACTAAAATCTAACTATTTATTATTAAACTATTTTTTGTTTGTCTGTCCTATAGGTGAGGCTCAGAATATGATTACTGCATTCCCTGGAGAGGGTTGGTAAACACTAAAAGGCGTTAAATAGATCTTATCGTGAATTATTGGTATTATATAGGAATATGGGAAACCAGATATCTGTGTGTAAACAAATGATTAAAAACTAATTAAAATAGTGCAATTGAAATATGCAGTGAAACATTGAAAATATAGTTATAATTACAATAGAACATTTACAAATGAATCAAATTTTAGCATTAAATAACGAATAAAGAGTTGATGTGCCGTTAAACAAAGTAACTAACTTTGCTGTTACAATATTAAATATCAGCCATAAATATAATACACTGATTGGTTAAGACCAGCGATGGGATTCAGCCGGTTCACACTGATTCGTAAGAACCTCTTCTTGTAATTTTATTAGTTCAAAGAACCTATTGTTAGCTTAAATACATTTTATCCATGGTCCTATTAAACCTACAAACTCCCAACCGTGAGGTCCAGTGATCTTCGGCCGCTGGATTAGGTTTTTGTAAATAATAGCGTGGATCCCAGGGGGCTATCCCCCCAGGCAATATCGGCCCCCTTGGGGGCAGGGCTGGGTTTATTGCCCAGCGCCTGAGGCGCCCCCTTGAGGGGGAATGCCTAGGGGATCGACGCAATTTATGTTCTTTCCCACCCATGAGCTTCGGCTTGTGGGTGGGCCCACGTTAAAACGAGGCCTTGTGCCCAGTCCATACAAGAGGGGCATGAGACAAATATCCCCCTATTAAAGGCCGTGACAGTAAGAGAACCTGTTGTTAGACCTTTAGTGAGAGAATCTGTTCTGAAAATTTTAGAATCCCACCACTGGGTAAGACCCCCTCCACACACACACACACACACACACACAAAAGAGATGTCTTTGGTATGAAACTAATCTGTATCTGATGGTGAGGCTCCAATTCCTAAGATCTGGGAAGTTTGGAGGATTCTTTATTGTCATTACTACCAGGCCCACTCTGACACGGAGTGGTCGTACCTGTTAGGGGGCAGCGCATCTATGGGTCAAATAGATATGTTTAAAATCAAATTCAACAGAACCATATGCAGAAAACAAAACAAAAAAAACACCAACAAAAAAAAAACAAAACATAAAAAAAAAAAACAACGGCATAAAAAAAATGGCAGAACAAAACTGTAAATATTAACGTACACTGAATACGATTCCCTAAACCTTAAGTCACAAAATAATTGTAGATGGATTAAAATGCCGTTAACAAAATCAATCAACCTATAAGTCATATTTTACTCGTCAGTGACATTAAAATTTTTTAAACTGAAGTTTTTTTTGCTTTTAGATGAATTATATTTATTTTAAAGTGAAACACACACACACACACACACACACACACACACACACATATATATATATATATATATATATATATATTAAAATAAGTGTATTTTGGCAGCATTTTTTCTTTTTATACAAGTTTTTTTGAACTGTACGGACAATTCCTGTCGGACAAGTTTTTTTTTGATCCGTTCCAATTTTCGGGCCATCTTTCTGGTGTTGGGGTGTAACTGGTATAACAGTCCACCAAACCTTTGAAACCTTTGGGGACTGTTATACCAGTTACACCCCAACGAAAAACTTGTTCGACAGGAATTGTCTGTACAGTTCAACAAAACTTGTATAAAAGAAAAAATGCTGCCAAAATACACTTATTTTTAATATATATTATATATATATATATATATTATATATATATATATATATATATAATAATATATTATATATATATATATGCGCCCGGGTTTCCCATCGCAGATCCATTATACGACTGAATAGCGAGTTTTGTTTTCATTGAATGTCCCCTACTTGCGACCCTGAATCACATCCTCCCCGCGGCGAACGGGTTGGTAGAGAGAGAGAGAGAGAGAGAGAGAGAGAGAGAGAGAGAGAGAGAGAGAGAGAGAGAGAGAGAGTGCACCCCATCATGGTGTAATCGTTAGCAAGCAAGTTTTGCAGATCCATTACTTTTGAAAAGCGAGTTCGATCCTCGCTGGATGCCCCATACTGTGATGAACTGGCGAAACACACACACACACACACACACACACACACACACACACACACACACACACACACACACACCTGTATTTAATTTAGAATATATATCCGCTGTGTTGTTGAGTTAGGATCGTATAAAACAAATAATTTTATAGACATTAGTACAGTGAAGCATTTGAAATGAGTAAAAATGAAAAACAACAACAACAACAACAACAACAACAACAACAACAACAACTAGAGCGTCTATCTTAGAATAATATTTATCTGCAAGACATTCAAACTCACTCTAAGGTAGACGTTCTTGTTTAGCTAAAATAAGTAAAGTCATCGGGGTAGCCCGACAACCAGAGAGTCTATCCCCTTTTCACTAGCGCTAGACCAAGGGTATTTTTTGGCGTCCGAAATGGAGCGCCACACCTACTATCACCTTCTCACTTTACCACACATACGCCTGTGGTACACATGCGCTGAGTTGGCGAGGGTCGGTATCGAACCCGGATCCTTGTGATTCCAAGGCGGACCGTCTACCGACTGAGAGTATGTTCAATTCCCACTGATTTCCCCCATTACATTGTGTCAGATTTTATGCCAGACGAATAAAGAAAGTTCTTTTTCTTGTACGTAATCTTAAAGAAAAAAAAAAGTCCTTGGAATTAGTGCTGAGACATGACTTAACATCAGCTGACTGACACACTTGTTGACTGAAGTCATGGAACCATGTCTTTTGTGGGTCACACACATATCGCCTCTTGAGGAGACGGGATGTATCACGTGGCCTCTGGAAAATATCGTTTGTAGACGATAATATTTCGAAAAGAGTGCGGCTGTTGACCGTATTTTAAATAGTAATATCATTACGTGTTACATTTATACATTTTGGTCGTGTTATTTCATAGCTTTTCTATGGAAAACATAAGACAAATTATGAAAGCGAAATTCTTTCAAATATCAGATCTTGCTTTAAAAAAGTTTTTCTTCTTACAAATTACACTAGGTAACAAAATGTTTACTTTTCTTTTTTATTTTTATTTTGTGGCAGAAAGTATTATTTCCCAGTTAATGGAAAAGACTAAATCCTTTTTTTTTCTTTAAACTGTTTTTTTTTTTTTTTTGTAACCTGGGTAATTGTTTTTACTCGAATATAAGAGTTAACAGAGAAATAGTTGCAAGAAATACAATGAACATTAATAATAGGGAAACAGGTTTACTAAGCAAAGATACAAGGGAAACAGAGTAATTAGCAATTGTTAGATTGAATTAACAAATTCCGTGAGATCTCGTTGTTTCTCTCTTCCGAGGTTTCGTCAGACATTATTTATAGGAAAAATAGACGATTCCATTCTCGTTATTTATTCAGTAATAAAATTTAAAATTATCCGATTTTCCAAAAAGTTCCTGGTAGATTCAGTGCTGAGTAGCTAAGAGAGAATTTTGAAGAACTTACTAGAATTTATCACAGTTTATGATAAGGAGTCTGCAGCGTTCAAGTACCTTCGAAACTTCTTCCCTCATCTCTTTGGGGCAAAGGTCAAAGCTGGTGTCTTCGTTGGATTACCAATAAAGAAGATCGTGAAGTCCACAGACTTCACCAACAAACTTAGTAGGAAAGAATTAAAAAAGAAAACTTGGAATAGGTTGGTTCCAGTGATTCAGAGCCTCTTTGGCAACCACAAAGCCAAAAACGATGTGGAACTAGATGAGGAAAATGAGCTGCAGGATGTACCTGAAAGTCTATATCCTTGATGGATGCAAGAAGAACGTTGAAACATATACAGAGGAACCAGGCGAACACTTTCACCAAAATATAATGGTCTTAGAACACCGCTATCAATGAGCATATAATAAAACATGATTGAAGACTATATTTGGGGGCTGATACGTGATACTGTTGCAAATTTTGAAAAACTCCTCATTTATAAACATTTTTGTTAATTTTGTTATAAATTTAGTATAAATAAATGTAAATTTAGATTCATAAATTCTTTATTCAGTCCTTATGTAAATCAAAATTTGCATAATTGTCCGTTTTTAAATAGAAATAGGTAAATTTCTAAATTTCATTATCCAGGGCACAAAATCAAAGTTTGAAAAGAATAATTGCTATTTTCAAGATACTTTTATAATTTTCAATATTTATATTTTTAACGTTCCAGTGCAATCATTTTTGTCGCACATTTTCTCTATAACAATTATTTGCACACAGACATATGGTTTCAAATTATTGATTAGCGGCATTTCAACACTTTTAGCATTATTTTATGCTTAGAGGTAAGAGAATCGCGTTCATTAAGCGTTCATATTTACATTTGTGTGTATGATTTTTAAAGATATATATTTGACCTATTGAACAGACCCAAACAGGTACTACCACACCTGGGAGTAATACCAATGAAGTGGTTCTCCACGCTCCCAGATCTCCAGAATGCATCACCATCAGATACAATCTAGTGTCATGAAAAGTACATAACATTTGGATTGGGGCGGTTTTACCCCACAGCAGGGGGGTATAGTCGCCGCATTTTAATACTCGTCGACAGGGTGTATATTGTTTTAAATATCCCTATCTAATACAAATAACTTTCAAACAAATCTATTTGACTCATGGGTCATTAATGGGTATATATATATCTTATTATAATGGAGATTGTGGGTTTTTATGTCTGTAACCGAAACTACATTACTATTCAAGTCACAATTTCCTTAGTTATTTACATCCCATTCTCCATGATTTTATTTTTATTCAAACTTCAATTATTAACAAAATTCTTTGAAATCATTAAGACTGTTGACCATATCTACAAAACTAATAACATGCAATTGTATTTATATATACAAGAAAATAGCGGTTTACAGTGTGAATGGGAAGGCTAATTTGCATATTGATCTTAAAAATTTGATTTTAATAAATATATGCTTAGTATTATTGATTTCTAATTGTTTGGTTTTATATCAATGAATATGAGCAAAAATCTCGGGGATAAATCTGAAAAGAAATTCATTAAAAAGAAGAAATAACTGTAATTTCATTCTTTACTTCTTATTTTAACTAAATAGTTAATTTAGGAAAATTACCAATGAAAGACGGGGAGTAAGGGAAAAATGATGGAAGCGTTAGTTTCAAAGTTGTTCTATTTTAAATCATACCCCCTCTGTTCAAATATTTTTATCTGAATTCTTATTCAGTTTCTTTGGCTTTTCTAATTTACATGATATTCATTATATTAAAACTTAAATACTTGCACCCGGAGGGTGCAATATATTTGCTAGTATATATATATATATATATATATATATATATATATATATATTGATACCAAATTTCTGTCTCCAATTAGTGCTGCCCATGGCAAAAGCCATACTAGCCATTGGCACGCTACGCCACTGATTCTTCCCCCGACACCATCCCGACCAACACTACTCACGGGTTGCTCTTTTTTTTACAATTTGAACGACTGCACACACACGTGGTTGGTTGGTTGGTTGGATTTTACGGCATGTCAACACTTGGGTTATTTTAAGCCGAAGACGTCTCGTTTTATTCAATTTTTAAAAACTCAATTCGTCTAAAACACATTTTTAAATAATCATTTTTATCTATTTAACCTATACATGGGGCCCCAACAGAGTGGACCTGTTGGCCGTGGAATCCTGGTGGCTGAGCAATTCATAACTTGCAGTACTCCACTTCGGACCTTACTTAGGCTAGGCGGGCGGTCGGAGATTGTCTTGATCCTAATGCCCTTATGACAAGCCTACAACCCCTTTTTATCATATATGTGCTATAAGGACGTGGGTGAGGGTCTTAGTGTCTTAGGTATGACGTTAACTGCATCTAGTAGTGAAGTTCCAATTCTGGAGCTTTAGAGAATGTGGAGTACCATTTCATCACCATAACTCCCACGCGCACCCTAGCTCAGAGTGGTAGTACTTGTTCGGGTCCCATCTATGGGTTAAACAGATAAAAAATGAGTTAAAAACATGTGTTAAAAAATTGAATTTAAAAAAAAGAAAAAAACACACAAGAATGAATAAAACAAAAGCGTCTTCGGCATGAAATAATCCAAGTGTTGACATGCCTTAAAAATTCCAACCAACCAAACAACCAACCAACCATTTTAAATTAGTATAATTTAGATATTGAAGTTTAATTTAAAGTTTACATAGGCAATATTTCTCTGAATGTTTGAGATGCGGCTTGATGATTAGTATTATCTGCGTTATTCGGACTATTGTCCCCATCTTTATTGTTATTTGTACAACGTTTCGGCCCGACTACGACAAGAAAGTTCCCGGGTTCGAAAAGAAGGTTCCCGAGTCCGAGAAGGTTCCCGAGTCCGAGAAGAAATACCTGAAGAAGGCCGGAGAGCACATCGGCCGAAACGTTGTACAAATAACAATAAAGATGGGAACAATAGTCCGAATAACACAGATAATACATCGGTAATGTTTCTGTTAATTTCTTTTGAAGTATAGGATTGAAACTATAGCAGGCCAGTGGATATCCATTCTGATCAACCCCCACCTTGCCAGTCCATCCATCTTTGCCTCATTTTTTGACTGATTTTTTTGACTGAGAATTCCAATCCAGCCTCGTGACACTCACAGCTGGCTTACACAGGGTGTGTCTTATCTACCCACCCGCTTTCTTTATTTTACACCCTCGTTGATAGTGTTCTGATTATTTCTGCCACACGTCTGGAAAACCCAGTCATTGTCCTGAAATATCAGAATGCTTACCACCAACGTGAAAACAGTTCGCCTGTTCTGGTCCTGAGTTATTCAGAGTGTTTAACATCAACCAACCT
Organism: Doryteuthis pealeii; assembly: GCA_023376005.1. NCBI lineage: Eukaryota > Metazoa > Mollusca > Cephalopoda > Myopsida > Loliginidae > Doryteuthis > Doryteuthis pealeii. The sequence continues at coordinate 64,761,996 of CM042147.1, read as the reverse complement.
CAGATATATACAGGGCGTACATAAAGTCTCTTTGCAACTTTAAAAAAATATCACAAAAGCATATAAACAAATATTACAAAATGAAGAGTTTATATTGAAGTTTATTTGCCTCCTTTAATACACCTCTACATCGTTAGTTTCACAAAGTACATTAAGACGGTACTAAATGTCTCTGAAATTTTTTTTAGATGAGGCTTGATAATTAGTATTATTTGGATTAATCGGACTATTCTCCTCATCTTTATTGTTATCTGTACAACGTTTCGATTTGACACATAGCATAGTGGATAAAGGCGGTGGGTTAAGACAGTTCTAAGTGACAGTTGTCTCTAGGCTGCAGGTTCAATCCTGGTCAGGGGCAGCAGTTACATAGAATAATAATTAACACAGCTTAACACATTTACCCCAGCTATCGTTAGCGGAATGAGAACAGGATACCCCTGTGGATTGAATAAAAAGTTGGGTTCAAAGTTCCGTCATGGCTCAAAATTTACGACAAAAAGGTTCCCGATTACGACAAGAAGACTCCCGAGTTCGAAAAAAAAGTTTCCCGAGTTCGAGAAAGTTCCCGATTCCAACAAGAAATACCTGAAGAAAACCGGAGGCCATATCGGCCAAAACGTTGTAGAGATATTTAGAAATGAGGACAATAGTCCGAATAATCCAAATGGTACTAAATTTCTTGCCATGTTCGCTGTAGCATAGCCTCACCAATGATCCCAGTGGAATTAATGATCTTTTCCTTTAGGTCAGTGATGTCCCGCATTTTTGTTCAATATACGGTATCTTTAGCATAACCCTACAGAAAAAAGTCTAGGGGAGTGATATCTGGAGAACGAGGTAAATAGACAGTATGGACAGCCTGTAATACTAGTAAGAGGTACCAAACGATGCTTAGGGAAAAGAAAAGATATATTGTTCACTAACTTAAAAGCCGCTCTATCATGCGGCACTTAAGCTAACTCGGCCCAACAAGTACACTTCGTGCACTGAATACATATTAATTTCTATTAAACTTGAATAAATATTTTTCAAGCAATAACAGTTTTCATCAAAGCAATGATGTAATTTTTCTATTTGGAACTTACTGAAAATGATAAACAACAGATTTATTTTTCTGCTGAATGCGATAGACAGCCATAAACTACAGAAGAACTCAAAATGATTACTGGTTTTAAGTATTGCATTAATATTTAAACTTACCTTTTAAAAGTTCAACGATAATTCTTCTGTTGTCCCTTAAATTTAAAGACATTTGATGTACGTGTGTCCTAACTTTCTGTACAACAATGGACCATATGACTTAGGCACTCTTTTGCTTTGCTGATTCATAAGTACATTTTTTCATTTACACCGTCAACATCCGGTTTGTTTGTTAGGGGTTAGATTGGGGTTAGTGTTAGGAGGTTAGCTTTATAATAAAAAAAAACCCTCTAAAATCGTCTCATATAACAAAGAACCAGATGTTGACGGTGTAAATGAAAAAATGTACTTATGAATCAGCAAAGCAAAAGGGGTGCCTAAAGGTCATTTGTCCCAAACAATATTTCGATTTTATGTATAACTTTTGCTGCATTTCCTAATTAATTTCGATTATTCCCAAATTTATTCAAAGTTATTAAAAAAATGTTATCGTACAAAAAAAAAAAAAAAAAAAAAATGCCGAAAACAATCGCAATAATTAAAACTTGGGAATCCACATTTCGACCGACCCGGAATGTTTTTAATTTTCTTAAGTCAGTCTGATTCCAAATGATATGTTGGGCTATGGACTCTAGGTTGAGCTTTCCACAACGGAACACATGCATTGAAATAATTGTCGGAGTCACAAAAGTCTTGTAAATTTTAAGAGGTCAGTTTGGGATACTGATCGATAACCTTCAATTGTATGGACAAGACAATTTGATTGATTGATTGATTGATTGATTTTAACGGCATTTCAACCTGTCTAGGGTTATTTTATGCCAAGATTCTAGAGAAGTATGTTCATTATACGTTCATATTTACACTTTTGTATTGTTTAAGAGACTTTTTTGAACATGATTCTATTGAGTACAAATAATTTTTGAACAGGTCTATTTGATTCATAAATGGGACCCTAACAGGTATTACCACTCTGAGTCAAAGTGAACCTGGGAGTAATAACAATGAAAGGGTGATTCCACACTCCCTATTTCTCTAGAACATCTTATCATAAGATGCAGTTTAGCATAACTCAGTTAATATTGGATCTCAGTTAAATTTGAACCATACACGGGACCTTAACAATTACTACAACTCCGGGTCAGAATTAACTCGGGAGTGATGGCAATGAAGGGGGGTACTAAACACTACTCGGAGTTCTAGAATTAGATGCAGTTTAGCGTCACAGGAAACAGTAGTCACGGGTGAGTAATCCAAATATGCAACTTAATTGGAGGTGCGCTTCGTGTACCGGTTATCGTAACAGAAAATGGAATCGGCGAGCTGAGCTCAATGCATTAATCCATCTATTCCCACATCACCATCTACGGGTAAATAGTACAACAAGCTGGGTTATTAGCTTTGGTTAGGTTAGCTATCATATAAAAAAGCACTCGATTAATCGAACCAAATTAGCTTCCTCTACACGAACGCAATTATACACTGAATCAAACATACTTATTAATTAATGTACCTACAAATTTGGACGTTTTTTAAGTTTTATTCATTACAATGAATAATTTGATTTTAAATGCTATTTAGAAAAAATTAATACAATCTCCTTCATTTCACAAGTCAAATTGTACATTTATTTAATAATAACATGTAACACAACTTTTGTTTCTGGAGAGTGTATATTTATTTCTTAATTGTTTATATAGTAGAAGTATAAAATATGGTCATTATTCCTTTCAGATTGCTTTTGTATCCTGTATTTAAGAAATTAACCTATTTCCATGTAAAATTGGCAAATTTTCACAATTTCATTTATATGAGGTCAAATAACAAACAAATGAATACAATTTACATGTGTTTATACTGAAGTTAAACAGAAATATATTTTTGTCTTTTTTTTACGCATTGTATTGCCTTCGAATTTTATTATTTTATAAAACTGAAAGTTTTTTCGAGATTTCTAATTGATATATATATATATCACTTTCATGTATCAAATGGATAAATTTGAAATTTCCTTTACCCAGGTTACAAAAACAAAGTTTGAAGAGAAAAATGCGTCTCTTCCATTNCGCAAGATTGTAATTCTGTGTCGACTTCAGACGATAAGACAGAAACGTTTAATGATAAACAGACCTTCATGAAAACAGGGTTCTGCTCACAGGTTTTGGGATAGCAAAAAGGTATTTTCGGGTGGCTGAGAGATTGTGATTCAACAATGCGACAAAAGTGAAGGCTGATCGGATCGGCTTTCAACGATTTGATGGTGTGAAGAATTGGTGAGAAATTTACATTGATTCAGCTGAATCATGGTTGCCAATCTGAAATAAACCTTTCCTTTAAAAGTCCAAAAATACCCCAACAAAAGCAATGGTTAAAAACGATAAGATGGTTGACATCATTTTCTTAAACGGTATATATATATATATATATAGTATATATATATTTATATATATATATATAACAAATCCAAATAAATGATAATAAATAGATTTTAATAGGAAATAATACAAAACAAGACAGAAAGAATACAAGAATTAATTATAAAGATTCACGGCAACTTCAAACCGAACCCTTTATTTAATCCATTGGGTAGATTGTTCTTGTGATATATTGGTTAATAAGAAGCGGAAGCACTGTTTCGGCCATTGTTTTGATAAGAAACGGAAGCACCGTTTCGGCCATTGTTTTGATAAGAAACGGATTCACCGTTTCGGCCATCTTTGGAGTTGTAATAATAAAAAGTCGGAAATGATTACTTCTTACAGTTAACGTCAGCTGGACTACTTGTTGTGTTCTTTATTTCGATATGCAAGCTGCAACAGTTCTCATTCCATTAACCATGACCGGGTGCAAGTGTTAAGCTATGTTAAGTATTCTATGTTATTATCGTTCATGTAGCATAGACCATCTTGTCCTCTTTCCAGTCTATACAAAGACAGACTGCTGCGTGATCCAACCGGACCACAGTCTGTTGCCTAATACTTACAAACCATCGACACATAGATTATTGCATAATCTATACAAAACACAGGCGACCATATAATTATTATGAATCAAAGAAGTACAGAATTCATCAATATGTGAAATGGGACAAAATCTTTTTTTTACGGCATATCAACCACGGTGAATCATTTAATGCCGGCAAAGATTTGAAAGATTCGTAGCGATAGTTTGGAAGAAAATCTGGACCATATGATCTTTAGGCACTTCTTTTTGATCTCGATTCAGAAGGACATGTTTTTCATTTACACCGTCAATGTCCGGTTTTTTGTTGGGGCTTAGGGTTAGGGGTTAGGGTTAGGGTTAGGGGTTAGTTTTATAATTTAAAACAAAAACTTTAAAAATCGTCTGTTAACAAACAACCGGATATTGACGGTGTAAATTAAAGGTCATATGGTCCGAAAATCTTTTAAACTCAAAATGTCATAATAGTATAAGAGTCTTGAGGCTATTGAATAGGGAATTAGTCGTCCCTTATTTGGTTTGGAAAGGCCTTCGTGTATCAGGTTAACGGAATGCCTATGGGAGGCAAAGCGTCCTTTTCTGTAAACAAAATGCGCCACTGGTGCCTGTGACCCCTGTGAAGAAAATTTCGTGTAACAGGTACACGGAATACCGGTGGGCGGCGAAAGAAACCCCTTTGTCCTAATGAACAGGAGACACAACTGGTGTGTTACTTATGACGGCTAGAGAGTCTAACAGAAAAGACGATTTGATCTTGGCGGTTTTGCCTTTCGTAACGACATCTAATTACCTAACGGAGAAACCATAGCAAGTGAGCAAGATAATCCAAATAGCAAAAAAGTTCTATTACTCTCTAGACGCACATACTGTAGTCGAGTTTTTGGCCATGAAAAATATTTCCGTGGTGCCTCAGCTCACTCACTCTCCCACGAAGTATGCAATCGGCGATTCTAAGCCCCGACGACATGACTGAACAACAAAATGAAGTTATTAATAGGATATATGCAATAATAATATAATAATAATATATATATATATATATATATATATATACAATACAATGATAAAAATACATCTTATCAGAACAGACTATATATATATATATTATATATATATATATATATATATATATATATATATATATATATATTTGAAGTGAGCACACTCGTGCACTCACTCCAAAATATTTTATTTATACAACAAGTGTGCCCACGACTCGGCATATAGCCGGAAGTTTTAGATTAGGGGAAGGGTGACAAAACTTGTCATAACACTACATCGATCTAATTAGCTAGGTTCACTCGCCGACCGATCCATTCAAAAATAAAATCTTTCATTCTTTCCTTGTGCAGCCTACTTTCACCAAAATGCCCCTTTCGTCCTACGGCTTTATCCTACTTAAAATTATCCCAATTTTCGAATGGTTTTGATTTTTAAAGCACGTAACTCGTGCTTCGATTGATTTACTGGAGATGGAGAGGGATTAAATGAATTAGAATATATATATATATTATATATATATATATATATATATATATATGTATTCTAATTCATTGTCTTTCCTTTTTCTTTTTTTTTCCTGGCACTAAAGCATTCGGGCACATGAGGCACACCCGAATTTTGGCAGTCATATTGTAGAGAAAAGTTTTCAAAAAATCTTTTTCCCTTTGCCCTGTCTCCCCTCTTGGGTTATTTTAAAGCTTCTTATCTACCATTATTCAAATATTACTATTTGGCAGGCACATTCTGGTAAAATTATGTAAAAGGTCCTCCCCTTCCGATCTTTACAGCTCTGTCTCCCATCTCGGGTTATTTTGAAGCTTCTTATCTAATTGTATTAAAATATTACTTTTTGGCAGGCATATTCTAGATGAAAAAGTTCCCCTGATCTTCCCTGAGTCCTCCTCACCCTTGGGTTATTTTAAAGCTTCTTATCTACCATTATTCAAATATTACAATTATCTTCAGAATCTTCTGAGTTTTTGAATTCGCACAGACTCTTCATGTGCTTGCCATATTCTATAATAATAATAATAATAATAATAATAATAATAAAGTATACTTACTCATGTGTCCGAGTATTGTAAAACCTTGTCATAACATATCATTTTAATTCAAAATGCATAATGAATATATAGCGTGTACTTCTGTAAATGAGTATTACCACTGGCAAAATTACGGGTTTATTATTATTATTAATTACTCCTTTTGAATTTTCACATCAGCATTAGCTGATGGTCTTTCACTGGAGTCTGAGTGACAGCAAGTCTCCTCAGATCTCCAGGACTCTTCTAAGTATTCTGGCAGATTGCAACAGTGCAGTGTTCTGGATGATATCAATCCTTCCTCTGATTTCCAGATTTTCCAAACCCTTTTCCAATCCTTTTGGGACCGTTCCAAGTGCACCAACTACAATTGGTATCACTTTGACTTTCATATTCCATAACTTTTTCAGTTCTCTGGCAAGGTCCAGGTATTTGTCCATTTTTTCATTTTCCTTTAGCTTCACCCTCTGATCTGCTGGAACTGCAAAATCCATCAGTTAACAAGTTCTTTCTTTTTTGTTATTCAACACTAGGTCTGGTTTTCTTGCTGGGATAAGGGGATCCGCTTTTATTTCAAAGTCCCAGAGAATTTTATGCGTTCCGTTCTCAAGAACAGATTCTGGTTTATGCATATACAATTTTGTTGTATGGTCAAAATTAAATTTTTTGCATAATTCCCAGTGGATCACCTTCCCAACCCAGTCGTGTCTAGTTTTGTACTCCCGTTGTGCTAGTTTGCTACATTCATATAGTACATGGTTTACGGTCTCATCTTTATTACCGCATTTATCTACACTTACTATTTTGTTGGGTCTTATAAATTTTTGCTTTGATATAGTTTGTCCTTATGGCATTATTCTGTCCAGCAATTATTAGTGATTCAGTTTCTCTTTTAAGGTTTCCTTTTCTTAACCATGTCCAGGTTTTTTCATGTGCAACGTCTCCAATTTGTCGTTTGAAGCGTCCGTATAATTGTTTTTCTTCCCATTTTTGTTTTCTAGTCTTTGTTGTTTTTCTGTTTGTCCCTATGTCACATCTACTATTGTTGGACGCCATAAGTATTCTGTCTTTGCTCTTTTTTGTGTAGTCTTCGAGTTGTTGGATTGTGGTTTCTACGTAGTCCTTTATGTTGGCAAGACCTCTTCCCCTTCCTTTCTTGACACATATAATCTATCTCTATCGTCTCTAGGATGGAGAGCCTCATGCATGGTCATTAATTTTCTCGTCCTTTGGTCAATCTGTCGGAGTTCTTCTTTTGTGCATTTTAAGAATGGTCCTAAGTATCTTATAATGGGGACAGCTCAGGCATTGATTCCTTTGATCAGATTTCTGCTGTTAAGTTTGGTTTCTAGAAGTTTTCTAGTTCTCCTGAGATATTCTTTTTTAACTTTTCATTTCATTTCTGCTTGCTTGATATTGTCTGCTACTAAAATTCCTAAGTATTTGTAACTTTCATTTTCATCAAGTGATTTTATAGTTTCCTGATTTGGCAGTTGTATTCTGTCCATTAATTTTCTTTCACCCCATTTTATTACTAGCATAGCACGTTTTTCAATTCCAAATTCCACCCCTATATCCTGGCTATATATTCTAATAGTTTGTACTAGGGTTTCTAATTCTTTTACATTTTTTGCAATTTTTTTATGTCATCCATGTACATGAGGAGGTTTATCTTTTCTTGTGAGTTAGTGAATTTGTATCCCCCTGTACATTTCTTAAGTATATGATTGAGTGGCATCATTGCTATGATAAACAGTAGTGGTGATAACGAGTCTCCTTGGAAGATACCTCTTTGGATTTTTACTTCTGTGAGGGATTGTTTTCCAGCTTTTAATTGAACTTGTCAGTTTTCCATGGCTTTTTCAATGAAGTTTATACTGTTGTTGGAAATTTTGTACATTTTTAGATATTCTAAAATCCAGGTATGTGGGACCATGTCATAGGCTTTTCTGTAATCGATCCACGCCATCGCAATATTTTTCCGTCTATTTTTTACTTCTTTGAGAATGTATTGGTTTTTTTACTGTATATAGACCAATACATTCTCATAGAAGTAAAAAATAGATGGAAAAATATTGCAATGGCGTGGATCGATTATTATTATTATTTACTTCTTTTGAGTTTTCACATCAGTGTTAGCTGATGGTCTTTCACTGGAGTCTGAGTGACAGCAAGTCTCCTCAGGTCTCCATGACTCTTCTGGGTATTCTGGCAGATTGCAGCAGTGCAGTGTTCTGAATGGTTTCAATCCTTCCTCTGATATCCAAACTTTCCAAGCCCTTATTATTATTATTATTATTATTATTATTATTATTATTATTATTATTATTATTATTATTATTATTTCACTCCTTGTGAGTTTTTCACAACAGCTTAAACTGGTGGTCGTTCACTGGAGTTTCTTTTATAAGCTTTTGGGGACCGTTTCAAGTTCCCCAACTACAATTGGTATCACATTCACCCTCATATTACATAGCTTTTTTAATTCTCTAGCAAGGTTTAGGTATTTGTTTATCTTTTCGTTTCCTTTCATCTTCACTCGGTGATCTGCTAGAATTGCAAAATCTACCAGTTAGCAAGTTTCCTTTTTTTCTAAATCCATATTGGTCTGGTCCATTATTATTATTTGAAATGAAATCCTTTTCTACAACTGATATCACATTTATAAATAAATATGAATGCACCTAGTCTATTGTATGTATGGTACACAACAGTTTTTATGCATATAATTATGTAAATATATTATTCAACAAAAGATTTAAAAAAATATTTGATTCCTTTTTAAAATGTTCTGAAACGCTATATCAGTTTTCATTATCCTTTAAGCAGAAGCAGTTGTAAAAACATTCTACAATTAAATACATAAGTAAATCTCTTGGACTGGAATTGCATTTCATCTCTGAAAAAATATCTACCACATATAATAAAAGTTAATCTCCTTGCTATTTAAAGTGATTCTTTCATATTGTCTGTTAGCAAAGTGTCAGGTCATAAACGAGAATATATTATAATTGGCGCGTGGTGTAATGGTTCTAGTCGTAGGTAATGGACTAGTCGAATGAGTTCAAATCCTGGACGCGGCTGTTTGCATTTCACATAGCGCTTATACTCTTGGGATGTGGTAATTTCATTTCCCTTTGCGCTAATACCCTTGGGAAAGGTATGAATCTTACTCTCCCTCCAGCTATGGGTAAATAGTAGGACAGACTGGACTCTTTAACGTTAGCTAGGTAACCAGTCTATGAGAAGGAAAACTGAATTTAAACCTGTTAAACTCCGCCTAAGAAATTGACCTTGTGTCATATCCTGCTCGTGCGGAGGGATTTGGTAAATATATATACTCTTGGGAAAGGTATGAATCCAACTATTCTCCATCCAGCTATGGGTAAATAGTAAGGCAGATTGAGCTATTTAACTTTGGTTAGGCAACAAATCTAGGAGAGGGATAACTGAATTCAAACCAGTTAAACCTGCATTAGAAATTGATATTTTGTCACAACCTGCTCGTCGGGCGGGGTATCAAATATATATGTTATAATTGGTTTAGTTTCCGTTAAAATACTTCTGCTATATTATGGGTTTTATAGTGCTGTAGCTTTAGACCAGCATCTGGTTGGTTTATAAATGCAGCTGCTTAGACCATCTTTTTTGGCGTGACACAGAATCAGATGAAGTGGCCGAAATTGTCTAAAAATCACCCCCCCCCAAAAAAAAACAGAACAAAACGTAAGCACTGGAAGAAGAAAGCAAAGAAAGAATAATTTAGCAGGAAGGAGTAATTGAGAAAGAGAGAAAACAAATTAGAAATGACGGAGAGAAAAAGAGAAGACGTGTCCTGAAAATAAATTATGCTGTGGTAAGCAAATAACAGTGTTATGATCTTGCAAATGGAATTAAAGATAATTAAAAGTAATTAAAGATTAAATTAAATGCATCACATTACAACCAAAATTTAAACTGAGTTTTTTTTAAATGTTTGTATTTACAATTATTAACGACGGAGCGAAACATTCAAAACAAAATTTGTCAAATTCCAAAAAGTTTATACCATTGAATTATATTAACTTCTATTAGAGTTATTAAATTATTTACGTTAATATCATCTTTCATGAATGCTAAATAATAAATTCGACTAAAATAAAAAGGCATATATATTATATATATATATATATATATATATAATATTATGTGTGTGTGTGTGTGTGTGTGTGTGTGTGTGTGTGTGTGTGTACAGAAATAACCTACTCGAGTTTCACCATAAGGATCTTCAGGGTTAAATCCACTGAATAATTCAAGATATTGATTAATCACAGCTAACTGTCGGATTTCATGTTTTAAATATGGCCGTTGAAAACAGTTTCGCAGTTAATGATCGCTGCTGCGTCATTTTAAAAAAATTGAATGGAAGATGGTATATCATAACTGTGTTTACTAATATGGAATTATTCAAAATAATATTTTCAATATTTTCAATATTTTCACCGGTAAGTCATTCCCTTATATATATATATATATATATATATATATATATATATATATATATACGTATGTGTGTTATAGTGTACAGTACAATTAAAAGACGATTGTTATAATTATGCAAAAAAATAGAAACATGTTCAAACTTTAAAATGATGTAAACATCATTGACAGTAAACGTTTCTGCGATTTTTAAATATTTTGGAGACCTTACCATTGGGATTACCCTCGTATTTATCTATCTTTTTCATTTGTATTATACGCTTATGTAGCTAGGGGACAATTACACCAATCTTTATGGAAACTACTTGGAAAGGTGGCATAGTAGTGCTGGTAAGATATGCACGATATTTTATTTGTATAGTAATACGTATTGAAATAGGAAATGTCTCTTACCATGCATGTTCTCAACTGATTTATTCATTTAATTACACATATTTCATTTTATGGCAATTACTCAAAAATATGTGGAGCCTTGATTTTTTTTAAATTCTAAGATTACACTGCTTCTTCAGATGTCAACTTGTTTTAGCAAAATTAAAATTTTGTAATTATGTGTTAGTAGAAAAAAAGGGAAATACATTTTTTCTTCGGAATAGAATTATAATCTAGCGTTTGAAATTGATATCAATATGATTTTCTTCTCTGTTTAATTTACATAAAATTTTAGAATGCAAGTAGGGAAATATTTCAGGCAATCAAAACTGATGTGTCCTGGGTGTGACCTTAAACTGTATCTAGTGGTGAGATTCCAATTCTGGAGCTCTGTGGAGTGTGGAGTACTCCTTCATTGCTATTACTCCCAGGTACAATCTGACGTGGAGTGGTAGTACCTGTTAGAGTACCGTCTATGGATTCGATGGATAAAAATGAGTTTGAGTGTTAAAAAATGAGGTTTAAAACATTTTAATACTCAACAATGATGAATAAGACAAAAATGTATTCAGCATAAAATAACCCAAGGGTTAACATGCCGTAAAATTCAACCAATCAACTTACCTGACTGATAAGGTGTTGGTAAAAGTTACATATGCTAAAAAGTTAATTTTACATAACATTAAGCATTATTGTTCTTAATTAAAAAAAGTACAATCTAAATAATAAGAGTTTAAATTTTTACCTGGTATAAACTTTTAAGCGGTGCGAACAAACGCTTGTCAGTGGGGCGTAGATTACATTAACTATATCCCTAGCGAAGGAGTAAGACCCCTCAAAGGGCGTCCTAGGTATGACTTAACTATATTTGATGATGAGGCTCCAGTTCTATAACTGTGTAGTTTGGGGTACGTCTTCATTGCAAAAAAAATCTCTTAAGAAGCACCTACACAAAAAAGTAAATATAGATGTACAATGAACGTAATTCTCTAACCTCTGGGTATAAAATAACTCTAGAAAGGTTTATATGCCGTTAAAATGAAAATAAATCTATATGTATTTGTTTTCTTTTTGTTAATTGCAACAAAGTCTGGTCGTCTGGTCTAGTTTGCATAATCCGTTTTTTTTATTTATCTCAAATTATTTTTTATTGATATTATCATTAGCGCTTCTTTCTGGTTCAGTAGACAAGGGTAGAGTACTGCAAAGATTGCCTTAAAGCACAAACATGGAAGAGGCGTGTGGAGTTACTGGGATGCCCAGTCGAGAGAAACGTCTCCACCGGATGTAACCCGAATGAAAACAGAGGGATACATTTGGGATCAGCATTATTGCAGCAACTTATCGAATAAAGTTCTTATTCAGCGGCTTTAGGGGGTCAAAACTCTCTGATTTGGCGTCACATCTTGAATAATTATTTTTAATTATTACATAGTTTATCATTTTTGTAGTGAATTATAGTTAGGATCTAAATTTAACGGTATACTGTGATATATATATATATATATATATATATATATATATATATATATATATATCAGTGGAGGCACATGGTGTAGACACGAGTTCAAATCTTGGATGAGGCTGTTTGCATTTCATTTGCATTAGAGCTAATACCTTTGGGAAACGTATAGGTCCAACTATTCTCCCCCTCTCTCTCCTCTCTCTCCCCTCTCTCTCTCTCCGTCTCTCTCTCTCTATCTATCTCTCTCTCTCTCTCTCTCTCTCTATATATATATATATATATATATATATATATATAATTGTAGTTGTATATGGTTATCTCTAGCTGACTTGGTGGACCAAATTTTTTGTGGTATTATTAGTGGAGTGTTCTAATTCACTGATAGCTTTATATATGTAAAAGAATATATATATATATATATATATATATATATATATATATATATATATATATTGCATGGAAGCTTTTATGGCTCCAGGTTTCATGTTTTTTTTGCATTTCTCAACAGTCACTATCTGCTCTGTCTGATGAATGCATAAAAAGCATGAAACCGGGGGTCACAAAAATTTCCATGTAATAACTATATACACTAATACCTCTCTCTCTCTCTCTCTCTCTCTCTCTCTCTCTCTCTCTATATATATATATATATATATATATATATATATTTATATATATATGTGTGTGTGTGTGTATGTGTATGTATGTGTGTGTGTGTGTGTGTATATATTATATATATATATATATATATATACAGAGAGAGAGATAGAAATAGAGAAAAAGAAAGAGAGAGAGAGAGAGAGAGAGAGAGAGAGAGAGAGAGAGAGAGAGAGAGAGAGAGAGAGAGAGAGAGAGAATAAATTTTCGCATAATCCTGTATGAGGAAATTGCTGAAATTATACTTCATTGTTTTTCAGATTATTTTAATTGAACAAGTTTTCATTTATTCCAACATCAGTGTTACGCGAGCCTTAACATTTAGAAAATGAACCATTAGAACCAATACTTGAAATCAAGACTCAGTGTAATTTTGATGGCATCCAATCTCAACAACGAACCGCTTAGATATCCTCAGATTTCTTGTTCTCTTCGGACCAATAAAACTGTGGCTCCAAATCTTCAAAGTTAATACAGGGATAATCCCAAAGGTAAGATCTCCAAAATATTCAGAAATCACAGAAACGTTTATTGTTTATTATCAATGAAGTTTACATAATTTTAAAGTTTAAATGTATCTATTTTTGGACTATATGACCTTTAGGCACCCCTTCCCCGATCTGAACTCACAAGGATACTTTTTCTCATTCACACCGTCAAAATCCGGTTGTTTGTTAGGGGTTAGGGTTATGGGTTAGGGTTAGGGATTAGTTTTATAATTAAAAAAAAACCTCTAAAAATCGTCTGTTACCAATTGACCGGATTTTGACGGTGTAAATGGAAAAATTTCCTTATGAAACAAGATCGCAAAAGGGGTTCCTAAAGGTCATATGGTCCCTATTTTTATACATAATCGTCATTTCGGTCGATGATTTTTTCTAGGCGCTCAGGCTGTTTTTTCTATGCCCATATTATACCAGCTCGTCATCATGTCGTTGAGGAAGCGTTGAATCTCGTTGTCATTGCAAACTCCCTACACAACATGTGAATGTTTTTGACACACATTTCCATTAATTGAATTTTCAATAATGTCTTTTGCGATTAAAAAACGAGCAACTGCGTGAATTTCAGTTACGGTAGCGGGAATCATGGGCTCCATCAGAAACGACTGCGAAGCCAAGACTGAGTAAAGTAGCGAGGAATATGGTACAAGGCAGGCACAGGCACAGACACGTGCACATGCAAAATAGAATGGTGTTGCCAATAGCCGCACGAACAGTTTCCCCGCGTCCCCAGCGCTTCTGATGCCTTACTTTTGGGATTTTGTATATTTCTAAAATATACAGTTATATAGTTCTAAGAATTACTAATAATTTTCAAAACAGATATATTCGACCCATACATGGGGCCCTAACAAATTATAAAACTCTGGGTCTGAGTGAGCCTGGAAATAATGGCAATGAAAGGTTACCCCACACTCTTTAGAATTGTAGAATAGAAGCCTCACCACCAGATACAGTTTAGTATCATACTCAAGACAGTCTTTGGGATGGAGCTTAGGCTCCTCTTCAGGGGATACAGTCAGCTGAAAGTGTTTGAAATCAGTTCAGAATAATGTACGAGTTCGTTAAAGCCGAAATCAGTTATATATCGAGGTTCGTTATAGCGAGGATTTACAATCGTAATATCTTGTTTGAGGCAATGCCAATTGTATTATAGGTAGGTAGGTAGGATATCATTCTGGAAGGCTTAGCCTTCTTTTTTTTGTTGGTTGTAAGCAGTTACTTGTTTGCCAAATGAAATTCTACAACCTTTTTACTAGACTATGATAGTCTTTCCGTCCTTTTCAACTGGCGGCGCCTGTTACCTCGTCACTGTCCCGCCATTTTAAACCTAAACCTCCACCTACAAACATTTCTAGAAATAGATCACAAGATTCGAGTTCAGCACATGTTGCCTCCTGCTTTGCTCCGTTCGGCATGAGAAAATGCAGTACAAAGTTTTAGGATATCTTTCTCATTGCAATTTCCTTTCCGTTAGTCTTTTTTTTTTCAAGACTTTTTGTCTTTGCTTTCTTTTTTTTTCTTCACTACTTTTCTTTTTCTTCATTACTTTCTTCTATCTTTTCTCCTGCTAGTTTTTTTTAGACGTTTGTTTGTTTTTCTAAAAAAGAAAAGAAAAAAAAAATGAAAAAAAAAGAAAAAGAAAAAAGATTATAATCACGCCTTTTTTACTTTTCGCCTGTATTTTTCTTCAATTTTTTTTTCTTTATTTCGATTTTTTTTCTCCGTCTTTTATTCTTTTCATTTTTTTTTAATCAAGCGAGGGTGTGCCCATGGCGTAGGGGATAACATGCTGAATTGCGACATTGTAGTATTTGCCCAACCCGTTCACCAAAAATAAGATGGGACACAAGGTCGCAAGTCTGGGACATCCAACAAGGATCAAACTCGCTACTTTGTAGTAATAAATCTGCACGACTAACTTGCTAACGATTACACCACGATAGGATGCCTTACTGTGGCATCGTAGTACGGGAGATCGATTTCCAGTCGCGCTATTACGTTCACCTTTGCACTGATACCATTGGGAAAAGTATGAACCGCCTCATCCTCACAGCTATGCGTTGAATAGTACCAATACTGTCCTTTGGCATTAAATAACCCAAGAACGTTGATAATTCATTAAAACAAAGGAACCAAACTGAAACTAAAATCTAACTATTTATTATTAAACTATTTTTTTGTTTGTCTGTCCTTTAGGTGAGGCTCAGAATATGATTACAGTATTCCCTGGAGAGGGTTGGTAAACACTAAAAGGCGTTAAATAGATCTTATCGTGAATTATTGGTATTATATAGGAATATGTGAAACCAGATATCTGTGTGTAAACAAATGATTAAAAACTAATTAAAATAGTGCAATTGAAATGTGCAGTGAAACATTGAAAATATAGTTATAATTACAATAGAACATTTACAAATGAATCAAATTTTAGCATTAAATAACCTATAAGGAGTTGATGTGCCGTTAAACAAAGTAACTAACTTTGCTGTTACAATATTAAATATCAGCCATAAACATAATACACTGATTGGTTAAGACCAGTGATGGGATTCAGCCGGTTCACACTGATTCGTAAGAACCTCTTCTTGTAATTTCATTAGTTCAAAGAACCTATTGTTAGCTTAAATACATTTTATCCATGGTCCTATTAAACCTACAAACTCCCAACCGGGAGGTCCAGTGACCTTCGGCCGCTGGATTAGGTTTTTGTAAATAATAGCGTGGATCCCAGGGGGCTATCCCCCCAGGCAATATCGGCCCCCTTGGGGGCAGGGCTGGGTTTATTGCCCAGCGCCTGAGGCGCCCCCTTGAGGGGGAATGCCTAGGGGATCGACGCAATTTATGTTCTTTCCCACCCATGAGCTTCGGCTTGTGGGTGGGCCCACGTTAAAACGAGGCCTTGTGCCCAGTCCATACAAGAGGGGCGTGAGACAAATATCCCCCTATTAAAGGCCGTGACAGTAAGAGAACCTGTTGTTAGACCTTTAGTGAGAGAATCTGTTCTGAAAATTTTGGAATCCCACCACTGGTAAGACCCCCTCCACACACACACACACACACACACACACACACACACAAAAGAGATGTCTTTGGTATGAAACTAAACTGTATCTGATGGTGAGGCTCCAATTCCCAAGATCTGGGAAGTGTGGAGGATTCTTTATTGTCATTACTACCAGGCCCACTCTGACACGGAGTGGTCGTACCTGTTAGGGGGCAGCGCATCTATGGGTCAAATAGATATGTTTAAAATCAAATTCAACAGAACCGTATGCAGAAAACAAAACAAAAAAACAAAAAAACACCAACAAAAACAAAACAAAACATAAAAAAAAACAACGGCATAAAAAAATGGCAGAACAAAACTGTAAATATTAACGTACACTGAATACGATTCCCTAAACCTTAAGTCACAAAATAATTGTAGATGGATTAATATGCTGTTAACAAAATCAATCAAACCTATAAAGTCATATTTTTACTCGTCAGTGACATTAAAATTTTTAAACTGAAGTTTTTTTTTGCTTTTAGATGAATTATATTTATTTTAAGTGAAACAACACACACACACACACACACACACACACACACACACACACACATATATATATATATATATATATAATATATATTAAAATAAGTGTATTTTGGCAGCATTTTTTCTTTATACAAGTTTTGTTGAACTGTACGGACAATTCCTGTCGGACAAGTTTTTCGTTGATCCGTTCCAATTTTCGGGCCATCTTTCTGGTGTTGGGGTGTAACTGGTATAACAGTCCCAAACCTTTGAAACCTTTGGGGGACTGTTATACCAGTTACACCCCAACACAGAAAAAATGCTGCCAAAATACACTTATTATATATATATATATATATATATATATATATATATATATATATATATATATATATATATTATATATATATATATATATATATATATATATATATATATATATATATATATAGAGGCGTGAGTATCACTTGACAAGCTTAATTTCGCTAGGATGGTCAGCTGTGTACTCTGGCCGAGGCGATAAGGTGTTTCACTAGTGTTTCACTGTGTCTGCTGAGGTCCCGGTTTCGATTTCTGTCGGAGGGAAATCGTTAGTATATACCCCTGTTTCGACTTTATTAAGTCGAAACAGTCTGTACGGTATTCTGCACATCGAGCTATCCTTTGTTGGGATTACACTTGTCAAGTTCATTTTCTATAAGAAAAAGTATCGAATTTTATGCGATACATGCGTTGTAAGTGCCTTCAAGTAAAAATTTATAATATATATATTTATATATATATATTATATATATATATATGCGCCCGGGTTTCCCATCGCAGATCCATTATACGACTGAATAGCGAGTTTTGTTTTCATTGAATGTCCCCTACTTGCGACCCTGAATCACATCCTACCCGCGGCGAACGGGTTGGGTAGAGAGAGAGAGAGAGAGAGAGAGAGAGAGTGCACCCCATCATGGTGTAATCGTTAGCAAGCAAGTTTTGCAGATTCATTACTTTTGAAAAGCGAGTTCAATCCTCGCTGGATGCCCCATACTGTGATGAACTGGCGAAACACACACACACACACACCTGTATTTAATTTAGAATATATTCCGCTGTGTTGTTGAGTTAGGATCGTATAACACAAATAATTTATAAGACATTAGTACAGTGAAGCATTTGAAATGAGTAAAAATGAAAAACAACAACAACAACAACAACAACAAACAACTAGAGCGTCTATCTTAGAATAATATTTATCTGCAAGACATTCAAACTCACTCTAAGGTAGACGTTCTTGTTTAGCTAAAAAGTAAAGTCATCGGGGTAGGCAACCAGAGAGTCTATCCCTTTTCACTAGCGCTAGACGGTTTTTTTGGGTCCGAAATGGAGCGCCACACCTACTATCACCTTCTCACTTTACCACACATACGCCTGTGGTACACATGCGCTGAGTTGGCGAGGGTCGGTATCGAACCCGGATCTTGTGATTCCAAGTGGGACCGTCTACCGACTGAGAGTATGTTCAAATTCCCACTGATTTCCCCCATTACATGTGTCAGACTTTATGCCAGACGAATAAAGAAAGTTCTTTTTCTTGTACGTAATCTTAAAGAAAAAAAAAAGTCCTTTTTGAATTAGTGCTGAGACATGACTTAACATCAGCTGACTGACACACTTGTTTGACTGAAGTCATGGAACCATGTCTTTTGTGGGGTCACACACATATCGCCTCTTGAGGAGACGGGATGATTTCGAAAAGAGTGCGGCTGTTGACCGTATTTTAAATAGTAATATCATTACGTGTTATTCATAGCTTTTCTATGGAAAATATAAGACAAATTATGAAAGCGAAATTCTTTCAAATATCAGATCTTGCTTTAAAAAAGTTTTTCTTCTTACAAATTACACTAGGTAACAAAATGTTTACTTTTTTTTTTATTTGTGGCAGAAAGTATATTTCCCAGTTAATGGAAAAGACTAAATCCTTTTTTTTTCTTTAAACTGTTTTTTTTGTAACCTGGGTAATTGTTTTTACTCGAATATAAGAGTTAACAGAGAAATAATTGCAAGAATACAATGATATTAATAATAGGGAAACAGGTTTACTAAGCAAAGATACAAGGGAAACAGCGTAATTAGCAATTGTTAGATTGAATTAACAAATTCCGTGAGATCTCGTTGTTTCTCTCTTCCGAGGTTTCGTCAGATATTATTTATAGGAAAAATAGACGATTCCATTCTCGTTATTTATTCAGTAATAAAATTTAAAATTATCCGATTTTCCAAAAAGTTCCTGGTAGATTCAGTGCTGAGTAGCTAAGAGAGAATTTTGAAGAACTTACTAGAATTTATCACAGTTTATGATAAGGAGTCTGCAGCGTTCAAGTACCTTCGAAACTTCTTCCCTCATCTCTTTGGGGCAAAGGTCAAAGCTGGTGTCTTCGTTGGATTACCAATAAAGAAGATCGTGAAGTCCACAGAATTCACCAACAAACTTAGTAGGAAAGAATTAAAAGAGAAAACTTGGAATAGCTTGGTTCCAGTGATTCAGAGCCTCTTTGGCAATCACAAAGCCAAAAACGATGTGGAACTAGATGAGGAAAAATGAGCTGCAGGATGTACCTGAAAGTCTATATCCTTGATGGATGCAAGAAGAACGTTGAAAAATATACAGAGGAACCAGGCGAACACTTTCACCAAAATATAATGGTCTTAGAAACCGCTATCAATGAGCATATAATAACATGATTGAAGACTATATTGGGGGCTGATACGTGATACCGTTGCAAATTTTGAAAAACTCCTCATTTATAAACATTTTTGTTAATTTTGTTATAAATTTAGTATAAATAAATGTAAATTTAGATTCATAAATTCTTTATTCAGTCCTTATGTAAATCAAAATTTGCATAATTGTCCGTTTTTAAATAGAAATAGGTAATTTCTCTAAATGTTTGAGATGAGACTTGATGAGTAGTATTATCTGCGTTATTCGGGCTATTGTCCCCATCTTCATTGTTATTTGTACAACGTTTCGGCCGATATGCCCTCGAAAATACCTGAAGAAGGCCGGATGGCATATTGGCCGAAACGTTGTACAAATAACAATGAAGATGGGGACAATAGCCCGAATAACGCAGATAATACTATAAATAATATAAGTTTCTAGATTTCATTATCCAGGGCACAAAATCAAAGTTTGAAAAGAATAATTGCTATTTTCAAGATACTTTTATAATTTTCGATATTTAATTTTCAACGTTCCAGTGCAATCATTTTTGTCGCACAAATCTCTATAACAATTATTTGCACACAGACATATAGTTTCAAATTATTGATTAGCGGCATTTCAACACTTTTAGCATTATTTTATGCTTAGAGGTAAGAGAATCGCGTTCATTGAACGTTCATATTTACATTTTTGTGTAGTTGTTTCTTAAAAGTTTTTTTTGCACACAGTCCTACCAAATACAAATGATTTTTAAAGATATATATTTGACCTATAGAAGAGACCCAAACAGGTACTAACACACCTGGGAATAATAGCAAAGAAGTGGTTCTCCACACTCCCAGATCTCCAGAATTGAAGCATCACCATCAGATACAGTATAGTATCATTAAAAAGACATACCATTTGGGTTGGGTCGGTTTTACCCCACAGCAGGGGGATATAGTCGCCGCATTATAATACTCGTCGACAGGGTGTATATTGTTTTAAATATCCCTATCTAATACAAATAACTTTCAAACAAATCTATTTGACTCATGGGTCATTAATGGGTACTTGCACTTCGGATCAGAGTGAACCTGGGGATCCACGTTTCTTTTACACTTGCAAAACGTGACCGCTGCAGCACGGTACGTCCGTGGACGGTCCATGGAGAAAACGGACATCACACAACGATTTACTAGTTTCATTATTGAATTAATACACACACACACACACACACACACACACACCATATTATATATATATATATATATATATATGTGTGTGTGTGTGTGTGTGTGTGTGTGTGTGTGTGTGTGTTGGAGAATTTTAAAGAAACAAACACAGGATGTCATGAACGATGGAAACTCTTTATGTCGATACTTAAGTATTTCGTTTTTTTTTTTAATTCAAAACCTTTTTCAGGACATAGAAAATTTGTATGAGTAAAAGATGAAAGATGTTCAGTGTATGTTGAATGTGCGATAAAAGGTTTTGATCACACATGTCAACACTTGGGTTATTTTATGCCGAAGACGTCTCGTTTTATTCATTTTTGTTGGGTATTCAATTTTTTAACACTCAATTCTCATAAAACACATTTTTATATTCTATTTTTATCTATTTAACCTATACATGGGACCCCAACAGAGTTGACCCGTTGGCCGTGGTTGGTGAACGATAGAATCCTAGTGGCTGAGCAGTTCATAACTTGTAGCACTCCACTTCGGACCTTACTTAGGCTAGACGGGCGGTCGGGGATTGTCTTGATATGACAAGTCTCCAACCCCTTTTTATCATATATGTGCTATAATGCCGTGGGTGTGGGTCTTAGTGTCCTAGGTATGACGTTAACTGCATCTAGTAGTAGTAGTGAAGTTCCAATCATGGAGCTTTAGGGAATGTGGAGTACCCTTTCATCACCATAACTCTTACGTGCACCCTAGCTCGGAGTGGTAGTACCTATTCGGGTCCTATCTATGGGTTAAACAGATAAAAAATGAGTTAAAAACATGTGTTAAAAAATTAAATTTAAAAAAAGGAAAAACCCCCACAAGAATAAATTTAAAAAAAGCGTCGTCGGTATGAAATAACCTAATGGTTGACATGCCTTAAAAATTCCAACCAACCAACCAGCCATTTTAAATTAGTATAATTTAGATATTGAAGTTTAATTTAAAGTTTACATAGGTAATATTTCTCTGAATGTTTGAGATGAGGCTTAATGATTAGTATTATCTGCGTTATTCGGACTATTGTCCTCATCTTTATTGTTATTTGTACAACGTTTCAGCTCGACTACGACAAGAAAGTTCCCAGGTTCGAAAAGAATGTTCCCGGGTTCGAAAAGAAGGTTCCCGAGTCCGAGAAGAAATACCTGAAGAAGTCCGGAGAGCACATCGGCCGAAGCGTTGTACAAATAACAATAAAGATGGGAACAATAGTCAATAACATAGATAATACATCGGTAATGTTTCTGTTAATTTCTTTTGAAGTATAGGATTGAAACTATAGCAGGCCAGTGGATATCCGTCTGCCCCACCTTGCCAGTCCATCCATCTTTGCCTCATTTTTGACTGATTTTTTTGACTGAGAATTCCAATCCAGCCTCGTGACACTCACAGCTGGCTTACACAGGGTGTGTCTTATCTACCCACCCGCTTTCTTAATTTTACACCCTCGTTGATAGTGTTCTGATTATTTCTGCCACACGTCTGGAAAACCCAGTCATTGTCCTGAAATATCAGAATGCTTACCACCAACGGGAAAATAGTTCGCCTGTTCTGGTCCTGAGTTATTCAGAGTGACTAACATCAACCAACCTCAGATATATACAGGGTGTACATAAAGTCTCTTTGCAACTTTAAAAAAACTAGCAAATATATGCACCCTCCGGGTGCAAGTATTTAAGTTTTAATGTAATAAAATATCGTATTAAATTAGAAAAGCTAATGAAACTAAATAAGAATGCAGATAAAAAGATTTGAAAAAGAGGAGGGTATAATCAAAAAATAGAACTGAAACTTACTCTTCCATCACTCTCGCCTTTCCTTGTTATTTTTTCTAATTTAAGTATTTAGTTAAAAGAGGAAGTAAATTAAAATGACAGTTATCTTTTCTTGTTAATGGATTTCATTTAAGATTCATTGAAGAGATTTTTGATTATATTCATTAGAATAAAACCAAACAATTAGAAATCAATAATACTAAGCAAATATTAATAAAATCACATTTTAATATCAATATGCAAATTAGCCTTCCATTCACACTGTAAACCGCTATTTTGTTGTATATATAAATATAATTGCATGTTGTCAGTAAGTAGACATGGTTAACAGTATTAATAATGTAAAACAATTTTATTAATAATTGAGGTTTAAATAAAAATACAATCATGGAAAATGTGATGTCAATAACTAAGGGAATAGTGATATGAGTAGTAATATAGTTTCGGTTACAGACAGAAAAGCACACAATCTCCATTATAATAAGATATCACAAAAGCATATGAACAAATATTAAAAAATGAGTTTATATTGAAGTTTATTTGCCTCATTTAATACACCTCTACATCGTTAGTTTCACAAAGTACATTAAGACGGTACTAAATGTCTCTGAATTTTTTTTAGATGAGGCTTGATAATTAGTATTATTTGGATTATTCGGACTATTGTCCTCATCTTTATTGTTATCTGTACAACGTTTCGATTGGACACATAGCATAGTGGATAAAGGCGGTGGGTTAAGACAGTTCTAAGTGACAGTTGTCTCTAGGCTGCAGGTTCAATCCTGGTCAGGGGCAGCAGTTACATAGAATAATAATTAACACAGCTTAACACCTTTACCCCATCTATCGTTAGCGGAATGAGAACAGGATACCCCTGTGGATTGAATAAAGAGTTGGGTTCAAAGTTCCGTGATGGCTCAAAATTTACGACAAAAAGGTTCCCGATTACGACAAGAAGACGCCCGAGTTCGAAAAGAAAGTTCCCGAGTTCGAGAAAGTTCCCGAGTCCAGCAAGAAATACCTGAAGAAAACCGGAGGCCATATCGGCCAAAACGTTGTACAGATATTTAGAGATGAGGACAATAGTCCGAATAATCCAAATGGTACTAAATTTCTTGCCATGTTCGCTGTAGCATAGCCTCACCATGATCCCAGTGGAAATTAATGATCTTTTCCTTTAGGTCATGATGTCCCGCATTTTTGTTCAATATACGGTATCTTTAGCATAACCCTACAGAAAAAAGTCCAGGGGAGTGATATCTGGAGAACGAGGTAAATAGACAGTATGGACAGCCTGTAATACTAGTAAGAGGTACCAAACGATGCTTAGGGAAAAGAAAAGATATATTGTTCACTAACTTAAAAGCCGCTCTATCATGCGGCACTTAAGCTAACTCGGCCCAACAAGTACACTTCGTGCACTGAATACATATTAATTTCTATTAAACTTGAATAATATTTTTCAAGCAATTAACAGTTTTCATCAAAGCAATGATGTAATTTTTCTATTTGGAACTTACTGAAAATGATAAACAACAGATTTATTTTTCTGCTGAATGCAATAGACAGCCATAAACTACAGAAGAACTCAAAATTGATTACTGGTTTTAAGTATTGCATTAATATTTAAACTTACCTTTTAAAAGTTCAACGATAATTCTTCTGTTGTCCCTTAATTTAAAGACATTTTGATGTACGTGTGTCCTAACTTTCTGTACAAACAATGGACCATATGACCTTAGGCACTTCTTTTGCTTTGCTGATTCATAAGTACATTTTTTTTCATTTACACCGTCAACATCCGGTTGTTTGTTAGGGGTTAGAATTAGGGGTTAGGGTTAGGAGGTTAGCTTTATAATAAAAAAAAACCCTCTAAAATCGTCTATTAACAAAGAACCAGATGTTGACGGTGTAAATGAAAAAATGTACTTATGAATCAGCAAAGCAAAAGGGGTGCCTAAAGGTCATATAGTCCCAAACAATTATTTCGATTTTATGTATAACTTTTGCTGCATTTCCCAATTTATTTCGATTATTCCCAAATTTATTTCAAAGTTATAAAAAAATGTTATCGTACAAAAAAAAACAAAATGCCGAAAACAATCGCAATAATTAAAACTTGGGAATCCACATTTCGACCCGGAATGTTTTTAGTTTTCTTAAGTCAGTCTGATTCCAAATGATATGTTGGGCTATGGACTCTAGGTATCGGTTGAGCTTTCCACAACGGAACACATGCATTGAAATAATTATCGGAGTCACAAAAGTCTTGTAAATTTTAAGAGGTCAGTTTGGGATACTGATCGATAACCTTCAATTGTATGGACAAGACAATTTGATTGATTGATTGATTGATTGATTTAACGGCATTTCAACCTGTCTAGGGTTATTTTATGCCAAGATTCTAGAGAAGTATGTTCATTGTACGTTCATATTTACACTTTTGTATTGTTTAAGAGACTTTTTTGAACATGATTCTATTGAGTACAAATAATTTTTGAACAGGTCTATTTGATTCATAAATGGGACCCTAACAGGTATTACCACTCTGAGTCAAAGTGGACCTGGGAGTAATAACAATGAAAGGGTGATTCCACACTCCCTATTTCTCTAGAACATCTTATCATAAGATGCAGTTTAGCATAACTCAGTTAATATTGGATCTCAGTTAATATTTGAACCATACATGGGACCTTAACAATTACTACAACTCCGGGTCAGAATTAACTCGGGAGTGATGGCAATGAAGGGGTACTAAACACTACCCGGAGTTCTAGAATTAGATGCAGTTTAGCGTCACAGGAAACAGTAGTCACGGGTGAGTAATCCAAATATGCAACTTAATTGGAGGTGCGCTTCGTGTACCGGTTATCGTAACAGAAAATGGAATCGGCGAGCTGAGCTCAATGCATTAATCCATCTATTCCCACATCACCATCTACGGGTAAATAGTACAACAAGCTGGGTTATTTAGCTTTGGTTAGGTTAGCTATCATAAAAAAGCACTCGATTAATCGAACCAAATTAGCTTCCTCTACACGAACGCAATTATACACTGAATCAAACATACTTATTAATTAATGTACCTACAAATTTGGACGTTTTTAAGTTTTTTCATTACAATGAATAATTTGATCTTAAATGCTATTTAGAAAAATTAATACAATCTCCTTCATTTCACAAGTCAAATTGTACATTTATTTTAATAATAACATGTAACACAACTTTTGTTTCTGGAGAGTGTATTTTATTTCTTAATTGTTTATATAGTAGAAGTATAAAATATGGTCATTATTCCTTTCAGATTGCTTTTGTATCCTGTATTTAAGAAATTAACCTATTTCCCATGTAAAATTGGCAAATTTTCACAATTTCATTTATATGAGGTCAAAATAACACAACAAATGAATACAAATTTACATGTGTTTATACTGAAGTTAAACAGAAATATATTTTTGTCTTTTTTTTACGCATTGTATTGCCTTCGAATTTTATTATTTTATAAAACTGAAAGTTTTTCGAGATTTCTAATTGATATATATATATATCACTTTCATGTATCAAATGGATAAATTTGAAATTTCCTTTACCCAGGTCACAAAAACAAAGTTTGAAGAGAAAAATGCGTCTCTTCCATTTACTTCCAAACAATTGGAAAATAATACTTTCAGAGGGGGAAAAAGTTAAAATCTTGTTACATAGTCTTATAGCCCGTATTATTATCCCGCCCTGTCGGCTGGGGCGTTAGAATGCACCGACTGCACCTCTGCAGAGGGGTAAGACTCCCCCAATGGGGTCACCTGTTGGCCGTGGGTGGTGACCCGTGATGCTTAAGGATAAAACCCATGTGGATGAGCAGTTCATGACTTAAAAGTAAGGAAAAAGGAAAAGTGGACAAAAAACAATAACAAGTAGATGTAGGAGAGATATATTTCGTTCCGCTTTAAGCGGGAACTTCATCAGTCTGCTTTATTCAAAACATGGTACATATATTTGTATTTATAGAAGAGAAAGTGAGTTTGGTGATGAATTCAGGGGAAGTTTGTGAAGATTTGGTTGGTCAAAAATAATAAAAATAAAAATCTTCACAAACTTTCCATTCCCCTGAATTTCATCACCAACCTCACTTTCTCTTCTATAAATACAAATGTATGTACCATGTTTTGAATAAACAGACTGATGAAGTTTCCGCTTAAAGTGGAACGAAATATTTATCTCCTACATCTACTTGTTTGAGTTATTATTTTTTGTCCACTTTTCTTTTTTCCTTGATTCATATATATATAGTTATAGAAAAAAGATTTTCTCTCTACTAAATAGATTTACCAGAAATCTTTAACGCCAGTAGTATACACAAATAAGATATAAACAAAGAAGAAAAAAGAGGAGGTAGAATATATTCGATAGAATTACAAATGACTTTTGCCCGAATGAAGGAGACATGTAAATTCACAGAAAACAAATTTTTGATTTCAAAGAAAAGAATGCTAAGACTTAGCAAGTAAGTTTATACAAACTAATTAAGAGAGAGAGAGAGAGAGAGAGAGAGAGAGAGAGAGAGAGAGAGAGAGAGAGAGAGAGAGAGAGTGTGTGTATTAAAAATAAATCCAAACCAGACTAAATCTTATGTTGAAAAGTATAAATTACCTAAATTTTTTAGTTCTTCTGAAGAAGATGTACCTTGAACACCGAAACCATGGTAGAGAGAAAAACTTTTTCTACGATTATAAATTGCCCCTACAATGAAAACGTTGTAGCAACTTTTGATGAATATATATATATATATATATATATATATATATATATATATATATATAGAGAGAGAGAGAGAGAGAGATAAAAGATGGCTTGCTGGTGAATATGGACACGATCGTTGGAGGTGCACAAAATCCAGGGGTTAAGTCAGCGATATAACAAATACAAAGTGCTCAATACAAAGTAGATCAAATTTATTAAGAAATGGATACAATAGAAACCTATTCGAGTAGGTTTTTATTGTATCCATTTCTTTAATATATATATATATATATATAATATATATATATATATATATATATTATAATAATGGTATTTATTATAATAAATTTTCTCTACTCACGTATTGAGCACTTTATATTTGTTATATCGCTGTCTTATCATTGTGAAACTTGCATCAACTAACCATTGTGCCCATTTTCACCGGTATGTCACCCTTTTCACAAGGACTATATATATAATATATATATATATATATATATATATATATATATATATATATAACTCTGCCAAAAACATGGCTTGAACTCCGTTAGGCAGTGCAGTCTGTAAAACACTGTCTGGCAAATCCTGCAGCCGAACTGGCGCCGAACGTATTGGTTTACCATTCCTTTGAATCACGCCAGCGAAGCAGAAAAGGGACCCTGTCGCTTGGGCAACACCAGGTATCCATACATCTTGTCCAAACTTTCCGTGCCCTCGAAAGGAATATCCAAAAAATAAAACGAAGCAAAAAATCCAGAGAGCAGGAAATCTATGGCTCTCCGACACAGCAATGCCGGTATATATATATATATATATATATATATATATATATATATATATATATATTACGAATTAAAAAATGAAAAAAAATGAATGAAATGTAATACAACATATAATATTACACACACACACACACACTCATATATATATATATATATATATATATTCGATATTATATATATATATATACATATATATATATACATACATACATACATATATATATTATATATATATATATATATATAGTTACGAATTAAAAAAAATGAATTTAAAAAATGGAAAAAATGAATGAAATGTAATACAACATATATTACACACACACATACGCATACACACACACATACTCATATATATATATATATATATATATATATATATATATATATATATATATATATATATATTCATTCAAAGAAAGAAAAACTTAACAAACCATCATTTTGGTATAATAAATTTATTTCGACCAGAACTCAATATGAGTCTGGTCTCATCAGATAGCATTTTATTAGCTCATATGGAGTTCTAGTTGAAATAAATACATAATAGACAAATATACATTGAGCCCTTTTAGGGATTTATAAAAATCCTCGTATAAATCTATAAGTTTGCATCTACATGAGCATACATTGTGGATGTACAGTGAGATTTTGATGATCCCAAATAGAACCATCCCTTATATACATGTCAGTTGGATTATTTTACCTTTATATATATTTGTTGGCATCCTTCCGTCTACAGGAGACGATGGAGTAGTGTCAAAGTGTTTTTTCCTCTTCTTGAACTACGTAGCCTGGGCGGGTTTGTTTGGAGGATAAGCTGTTACCCATATAGCAAACCCCCCTGTTTTCCGAGATTTCGCAATTATAGAAAACAGTTTCTTTCTTTTGACTTTATTTCCCCTCTTCTCCATCCATCCCAACCAATCTCAGAATATTTCTTCAGTTTTGCATCTGATGACAGTGTTACCTCCCGGTGTTCCCTCAATTACATTTCTTCAATGGGTGAAGTAGCTGTCCATCAAGGATTAAATTTCGCATTGATCTACTAGACCCATGACTCACCAAGACAAGAGGGACAGTCTTCTCTACTATTTTATCCGTGACTAATTCTGGAAGAATAGACAAATTTCTGCCTTTTCAAAAAGGTATCCATGCGAAATGAACGCAAAAGACCTCTGTCAGCCTCGGCAAATTTGAATTTGCCGATTCCATTTTCCACGGCGATAACCATTACGCCATCCGCACCTCCATATTCAGACAACGGCTTGTTGTTAATGTTACATTGTAGGGACCCCCTTGTGCGAGAGAGCCATCTTTTTTTTCTCGTGGTGAGTCTTGTGTTTGTATAATAACGCGAATAACTGCACCCATACATAGTCGCTTTGCAGACAAACAAACTTTGTTCGAAGCGGCATTTCCCTTGAGTTGTCATAATTAAAACTAAGAAAAAGATAAATAAAAAAAAGTCTAAAAAAAACAACAACTTTATATATATATATATATATATATATATATATATATATATATATATATAT
The DNA here is from genome assembly GCA_023376005.1 of Doryteuthis pealeii. Taxonomy (NCBI): domain Eukaryota; kingdom Metazoa; phylum Mollusca; class Cephalopoda; order Myopsida; family Loliginidae; genus Doryteuthis; species Doryteuthis pealeii. The sequence goes on along the minus strand of CM042147.1, from coordinate 64,732,089 downwards.
ATATATATATATATATATATATTATCTAAACTTCCGCTTTCCGAGATTTTGCAATTGGAGAAAACAGGTTCTTTCTTTTGGCTGTATTTCCCCTTTTTTTTCTCCCCTCCAATCCATCCAATCCCAGAATATTTCTTTAGTTTTGCATCTCGTGACACTGTCACCCCGGTGCTCCCTCCACCCGATTCTTTTTTTTATTCTCGGCTTTTACCTATGTGGGTGTACCGCAAACAGAGAATCATATATACTACACATCCTTATTTGCCCATATGTTTCAGCCTTTTATTTTATTTTATTTTATTTTATTTTATTTATTTTCTCTCGGGAACATTCAGTATTAAGAATGAACGTTCCAACATCCTTTCTCAAATCTATTCTTTTTGGAAGAAGTGATTAGAAGTTCATGTTTTACATGGACTCATTTTAATCGTATCCTTGCCACTAAAAAGTCATATTTTACCCCAGCGTTAAATATTTGACATTTTCAATATTAATTAAGCCATATCCTGGATATAATACTAAACTGAACCTGGTGGCTTTCTTTCTTTCTTCTTTCTTTCTTTCTTTCTTTCTTCTTTCTTTCTTACTATGTCTGCAAAAAATCTTCATTTCTTTCTTTCTTTTTTCTTTTTTCTTTCTCTCTTTTTTTCTTCCTTTCTTTGTCTGCAAAAAAGATCTTTGTCTTAAGATCTTTCCTTCTTTTTTCTTTCTTTCTTTGAATTTAAAACATTCTCCCTCTGTCTCTCTCTGTCTCTGTCTCTGTCTCTGTCTTTCTTTATTTTGTTTACCCAGTCTTTCTTTCCTTGTCTTCAAATCCTTCTTTTTTCTCACTTTCTCCTTATCTACAAAAAATTATTTTTTTTGTTTGAGTGAAGTGTTGTATTAAATTCTCTCTTTTTTGAGGGAAATAAAATGATACCATAGAATATAGACATGAAACTAATCAACACCATACAACATAATCCCCAATAATGCTAAATTGTATAAATATAAATACACGATATGTATAACTTCCTAACCGTTAGGCATGACATAACCACAGACCGGTTGATATGCCGTTAAAATCAATAAACAAACAAACTTGTATTAAATGACCCCTGCAAAAGAGTAAAAGCACTGCAAAAAATTATTTGGGATAGATGGTCAGTCAAAGAGGCCTCCTCGAATCAATCGGCTGGGCATGTCAAACCCTCGTACCTTTATGATTTTCCCGACCTTATTCCTCTTATAGTAATCCCCCAAACCATTTTATCATGTATGGGCAAGATGGTGGTGGATGAGGGTATCAGTGTGCAGGTATGACGTTAAACTGCATCTAGTTGTGAGGTTCCAAATCTGGAGCTCTGGGGAGTGTGGAGTACCCCTTAATTAGCATTGCTCACTGGTCTACTCAGAACTGGAATGGTAGTACATGTTAGAATAAAATAGATAAAAATGAGTCTAAAAATGTGTTTAAAATTTTAAATACCCAACAAGAATAAATAAAACATAAACGTCTTTTACATAAAATAACCCAAAGGATGACATGCCATAAAATCCAACCAACCAACCAACCAACCAACCAACCGAAAAAGGAAGGCTGACCAGAGTATGACAGTAAACGGAATCGATACCGGTCTCTAGCCAACCCAGCACATAAGTAACACAGCTAGGGTCTATGTGGTCAAGTGGGAAGTTAGTAGTGTGACGTTTCACATCAAATGGTAAAGCGCAAGTGAAAAATGGATAAACTCCCTCGCTACCCGTCATTACCGACAATAGTCCACTCTGCCTCATTTACTTATTTATATGATTTCAAGGTTTCTGATCTACCACGATTAATTTTCAAACTGATCTATATTGTCCCATAGATCTGACCAGAACATGCACTAATGCTCCGGTCAGAGTGGACCAAGAAGTAATATCTATGAAGAGTGACTACATTATCCCCAGAGCTTCAGAACTGTAGCAGCCCTGTCGGCTGGGTCTTTAGAATACACCGACTGCACCTCTACAGAAGGGTGAGACTCCCCCAATGGGGTCAGCCTTTAGCCGTGAGTGGGGACCCATGGTGCTTAAGGACAGAATCCTGGTGGATAAGCAGTCCATGACATGCAACACGCCTCTTTGACCTTTACTTAGGATAGACAGGCGTTTAGAGAGGCACCTCCGATCAATCGGCTGGTCTCATCAAGCCCTAGCACTGATAAGATTGTTCCGATCCTATTGCCCTTATGGCAAGCACCAATCCTTTCTTATCATATGGGTGTTAGAAGGCGGTGTCTCAGGGTCTTCATGTTCTGGGTATGATGTTAAACTCTAACTGCTGGTGAGGTTCCAGTTCTGGAGGTCTACGGAGTATGGGCACCCCTTCACCACCATTGCACCCAGTTCCACTCCGACCCGGAGTGGTAGTACCTGTTAGGGTCCCATCCATGGGTTAAATAGAACATTTGTTTACAAAAAAAAATGATTTTAAGAATTTTTCTTCCAAACTATCGTTACGAATCTTTCAAACTTGGCCGGCATTAAATGACTCACCGTAGTTGATATGCCGTAAAACAAAACAAACAAACAAACGAAAATAACTGTAGCCTCACCATTGGAGATTAATGTCATACCCAGAACAATTATAGAGTTTGTCGAAACGCCTATGAAAGTGCTGATAGAAATGTGATTAGAGGTGATTAGAAGTACACGGTGATGCTGATAGCTTTTTGATTTAGTGCGTCCTGAGACACACATATTTTCTTTGAATGTACCCCGGGAAAAGTATGGGTCCCATCTAAAGTCGTTGGATCATATTACCTTTAGGCACCCCTTTTTGATCTCGATTAAGAAAGGATATGTTTTTTATTTACACCGTCAATATCCGGTTGTTTGTTATGGGTTAGGGTATAAGGTTAGGGGTTATGGTTAGGGGTTTGTTTTATAATTAAAAAAAAATCTAAAAATCGTCTGTTAAAACAACTGGATATTGACGGTGTAAATGAAAAACATGTCCTTTCTTAATCGAGATAAAAAAGGGGTGCCTAAAGGTCATATGGTCCAAGTCGTTTAACTCCTACCTTGTAACCTATCCTGTGCAATTCGTTTCTAAGAAACTATTGAAATGTATTTACAGTTAGCTTGAAATGGTGAGGGGAAAAAAGGAAAACACCGTGACGGATGGATACGATTTTACTGCGTCCTTTTAGATTTTTATGCGTCAGGGACGCAGGACGCGTACCTATCAGCATTTCTGTGTACATGTTTTACATGGACTGATTTCAATTGTATACTTGCCAATAAAAAGTCATACTTTATCCCAGCGTTAAATATTTGACATTTTCAGTATTAATTAAGCCGTATCCTAGATAAAACACTAAAGTGCATCTGGTGGTTAGACTCCAGTTCTAGGGTGAATTCAGAGATTTTCTTCTGCTGTTGTCGTATCAAGGTTCAAGAGTCCAATTGTTATATACTCGTTCCTCATCGAGTACATAAACGGGATGAGTCGTCTCGTATATAATAGAGTGTCATCACGGGTGTATAATGGTTTGTTTGTTTGTTTATTGATTTTAACGGCATATCAACCCTTCTGAGGTTATGTCATGCCTAACGGTAAGGAAGTTATACATATCGTGTATTTGTATTTATACTTTTTAGTAATTGGTTTTAACAATGTGTTAGCATTATTGGGGATTATGTTGTATGGTATTGATTTGTTTCATGTCTATATTCTATGGTATAATTTTATTTCCCTCAAAAAAGAGAGAATATCCTTCATGTTGACATTTTCAAACAGATCTTTCATATTGTTTGCTTTAAAATAACGGTTTCTGATGTGAGCAAAAATCCTGCATTCCATGAATAAGTGTTTAACTGTCAAAGGTGTTTGACATATTCCACATTGTGGTTGTTGTTCTTGTTTGAGTATATAGAGTGCGTTAGTCTTGTATGACCAATGCGTAATCGGGACACAATGAAATATTCCTTTCTAGACTTCCTTAAAGTTGGTCTCCAGTGAGAGAGACATATAATTAGTTTACAGGTGATAGGAGATGATAGTTCTTAGTCTTACTTGATTACACTGCTGGTTATTGACTCGTTGCTGCTAACTGCTTCTACTTCTTCGTCTAGCTTTTCTGGCCGCCATCTTGTCTCGTCTAGTGGGCATCTGCTATTAAGGTTTGGTCTTCTTCTTTATAAATTCTTCTTACTGGACTGGACTGGTCATTGCTTGTTTAATAATTTAATTAACAGACACAATTTGATCAAGTTTTATTTCTTAGCCTATGATTCCGCCGCGGGGAGACCGATCCGTCAGTGCCGACAATTGCGTCTGAACACCTTGAAATCTGGGTCGAACCTGCTAAGTATATTAAGTTATTCTCACGCGTCTGTAATGACGCGTTTTTAAGAGGTCAAAAGGTCATTAACCGTCACAGTGCAATTTTCCATGGGGCCCGGTTATTTTTAATCTAACGACCCTAATTAAAATTCTAGCTACATATACGTTCACAATTTATGACTGACCATAAATTGTAACACAGTCTGTCCTAATGTTTACTCAGAACTGTGAAGTGCGTATGTTTCATTATGCTAATGAGTATTTACATCACATCCCATGTATTCGTGTATGACACAAGGTCTTTTAATGTGACACCACCCACGAACGGAGGCTCATGGGACGGTGGGTGCAAAAATGCGTTGATCCCGTCGGCTTTCCCTCTCAAGGAGCACATTGGACGCTGGGCAATAAATCTAGCCCCGCCACTTTAAAATTGTTGCCTGGGAGGATAGACCCTTGGTATCAACACCGTTAACATTACTTTACCGGCACAGAAGCCAAAGCCATTGGACATAGGACATAGAGCCCGAAAGCTCTATGTGCCAGGTAAGTATGCTGATGGTGAGGAATTTTTGGTATCTCTTTAAGATACCAAAAATTCCTCACTGACCTAATCACTTGCATTTGATTCAGTATCCTATCAACGACCGAAAATACATGCTGGATGTAGTCTGCCTAAATATGCGAACAGGAATCACTTCTAACACATTTTCTTTCTTTTGTCATATGATAAAAGAAAGAAAATTTGTTAGGAGAGGATACTTTATAGGGCTCGGAATTTCATAAAAACAATAATGCTAAAATATTTTAGCATAATTGTTTTTAGGAAATTTTGAGCCCTATAAAGTTTTTAGCGAGTGATTCGATTGACAATATAAATGAAATACTAAACTGATCCCTTATTTTGTGTTTGCTTGACCGAATCTTTATATTTTATCAAGTAGCTGAAAGCATTCTAACCAGAAACCAGTAAGGACTTTTTCAAGCACTGAAAAAAATAAGACTTTAAAAATGTGTTGTTTTCACATTTGTAGTATTCCTAAACGTTAACCTCACTACGATGGTTATTAACTTGTAAGTCATCAGAAAAGAAAAGTTCGGTGTTACGTACGGAATTATTCCTACAATAAAAAACTGACAATTTATTTTCAGCTTGTTTCTCTTACCCAACTGTAGTTCCTTATATCGTTTATATATTATCTTTTTACAGTTATAGAACTTATTATTCAAGAGAAAAAATAATTTCCATCTTATATGTAAGAGAATCCAACAATTACAAATGTGTGCAGCGATGCTTACTTTTAAGATAAGCAGAAAAATAACTCTTTTCTCTTTTTTTTGTTATTATACAATATCCTATTAATTTTTTGTTCGACAGAAAAGAAAATTAAGTTGGATATTTGGGTTAATACACTGTATCTACTGTTTCCTAATTATGATACTAAACTGAATCTGATCGTAAGACTCCAGTTCGAGAGCTCTGCGGATTGTGCAGTACCACTTCATTGCCATTATTGGCTGGTCCACTCTGACCGGAATCGTAGTACATCTATGGGTCAAATAGATCTGTTGGAAAACCATTAGTATTATATGGGGATACCATTTAACTGTACTAACAAATTATTATTAAATAGGAATAGTCACATGAAACCATATCATTTGTATAAATCATGAGAATTAAGAAGAGTTACTTGAAGCTATAATTGATGACAAATTCGTTTTATACGCAATTATTTTAGCGCGTTGGAATACCTCACCAGTAATCTATTTCCTGACGTCATTTAAAGTTTCGGGTTTTCATAGTATTATGGGATAGATTCGTTATTGGTGCACTCCCTGTGATTTTTTTCTCACCAGTTTTAATTGGTGATATTTCACAAGAGACTGAGTCGGGCCTTCAGGACTCTTCTGAGTATTTATTATTTACTCCTTTTGGGTTTTCACATCAGTGTTAGCTGATGGTCTTTCACTGGAGTCTGAGTGACAGCAAGTCTCCTCAGGTCTCCAGGACTCTTCTGAGTATTCTGGCAGATTGCAGCAGTGCAGTGTTCTGAATGGTTTCAATCCTTCCTCTGATATCCAAACTTTCCAAACCCTTTTCTAATGCTTTTGGGACTGTTCCAAGTGCACCAACTACAATTGGTATAACTTTCACTTTCATATTCCATAACTTTTTCAGTTCTCTGGCAAGGTCCAGATATTTGTCAATTTTTTCATTTTCCTTTAACTTCACCCTGTGATCCGCTGGCACTGCAAAATCCACCAGTTGACAAGTTCTTTCTTTTTTGTTAATCAACACTAGGTCTGGTCTTCTTGCTGGGATAAGGTGATCCGTTTTAATTTCAAAGTCCCAGAGAATTTTTGTGCGTTTCGTTCTCAAGAACAGATTCTGGTTTATGCATATACCATTTTGTTGTGTGGTCAAAATTTAGTTTCTTGCATAATTCCCAGTGGATCACCTTCCCAACCCAGTCGTGTCTAGTTTTGTATTCTCGTTGTGCTAGTTTGCTACATTCGCAGAGTATATGGTTAACAGTCTCATCTCTATTACCGCAAAGTCTACATTTACTATTGTTGGGTCTTATCAATTTTCGCTTTGATGTAGTTTGTCCTTATGGCATTATTTTGTGCAGCAATTATAAGTGATTCTGTTCTCTTTTGAGGTTTCCCTTTCTTAACCATGTCCAAGTCTTTTGATGTGCAACCTCATCTATTTGTCGTTTGAAGGGTCCATATAATTGTTTTTCTTCCCATTTTTGTTTTCTAGTCTTTGTCGTCTTCTGTTTGTCCATCTGCCGTTTCTACTATTGTTGGTCGCCATAAGTAATTTGTCTTTGCTCTTCCTTGTGTAATCTTCAAGTTGTTGGATTGTGGTTTCTACGCATTCCTCTATGTTGGCAAGACCTCTTCCCCCTTCCTTTCTTGACACATACAATCTATCTCTATCATCTCTAGGGTGGAGAGCCTTGTGCATGGTCATTAATTTTCTCGTCCTTTGGTCTATCTGTCTATTATTATTATTTATTATTATTATTATTTGCTCCTGTTGAGTTTTCACATCAGCATTAGCTGATGGTCTTTCACTGGAGTCTGAGTGACAGCAAGTCTCCTCAGGTCTCCAGGACTCTTCTGAGTATTCTGGCAGATTGCAGCAGTGCAGTGTTCTGAATGGTTTCAACCCTTCCTCTGATTCCCAAACTTTCCAGACCCTTTTTCAATTCTTTTGGGACTGTTCCAAGTGCACAATTACAATTGGTATCACTTTCACTTTCATATTCCATAACTTTTTCAGTTCTCTGGCAAGGTCCAGATATTTGTCCATTTTTTCATTTTCCTTTAGCTTCACCCTGTGATCTGCTGGCACTGCAAAATCCACTAGTTGACAAGTTCTTTCTTGTTTGTTTTTCAAACATAGGTCTGGCCTTCCTGCTGGGATAAAGGTGATCCGTTTTTATCTCAAAGTCCCAGAGAATTTTGTGCCTTTCGTTCTCAAGAACAGATTCTGGTTTATGCATATACCATTTTGTTGTGTGGTCAAAATTTAATTTTTTGCATAATTCCCAGTGGATCACCTTCCCAACCCAGTCGTGTCTAGCTTTGTATTCTCGTTGTGCTTGTTTGCTACATACATCTTTTATTATTATTATTATTATTATTTCGCTCCTTGTGAGTTTTTCACATTGGTGTGAGCTGATGGTCAATTACTGGAGTCTGAGTGACAACAAGTTTCCTCAGATCCGCAGGAGTTTTCTGAGTATTCTAGCCGATTTCAACAATATTGTTGTCTGGATGATCTCAATTCTTTCTCTGATTTCAAGTTCCTCTATTCTGTTTTCTAAGCTTTTCGAGACCGCACCAACTACAATTTGTATCACTTTCATCCTTATATTCCACAGTTTTTCAATAATCTATATATTAATGCTCGTCTTCATTAATCTTCCGACTGTTATCATCTTGCAATACCCCCTGGTTAAAAATGAAACCATCCAAGATTAAATTCAAATGTGTATATACTGATTATCTGGTGTTGCTTATCCGTCGAATTTTTATTTCTTATCTGCTAAATAATGGATCATTCCGTTTTTATTATAATGTAAGAAAGGGGAGAAAAAATACATGCTATACAGACAAATATAACAAAAAAGAAAGAAAGAATGAAAGAAAGAAAGAAATAAGGAAAGAAAGAAAGAGAGTGGGAGAAAGGTAGAGAGGAGGGTGAGCGCACGGAAGTGATATGGCTAATCTGTTTTAATCGAACATTATGAAAAGATAAAAATAAGGAAAGCAAGAAAAACTGTGTGTGTGTATGTGTGTGGGTGTGTGTGTGTGTGTGAGAGAGAGAGAGAGAGAGAGAGAGAGAGAGAGAGAGAGAGAAAGGGGGAAGAGTTAAATCAAGATTATTATACTTTTTATATATTGGACTATTTTGCAAAAGCTCTGGACCATATGACAATTAGGCACCCCTTTTTGATCTCGATTTAGAAGGACATGTTTTTTTTATTTACACCGTCAATATCTGGTTGTTTGTTAGGGGTTAGGGTTAGGGGTTAGCGTCAAGGTTAGGGGTTAGTTTTATAATTAAAAAAACCTCAAAAAATTGTCTGTTAACAAACAACCGGATATTGACGGTGTAAATGAAATACATGTCCTTCTGAATCGAGATCGAAAAAGGGTGCCTAAAGTTCATATTGTCCAAAGCTCTTAAGTAAACATATCAAACGTTACATTAATTAAACCATCATTGCTAGTTATTACCATTATAACGAAAGGTTGTCATGCCGTAAAACTAACCAACTAATTATACTACATTGGTCTAATTGCAATTACCAGAATCCAAGTGCTAATACTTCTAGTTTGATACTGGCATCGTAACATTGTGACTAAGATCGTTTAAACGGTGTAGCGTTAATGAATTTAGGTTTGGGTGGGGAGGGTAAGTACTGTGCACGCCAAAGATTTCGTGTTTGTGATTTGCAAGTCGAGTTTTTTGAGGTTGAATGCGTTGATTAGCATCTTTTGACTCTCTTTAGGCTCTGACCTAAATACACGGTCTGTGCAGTTAAACAGTCATGATATGTGGGATTTGCTATAACTGGTCCGGACAGGCAAAACTTTCCGGGATTTGCGGGCCACATTCCCTTTTATGTCTGCCAGTGAAAAGGTCAGTCGCCCAGCCCCTGATTTAAGTGGCAGTCATTCATAAAATCATTTTACTACTCATAATGGAGGGAAGGATTTTAGGTAATTTTCACCTCTAGTTGGCTAAATTCCCAGCATAAAATTTGTGCGTGCGCATTATCTGAAATGAACTTAATTGTTATCAAGAACACATTTTATGATATTCTTGTGTTAAAGCATGCAGTTGTATTGTTTTCGAAACAGTTTCTAAGATTTGTGTATTTCGCACGGAGACTTTCAAAATGGCTACCGGCTTGTTTCAAAGTGAAAGTCAGTTGGTTGAATTCCTAGCATAAAATTATCTGAAATGAACTTAATTGTTATTAGGAACACATTTTATGATATTTTTGTGTTAAAGCATGCAGTTGTATTGTTTTCGAAAAAGTTTCTAAGATTTGTTTATTTCGCACGGAGACTTTCAAAATAGCTACCGGCTTGTTTCAAAGTGAAAGTCAAGGAGAGTTACTCTAATTGCCTTATTTTCTATGAATTTAACCAACTAAAGGTGAAAATTACCGGATTTTATCCAGTGAAAATATAGCAAAAATGTTTATTTTTCATTTGTATGTTCCTAAATATTTTTTTCATCTTCATTCTTCTTCGCCATTGTTACTGGTGTCATGGTCACATTTCAGTGGATTTAAGAATATCTAAAAATATATATATATATATGCTGCAATTATTCGTATTATCGATGATATGGAAATCTGATCTCTCTGAAAAGATGTAGTCGTGTTAGTGCTACTATATGCCAGTACCACTTGGACTATTACGAACTATTTGAGGAAAAAGCTTGGAAAAAACAGGGAACAATTCAAAGATACTGCGTTCTGTGTTGGACAAATCCTGCAATAATCTTATTATAATGGAGATTATGTGTATGTCTGTCTGCAACTGAAACTACGTTACCACCAACGTAACAATCCCCTTAAATATTTACGTTATATTTTCAATGGTATATTAATAAAATAATCATTATTTAATCTTAATTAGCATCCTATTTATTAACAATTTCTATATTAAGATTTAGCTAAGATGGATTTGCCTCAAAACAATCCATGCAATGTGTGCTACATTTCGGTAAGAATTAAAGGATATGATGGCATATGGTGTGAATGATTTGCATACCGGTTTTAACAAAACCATGTTTAATAAATAATTACTTGGTGTATTTACAATATCATTGTTTTATTCTCAAGCGTATTCAAAGCGATCTAATGTATAATTTTATATTGAAATCAACTAAAATAAAGAAAAATAATTGTAATCTATTTTGTAATCTATTTTGTAATCTATTTCGATATAATGTTCAATTATATTAAAACTTTAATACTTGTGTCCAGAGGGTGCATTTTTTTACTAGTACTAATAGGTAGGTTTTGGTACTCTTCACGGAGTTCCGTCCCGGCCTCCTGTCACAAAAACTGCTAGCCGGTGGCTGCTGAAAAACAAACACCAGCTACTAAGTCCGTAGCCGAAGCAGTGTCACTTGAAAAAACCCAACAAAACAAAACAAAAAAAACAAAACTTTGGGTGTTTTTCCTGAAAACTCAACTCCAACCCCAACCCTAACCCTAACCCTAAACCCTAACCCTAAACCCCCTAGTTAAAATTAACAGTTTTATTACAAAATTTGTGGGTTCTGTTTTTTCTGGGTCAAATTATTTATTTATGTTCCCATTCAACTAACCCTAAACCCCAACCCCAACCCAAACCCTAACCCTAACCCTAGTTTTTTTTTTCAAGTGACACCGCTTCGACTACGGACTTCAATCGTAGTTGGTGTTTTTTTTCCCCAGGAGCTACCGGCTAGTGGTTTTTGAGGCAGGAGGCCGGGACGGAACTCCGCGAATATACCCAATTTTTATCGAGTGAAAATATAGCACAAACGTCATTAACAAAATGTTTATTTTTCCTTTGTATGTTAACAGACTTTCTTTTTACTCCTTTGCCATTGTTACTGGTGTTATGGCCTTGAGTTATCGATATCTAAAAAAAAAAAAAAAGTAAAATACTGTAATTATTCGTATTATCGATCATATGCAAATCTGATATCTGATAAGATAAAGTGAGAGTTTTTCAAAGCTGTAGCCGTATCAGTGTTACTGTATGGCTGCAGCACTTGGATCATAACGAAACCCATTGAAGAAAAGCAGGATGGGGGGGGCCCTTCGTAATGTCTTGACTAAATGATAGAAGCAGCACCCCACACATGAGCTGCTATACAACTATTTGTTTCCTATCACGCAAACAATCTGGGTAAGACAAACAAGACACACTGGAGAAACATGATGGAAAAACAAATACGAGCTCATAAGTGACATTCTCCTATGGACACCAATACATGGACACGCCAGTGTTTGTTGCTCAGCAAAAACTTTCATCAACCAGCTCTCTGCGGATTCTGGATGCCGTGTGGAGGACCTGCTAGGGACAATGACCAATAGGGACGGTTGACAAAAGAAAAATCATAGGTATCCCTGTTGTCAGCGCGACCTAATAATGTCGATGATGATGATATATGAATAATAAATCACGTGACTGGAAGCTAAAAATAAAAGCACTTAATACCTAATCGATAGAACAGTTTAAAACTACAAACAAGCATACAATGTTGCGCTCTCCACCGTGACTGGAGTTTCACGTGTGTTACACAATCAAAAGACCAAAAATGGGCGTATATATTATATATATATAATTGGGGAAAAATATTATCGTGGAAAAATATTATTGTGGAAAAATATTATTTTGTCACCCATCAAAAAACCTAAATCAATCATCTCTGTACGGATTCTGGATGCCGTGTGGATGACCTGCCTGGAGCAGTGACCGATAGCGACGGTTAACTTGACAGTCATGGGTATCCGCGTTGTCAGCTTGAGCAGTTACTGCTGCTGATGATTTTATGAATTTTTAAGCCTAAAAGTTAGTGGGGGTGTATTATTCACAAGAACTAAATATTAACTGTTTATCGTTTCATAGACGTACGCATGTTATAGGCGACTAATAACAGTTGTTGACAAATGATCAAGCAGTAATAGAATTTTCGTCTGCTAATTACTTAATACATCTTAATAAGGTCTAAAACTTTGATTCTCAACGTGGGAGGTAGTGCTCCAAAAGGGGCACCGTGAACACTCAAGGGGTGGCAGCTTTTCAGGGTCACTATGGGAGGGCGCTATAATTTCAACGGGGCAGTAAAACTATTGAGAGAGAGAGAGAGAGAGAGAGAGAGAGAGAGAGAGAGAGAGAGAGAGAGAGTGTGTGTGTGTGTGTGTGAGATAGACAGATAGAGAGAGAGAGAGAGAGAGAGAGAGAGTGTGTGAGATAGATAGATAGATAGATAGATAGAGAGAAGAGAGAGAGAGAGAGAGAGAGAGAGAGAGAGAGAGATATGGTACTGGTATTAGCAGCAAGGGGGGGGAGGTGGAAAAAGAGATAGAAGGTATTCAACCAAAGCAATCCCTAGGGGTTGGGTTGGGTTCATCAACAAATGTCGTGAAATATTAGAGAGAGAGAGAGAGAGAGAGAGAGAGAGAGAGAGAGAGAGAGAGAGAGAGAGAGAGTGTGTGTGTGTGTGTGTGTGAGAGAGAGAGAGAGCTAGATAGATAATTAGATAAATAGATAGATAGATAGATAGATAGAGAGAGAGAGAGAGAGAGAGAGAGAGAGAGAGAGAGAAGAGAGAGAGAGAGAGAGAGAGAGAGAGATATCGGTACTGGTATTAGCAGCAAGGGGAGAGAAGGTGGAAAAGAGATAGAAGGTATTCAATCAAAGCAATCCTAGAGGTTGGGTTGGGTTCATCAACAAATGTCCTGAAATATTAGAGAGAGAGAGAGAGAGAGAGAGAGAGAGAGGGGGTGGGTGGGTGGGGAGGACACGGAAAGAGAATGTCAAATGAAAGGCGAATGGGAAAGACCAAGTCAAACGGCTAAGGTTTTTCGGTTGACCTGGAGAGATTCTGCCAAGTTGAGATTGAAGATTCAACTAACGTGGTTCCTTAGGGTGGTTTAGAATTCATCAACACATGTAAAGTACGATATGTCTCTGTGAAAGAAAAGAGAATGGAACGTCCCCTCTTTTCTTCGTAAACAGCTGCTACTGACAGATCACTCCAGGTTAATGTTGCTCTCTTTTTTGGTTCATTTGATTAGTTTAGCGGGTTTATTTGTTTAACGGAATATCAACCTCATGTGAGTTATTTAATACCAAGATTTGATTCATTTCTAAATGTTTTACTAGAATGAGAACTCGGGAAAAAGCTTTTTTTTGCTCGGTTGGTTGGAATTTATGACATGTCAACCCGTTTGTTTTATTGTTGTTGGGTATTCAATTGTTTTAAAACTCATTTTTCTCAAACATATCCTTGATTGGCTGTAGAATTAGCTAACCAGATGTATAGAGGCCGAGGACTGCGTTGGCATACTAATATTTAACGCCATTTTTCTGTTGGCGTTGAACAAAAAGGCAACAAATTAGAGTTTGATCAACTCTAATGGGGTCTGACTGGCGGAGGGGGTATTATGTTGGAAGACCTGAAACCTCTCTATGAAACCAGTTAATAACATAACTTTTTTTTACCCTGAGCTGATTAGTCAGTCATATCTCGAACACTTCCAACACTTATTTTGATCTAATTAACCCATAGATGGTACCCTAATACTTACTACCACACACGGGCAATGTGGACCTGTGAGTAATGACAATGAAAAGGTACTTGGTGGCCGAGCAATCCATAACATGTAAGTTTAACTACCTTTGACCCTTGGACTAGATGGGCGGTCAGCTGGTCATTTCAAGCCCCAGCTTGTTTGTTGCAGTGTATGCAGTTAGCTGGTTTGAAATTAAAAGAGAACCAGCAACTGTATATTTTCAATATGCAGCAAAGAATCAAAGTGCTATCAACTGAAATTCAAGAGATTGTGTTAAAAATATTCAGTATAATGCTTTTGGTCTCCTACCAGAAAATATTTGTATTCAATGCTTAAATCAGATAAACTGGAAGTGAGGAACGAAGCTATAAACAGAGTTTTAGCCATTCGGTAAACAAATTAGATACAATTCTTCCATGATGTTGGTTGTGGAAATTTCCTGTTAAAAACACCCCCAAAACGAAGTTACTTTCTGCCAATTCGCAGAGAACACACAACCCTGAAATGTTACAGGCTGGTTGTGTGAAATGCATAGATTTTTTTTTTGTAATGGAAAAATTGCTCTCGTCGCAAAACCTCAACCGTTTTGTCATATACGCACTAGAAGGCGGTGGTTGAGGATCTTAATGTCGTGGGTATGACGTTAAACTGCATCGTAGTGAGGTTACAATTCTGAAGCTCTGGGGAGTGTGGAGTGTCCTTTCATTTCCATTACTCTTAGGTCCACTCTGAACCGGCGTAGTAGTAACTTTTAGCTTCCAATCTATATTTAAATATAGTTCAATAGATAAAAATGAGTTTAAAAACGTGTTTAAAAATTGAGTTAAAACGATTTGAATACGGATCAAGAATGAATAAAACTAACAAGGAAATGCCATGTCAACCCTTGGATTATTTTATGTCTGTTATATCCCGAAATGTAAGAAAAATATCAAAATGTAATAAAAACAGTGAAATATATTCAACAATAACAATATTTGTTTTATTTATTCTCACTGACAGGGAATACAGTCGGATGGTTTTGGATAGAGTTTAGCCGTGTGTGTATCATGTGCGTGTTAGTCACATGGGCGCTGTGTGTATGATACGCGTGCTCACGTATTGGGACGGTCCTTGGGTTATCATTTGTGTGCTCAGACATGAGCCGTCCTTTGTGTTATGTGTGTGTTCACACATGGGGTCAGTGGCCTTGTCTGTTGACTCTCTGTTGATGAGTCCTTATTTAACACAGGGTAGAAAATGGTTCTACCCTAAAATAGACTTAACTAGCCCAACTGTGATGACGCACGTGGTCACTAGTTCAAGCGTGCTGACGCACGTCTGTACTGTCCAAAAACCCAGTCCAAAGTAACATGGCAGAATTTCCATATCCGCGTTCCCGTCAGTCCCTTAATGATCAAAGGGGAGCAACTCTTTAGCAACTCGTCAAGTTACATAACAATGTCGAATACATTTTTGTTTTTAATCAATGCTGGGCATTCAATTTGTTTCGAACTCACTTTTAAAAACACATTTTTTAAACATATTTTTGTTTATCTATTTAACCAAGCGATGGGACTCTAACAGGTATTACCACTCCGGGTCAGAGTAGATCTGTCAGTAAAGGGGTATTCCACCCCCCACCAGAGTTTTAGAATTAGAACCTCACCAATAGATGCAATTTAACATCAAACCCAGGACACATAAGTGTAAGTTTAAATAATCTTTCATTTTTTATTGATGTGTTACATATGAATCCCCACAATTATATATCAGCAATCATCCGTAAGTAACCAACTTCTTAGTTGTTTATTTGATTGAAAGAGTAAATATAGCGGGTGAGTGAATCGTCAAAAGAACAAACATAAAAACGATGATGATGACTGCCAATGAGGCTTAGAATATTCAGGACCTTTGGCATAAAATAACCCAAGGGTTGACATGCCGTAAAATCCAACCAACCAGCCAGCCAACCAACCAACCAACCATCCTTCTGTTTCTGATGTTTTGACATGTACATAATCTAGAGCTCATCCTGCCTGTCTGAGTGTGGGAGATGCATTTGCCACACTCGCATCCGATTGAAAAATGGTTAAAACAATCAACAAAAACCCGGTTTCTACGTCGTATCATTGCTTGATATATGAATATTTAATTCATATAAATTATGAATTCATATAAATTATTTATATATGTATATATATATATATATATATATATATATATATATATATAATTATATATATATATATAAATAAATTATATAATTGTATATATATATATATAATTATATATAATTCATATATAATTATATGAATTCATATAAATTCATATAAATTATATATTCTTGATATATGAATATCATCTAAAAAAATTTTATAAACGAAACGCTTGCTGACTTTTGCGTTAGGGGCACTTAGTCTCCCCCCCCCCCCAGCGCTAGAATAATCTTAGCCCGCCCCCATTAGTGTATTTTACCTTTGTCTCTCACAATTTGCTCCGTTTGATTAACTGCAACTTCGCGATGGAAAAACTTTAATGGGTGTTCTTTTTTCGGTATTTTCATCATAATTAAATTGATTCTGCCGGAGCCCAAAAAATTTTGTTATCCATTCGAGCCCTGTTTTTTTTTTTTTTTTTTGTTCGCTGTCGTCCTTTGTTTTGCAATGCTCCAATCAGCTCCATTCTGAAGCCACCCACGCTCCTTAGGGGTCGGTGTATTTTTGCGTGAAGGCGGGGGGGGGGACCTGCCATTGCGACAACAAAGAGAGGCGCCTATAAACTTCAGAGGCGTGACCTTTTACTAAAGAACGTTAATCTCAACACAGAATCGTGATTTTTGACGATAGAAAGTTTCGCCCGTTCTTAATCTCAATTTGATCCATCCAGTAATGGAATACGTTTGATCCCCACAACCGTTATTATTTTTTTTTTGTAATATTTGATTGTATTTTTCGCAAACCATCTATTCACTTTACATTCCCATACGCGCATTGCAATACGGCTGCATATTACGCATGCACAATTCTTTAAAGCAATATACAATCAATCGCTATATATATAATATATATATATATATATATATATATATATATATCATGATAATGGTACACAGTAATAACCTACTTGGGTTTCACCATAAGGATCTTCTGGGATAAGGATCGCAAAAATACACACGTGCAATCGACTGCAATTAATCAATATCTTGATTAATCCAGTGGATTTAACCCTGAAGATCCTTATAGTGAAATTCGAGTAGGTTATTACTGTGTACCATTATTATAATAAATTTGCTCTACTCACGTATTGAGCACTTTATATTTGTTATATCGCTTTCTTATCATTGTGAAACTTGTATCAACTAACCATTCTTTCTTTCTTTCTATTTAATTCTTTCTTTCTATTTAATTCTTTCTTTCTTTCTTTTTCTCTTCTTAATCTAATTACTACTACTACTACTACTACTACTACTACTACTACTACTATAAAATATATGAGTGTTATCCCAAAAATAAGGTCCCCAAATATTTAGAAATCACGGAAACGTTTATTGTTTATTGTCAATGATGTTTACATCATTTTAAAGTTTCAGCATGTGTCTATTTTTCTACATAGTCACCATTTCGGTTGAGGCATTTTTTAAAGTGATGTGACAGTTTTTGTATGCCCATGCCATACCAGCTTGCTGCCATGTTGTTGCGGAAGCGTTGAACCTCGTCGTCGTTGCAAACTCTACACCACTTGCCGACATTTTTAACATTCATGCATGACTAGCCACACGCTTCCTACTACTAATGATGTTAATGATGATAATAATAATCACATTTCATGAATAATTTATTTTTGTTGTTTACATTTAAAATATTAAAGGCGTCTCATTGTGGAGCAATGCTTTGAATATCCATTACTACTGAATAGCGAGTTCGATCCTTGCTAGATACCATTTACTTGCGACCTTGTGTCATATCCTACCTGTTACAAACGGGTTGTGTAAAGAAAAGGACGTGCCATCGTTTTGTAATGTTTAGCAAGGTAGTCTCATAGATCCATTACGACTGAATAGCGTGTTCGATCCTTGTTGGATGACACATGCATGCGATCTTATATCACATCTTACACGTAATAAACAGTTTGAGTAAATAAGGAAGGTATCGGATCGTACCGTAATGGTTAGCATGCTACTCTCGCAGATCAATTGGTATTGAATAGCGAGTTCGATCCACGCTGGGGGTCCCATAATTGCCACATCCTATACCCGTGGTGAACGGATTGGATAACACCTTATTAAAAATGTAACCCTAAACTCGTGAATAGTTTGAAACAATCTTATTCTTCTAAAAGTTACCTCTTCCTTGTCTGTTGAGTTACAATGTTAAAAAATATATTCAGTGTCTCAGTGATTTATTAGAAGTGAGTTTAATTCTATCAGTCTAGACTGAGAGGGTAATGCTGCCTGAAGTTGTGTTTTAAACGTTGTAAATCAAAAAGGTGTTCAATAATTTATTAGTTTTGGATAAAAAAGTAACAAAAACATCTTTTTTCACCAAAACCAGAGAACACAGATAAATAAATAAAATAAAACAAGACGTAGGATAGATGTCACCTTAAAAATTAAATAAATAGAACCTGCTATTTCTCTGAATGTTTGAGATGAGGCTTGAAGATTAGTATTATCTGCGTTATTCGGACTATTGTCCCCATCTTCATTGTTATTTGTACAACGTTTCGGACGATATACCCTCCGGCCTTCTTCAGGTATTTCTTGTCGGACTCGGGAACCTTCTCGGACTCGGGAACCTTCTCGGACCGGAGGGTATATCGGCCGAAACGTTGTACAAATAACAATGAAGATGGGGACAATAGTCCGAATAACGCAGATAATATCAAATAGAACATGGTATACAATAAATGAAAAGGACCTCCGCAAGGAATGGGTCAAGGCGGTGCCCTGACCAATACCAAGGGGCGACATAAAACAAAAAAGCATACATGTACACGACCAACACACACACACACACACACACACACACACACACAGAGTGTGTGTGTGCGCGCGCGCGCGCGCGCGCGTGTGTGAGAGAGAGAGAGAGAGAGAGAGAGAGAGAGAGAGAGAGAGAAACACAAACGCGCACACACACGAATTTGAAAGATTACTAATACATTAAAAGAACACACAAACTTGCACCACTACCACAAACAAGAACAAAATACCAACAAAACGGATTGATACAAGCAGTCACGAGTATCCCTCTATAGGGATCCGACCTTTTTAGCAGTCTTCGGACGAAGGGATATTTCATCCCGAAATATTAAGAAAACAATAAATCACTGGTAAATAAACAACATTCTTGTTACCTTGTCTTTCTTTACACTCGTCTTATGATAGCCTTCAAAATCAACACCTAAAACAAATATACACACAAATCATAGGGGCGGCCTAATGTCGGTATGAGCCATACAACGAGGGAGTCACTCCCCTTTTCACAAGCGCTAGACCAAGGAGATTGTTTTTGCGTCTGGGACGGAGCGCCAGACCTATTATCAGTTCCTTAATTTACCTCACATATCCCTGTGCTACTAATGCGCTGAGTTGGCGAGGGCCGGTATCGAGCTAGGAACCTTGTGGCTTCTAGCCAAACGCTCCACCGACTGAGCTAACCCGGCCCTTCTACTTCAAGCAAACTATAAAACTTTCATGCTATACTTATGCCCCAGGCATATCATTAAATTCCAAGTGGTGCAACCATACAATAGTACTAAGATAGCTACTGCTTGGAAGAATTCCTGTTTTTATTTATCAGAGTGATTAGATATCCATAGTACCGTTAATTTGTCAATAGCAGTCCATGCTTTACTTCTGCTCCAGGCATATCGTTAAAGTTCAAGCTAAGCAACCATACAGTAGTACTGACACGACCACAACTTAGAAGAATTTTTATTTTAATTTATCAGAGAGATCAAATATCCATATGATCGTTAAACTGTCAATAGCAGTTTATGCTTAATGATCATCCAAGCATATCGTTAAAGTCCAAGTGGTGCAAACATACACTAATACTAACACGGCTATAGCAGGTTAGTTGGTTAGTTGGATTTTAAAAGCTGGAAGAAGAAACAAGACCAGCTGCGATGCTGTTAGACAATTAGTAAAATTAATTACGTGAATAAGCAACTAAAAATAACAAAAAAGAATCAAAGTAACCCAGAATTCTGACATTGGGGTTAGCAAAAGCGGCCATTAGAATTACTACTATCACTTGTATGAGTCATCTACCTGTTAAATTGAACAACCTTGGATTGTGGCCAGTGGTCAATTCTCTGAGCTGACTGAATCGAATAGCGTGAAACGAGCCTGTATTGTCCAAATCTGGTTAGATGCCAATATTTTCAAAAATAGCCTCAAGACAGACAGCTGACCGCATTGGGCTTTATACACCTGGGAGAATAATGCATTGTTGGTGCTCTCACCTACATCTCACCCCCTCTCTTTCTCTTGTGTTTAAAAAGTCTGTAATCATTAAACGCTGTTCTTTAAAATGCACACACACACACACACACACACACACACACACACACACTCTCTCTCTCTCTCTCTCTCTCTCTCTCTCTCTCTCTCACACACACACACACACACACACACATGTATATTATCGTGTCTGTTTTGGTATGTACGTGTTGATTGATAACTCAGAAAAGAGATGTCATTGTGCATTAAAATCGTGCATACATATTAATAAATTTATAATGAGGAAAAGTACATCTATTTTTATCTTTAATCATTAAAATATATAATCATTAAAAATTCATAAGTAAGTACAAAAACTAGCCTTTAGAAAAATAAAATCATGTTTCAAACTCCTCACGCAAAAAAAAAAAATTAAAATAAACGAATATTATAATACGCGAATTCTTAGCTTTTTTTATCGTTAAAATTAATTAATTTTTCTCCACACTTCCCCCTTTCTCTGTCATTTCCTGGCGTTCTGAAAATCTTTTAAATCCAGTCATGGACCAGATATGTTTGTTCTTATATATATATATATATATATATATATATATATATATATATATATATGGGGATGTATGTATGTTTTTATTTTTTTTATGGAGTCCAATTTAAAGAGCCTAGAAATAGACCATTGAGAAAGATATAAATACCTCGAAATATTAGGAAGATAAACATGATTAAAAACCCAATAAAAACGCAATATGGCCATCTATAGGTTAAATAGAAAAACATGAGTTGATAAACAAAATTGTATTATCCATTAAGAATTGATTTATTTCAAAACTTTATCGGCATTAAATGACCCACCGAGGTTGGTATGCCGTAAAACAAAACAAAACAAAAAACAAAAAAACGCAATATAAGTCAAGGTAAAGATCATAAATTAGTATAAAAGTAAATATTATAGGTAAAAAAAATTAGGTTTATAAGTTCCAAAATTTCAATTGACTGTTCAGTTGGACAAATGTCTCAATGGATATAAGGATAGTGTCGAATACTAGTTAACAAGTGACAAGCATTTCTAGATTGCAGGTTCAATCTTAGCCAACGTTGCATCGATACATCAAATTTACTGTACTTAAGTCGTCTTCGATAAAAAAAACTCATTTTTGTGCATAATTTTTTACGGATCTTGAACGAATTAAATTTGAATCATGATTACACCCTCACCCCCCCACACACACAAATAAATAATATTCCAAGAATAAACAATTAAAATAACTAGCAAATATATGCACCCTCCGGGTGCAAGTATTTAAGTTTAAATGTAATAAAATATTAGATTAAATCAGAAAGGCTAATGAATTAAGAATTCAAATAAAAAGATTTGAAACGGAGGGGGTATAATCAAAAAATAGAACAACTGAAACTTACTCTTTCATCACTTCCGTTTTTCAATGCTAAATTTTCCTAATTTAACTATTTAGTTAAAATAGGAAGTAAAGAATAAAATTACAGTTATTTCTTCTTGTTAATGAATTTCTTTTAGGATTTATTGAAGAGATTTTTACTCATATTCATTAAGATAAAACCAAACAATTAGAAATCAATAATACCAAGCACATTTTTATTAAAATCCCTTTTTTTAATATCAATATGCAAATTAGCTTTAAGTTTACACTGAAAACTGTTATTTTGTTGTATATATAAAAACAATTGCATGTCATTAGTATTTAGGTAAGGCCAACAGTATTAATAATGTCAAACAGTTTTATTATTAATTGAGGTTTAAATAGAAATAGTAATCATGGAGAATGTGACGTAAATAACTAAGGGAATTGTGACTTGAGTAGTAATATAGTTTCGGTTACAGACAGAAAAACACACAATCTCCATTATAATAAGATTTTATTAAAATAAAATTACCCATGACCGAGTTTCACAAAAACGATCTTAAGGCAAATCTATGAAACCACTTCAGTAGTCTATTGAATATTTTTGAAATCTATTAAATATATTGTGCTCTCAATATAAAATGCATATATATATATATATATATATATATATATATATATATATATAATGCCAATGCTCTAACCCAACATATTGAACACTCCTATATTTAACACTGCAATATTTAAGTCATGTGCGTATTCATTCCCCTTTTCCATATCCGTGTTTTTATTCCAGACACCCCTCTTTCGCACATATATATGCATGCATATATATATATATATATATATATTATATATATATATATATACATATATATAATGCCTATGCGCTAAGCCAACATATTGAACACTCCTATTTACATTGCAAGCTGTAAACATTATATATACTAGCTAATATATGCACCCTTCGGGTGCAAGTATTTAAGTTTTAATATAATAAAATATTATATTAAATTAGAAAGGCTAATGAAACTGAATAAAAATGCAGATAAAAAGATTTGGAACAGAGGGGGTATGATTGAAAAATAGAACAACTTTGAAACTAACTCTTCCATCATTTTCATTACTCCCGTCTTTCATTGGTAAATTTTCCTAATTTAACTATTTAGTTTAAATAGGAAGTAAAGAATAATGTTACAGTTATTTCTTCTTGTTAACGGATATCTTTTGAGTTTTAATCCAGAAAATTTTGCTCATATTTATTAAAATAAAACAAAACAATTAGAAATCAATAATACTAAGCAAATATTTATTCAAATCAAATTTTTAAGATCAATATGCAAATTAGCCTTCCCATTCACACTGTAAACCGCTATTTTGTTGTATATATAAATACAACTGCATGTTATTAGTATGTAGAGAGGGTCAATAGTCTTAATGATCTAAGACGATTTTGTTAATAATTGAGGTTTAAATAAAAATAAAATCATGGAGAATGTGATTTAAATAACAAAGGGAATTGTGACTTGTATAGTAATATAGTTTCGGTTACAGACAGACAAACCCACAATCTCCATTATATAATATTATATATATATATATATATATATATATATATATATATATAATGCCTATGCACTAAGCCAACATATTGAACACTCCTATTTACATTGCAAGCTGTAAACATATATATATATATATATATATATATATATATATATATATATATAAAATGCCTATGCGCTAAGCCAACATATTGAACACTCCTATTTACATTGCAAGCTGTAAACATATATATATATATATATATATATATATATATATATATGGATGAGGTTTGGAATAATATCTGACGTTATAAGGAATGAAAATTCAATTGATATGTTTCAATTTTAGAGTTGATATACCTATTGAAAAATTCCGATGCCATAGAGGCAAACCTGTAGAGTATCAGGCGGGTTTGGCATCTCACAATCCAGTGTGGTTCGTCACCTTCGCGATGTCGGCAAAAGCACCCGGTGCTGCCGAATTGTGCCTCCCTTTAATAAAATATTGCAAAACTTTTGACTCACCCTTATAGGGCATTGACTGAAAAACTATATCAACCGTTGCCAGTATTTATTTTTAGATATTGATTTGTATAATCAGATACATTCAATTGCTTCATTGTTGTTTCATCAAGGGATGAGCAGTCATAAATTGTGAACGTACCTATAGTTAGAATTGTAAATAAAGTTCGTTAGATTTAAAAGCGGAGGTGAGTAATTTTCCATACTCGTTCGGGTTTATGAATAACGTTTAGTTGGTCCCAATCTCACCTTCCGGTTAAAAACGCACCATAACAGAGGTGTGAGAATAAGATTGTTTAGTTGCAGGTTCGACACAGCTTTCAAGGAGTACAGACGCGTTTGTCAGCTTCCAGCGTTCATCTCACACGCAGCTGAACCAATATGGGCGAGGTTGAAAATAAAAGCTTGACCAAGTACAACCAAGGCTTGTTATTAAATACACCGTCAAAATCCGGTTGTTTGTTAGGAGTTAGGGTTAGGGTTAGGTGTTAGTTCTATAATTAAAAAAAAACTCAAAAAATCATCTGTTAACAATTAACCGGATTTTAACGGTGTAAATGAGAAAAGTGTCCCTATGAATCGAGATCGCAAAAGGGGTGCCTAAAGGTCATATGTTCCGGAAAATCAATCCCCAGCAGATAGAAGTCCGCGCAGAGAAAATGGCGACCGACGAAGAATCAGTCAACGAGCAGAAAGTGTAACAAGTAAGATCACCTCTCTCTCTCACTCTCTCACTCTCTCTGTCTCTCTCTGTCTCTGTCTCTGTCTCTCAATTATACACCTGAGAGCACTCTCTCTCCCTGATTATATACCCGAGAATGTTAGAAGGATATATAACAAGAAAAAATACAGGGTCGGTTTAGCTCAGTCGGTAGAGCGTTTGGCTAGGAATCATATGGTTTCTAGTTCGATAGTGGCCCTCACCAACTCAGCGTATGAGTAGCACAGGTATCAGTGCAGTAAAGTGAGGAGCTGATGGTAGGTGTGGCGCTCCACCTCAGACGCTAAAATAGTCTCTTTGGTCTAGCGCTAGTGAAAAGAGGATAGACTTTCTCGCTGTCCGGCTGATACCGACATTAGGCCGACTCGACGATTTTACTTACTTATATATATATATATATATATATATATATATAAAGTTAGATTCGTATGATCAGGAAGTCAACGGCACTTGGTTATTGACTGTCTTTTGCCTATGCGATTTTCAAACCAAGTGGCTGGATAAGTATTTTGTGTTCCCTTACATACTGTGTAATATCTCGTAGGGAGGAACTTTATGAGCTACTTATTGTTTACTTGTTGTTTTAGGGTTCTTGGGAGGGAGAAGTGCTCTTTAGAAAATTGTTGACTTAATATCCACGCTACCCTAACTTAGATATACATCCTCTGTCTACTATATTGAGCACAATTTACTTATAAATGTAACACTATATATATATATATATATATATATATATATATATATATATATATATATTCGTTAAATTCCACGAGGTGCAGCCGTACGCTGCTGTCTTGAATAAATCATAGAAGCAGCATCCCACAAAAAATAAATTCCACAAACAACCAAAGTAAGATGAATAAGACATGCTGGACACTGCTGAAAAAGTAAGTACGAACTCATAAGTGACGTTCTTCAGGTGATACGTACACATGGACAGACCAGTGCAAAAACTTACATTTGTCTGCTCTGTACGGACACTGAATGTCGTGTCGAAGAGTTGCAAAGAACGATGTCCGATAGGTATGTATGGAGAGAGAGAGAGAGAGAGAGAGAGAGAGAGAGAGAGAGAGAGAGAGAGAGAGGGAAGATGTGCTGTCAGCAAGACTTGATGATGAATTCCTATCTAATAGTAATAATTTTATACATTTTTATTTGATAAATAATAATTTTCAAGCCGATCTATTTGACTCATTGATACGACCCACACAATTACTAGCACGCCAGGTCAGAGCGAACTTGTGAGTAATGACAATGAAGGAGTGACGGCACACTCCCCAGAACTCTGGGACTGGATGCAGTTTCTTTCTATAAGCAAGACATACAATTTTTGGGTCAGTCTTACAATTCTGCAGAGGATGCTGTCGGCGTATTTATACCCAAACGACAAAGCTATTTAATTTCTGTCTACATTTCAATGAAAAAAAAAAAAAAATTAGAAAAACATACGAAGAACTCCATGTAGAAAATGTTTATTATTAAGTGAAAATTCTATTAAAATTCAACTAATTAATGAAATTTAATAAAGCGTTCGCTATTTATTTATACATTACTGAAATACAAGATGCCCTCCTCCATATGTTCAATTGCTCACTTATTTCTCAGACCTAACAGCCACACAGACAGACAGACAGACAGACAGACAGACACACACACACACACACACACACACACACATATATATATATATATATATATATATATATATATATAATAAATAAGTTAATCCACAGACACGTGTTTTGAGGTTTCACCTCTTATCAGTGTGGCTTCACTTTAACAGCTACCTCCAGCCGGGATCGAGTCCTGACTGAATTTTCGTCTGCCAAGTCTCTTACCCATACGGCTATAAGCGGCTGTCAAATTCAGGAGAATATTTAATTGATACATTTCTAAGCGGAAATGAATTCACGAGTCCTCTAACTTTGTAAACAAAGTGAGGGTTAGCTATACGCCAGACGGTGAATTTACAATTAAATCCCTATTTAGAGAACTCAACCAAGTGGGAGTATATATAATAAATAAGTCAATCCACAGACACGTGTTTCGATATATATATATATATATATATATATATATATATATATATATATATATATATATATATATATATAACTTAGGGTAGCGTGGACATGAAGTTAACAGCGATTGGTTACTGATAGTTTCTCGCGTATGCAATTCTCAAACCAATCACTTGCTTTGAGAATCGCACAGGCGAGAAACTATCAGTAACCACGCGCCGTTAAACTGTCAGTTATCAAGCGATGTTGACTCCATGTCCACTCTATGCTATCTTGTAAATACATATATAATGCACGATATTGAGCACTTTTTATTTATGAATATAAATATGATATTATCAATATGATATATATATATATATATATATATATATATATATATATATGGTAAGGTCTTAAACATGGCTATATCGTCGGCGTGTACTAAGTTCTATGGATAGGGATATGTAAACAATATGAAGCCATTGTGACAAGTTAAGTTTGGTAAAAAAGAAACTAAAAAAAAAGATTAACAATTAAAAAATAATACTGAATTAGCATTAAAAAATTGAGGTGTAATTTTGCTGAATTAGTGTCTGGTAAAGTCATGCTGGACTTAGCTAGAGAAGTAAGGACGAACTCATAAATGACATTCTTTTGTTGAAACTTACACATGGACAAACCAAGACATATATAGACAAGTGGCGCGAGAGAATCATGGGAATCAGTGCTCTTAGCGGGATCTGATGATGATGATGATGATGATTTTGGTTATAGTATATTATCTTCTTCGGTGGACAACTAATAATGGACACACCAATGTTGGCCGACCGGTTATTTCCTAGTTGAGTTACATGATATTACAAAGTAACCCAGAAAAAAAAGAAACCAAATTATTTATTTTCCCATTAAACTAACCCTAAACCCCAACCCTAACCATAACCCTAACCCTAAACAATAATCCTAACCCTAACCCTAACTCTAACCCCCCTAGTTGAGTAACATAATATTTCAGGGTGACCCAGAAAGAACAGAACCCACAAATTTTGTAATAAAACTTAATTTTAATTTTTTTAAAAGTTTAAGTCCAACAAGTGTTAGGGTTAGTGTTTAGGGTTGGGGTCTAGGGTTAGTTTAATGGGAAAATTAATAAATAATTTAGGTTCTGTTTTTTCTGGATCACTCATGTTACTCAACTAGGAAATAACCGGCCGACCGGCAAAAACCTACATCACCGATTCTGGATGCCGTGCAGAAGACCTGTCAAGGACTATTTCGATAGAGAAGTGGTGTGGTGGTGGTGGTGGTGGTGGTGTGTGTGTGTGTGTGTGTGTGTGTGTGTTGAGAGAGAGAGAGAGAGAGAGAGAGAGAGAGAGAGAGTCACGGGAATCAGTGCTGCCAGCTCGATATAATGATGATTTTGATTACATTAATTTCTTCCCAAATTACCAAAACTTAGCAATTTATTTTCTCCTTTTGAGAAACTGTTGAAAAAAGAATTTGACAATATTTAAAAACAATTTTTTTACAGGTAAATTGAAGTTTTCAAAAGAAGGATAAAAATGAATTCATAGACCCCACAAGATGATGCTATGTCGAAAGTTGCTTGTATTGGCGACGGTTAGGAACTAAAATGTCTGCAACTCCCGATTTGTATTTTAAAGCCAGAGGGCAGCGGTGCTTTCTTTCATTCCCGCCTCTTCTGAATTTCTGACTTCTTCTTCTACTGTCAATTGTTAATTACCAAAGGGCGAATCAGAGTTATCAGTTTACTCAAGTACTTTACCCCATCTTAAGAAAATAGAGTAAAAAGATCCAGTTATAGGTCGCAGTAAGGCGCCTGCCTAAAAGTACGTACAGCATTTCAGAAACTCGTTCAAAAAGACAGACATGCAAAGGGCGCCACACCGTTGGGTAATACATAGCGTGCTAATCTAGCAGACCATTACTACTGTGTAAAGTGGTCTCATGCCAGACTTAGCTAAGAAGTAGGCCCTAGAACTAACCTTTTTCTACTAATAACTATTTTTTTAAAAACTGTGCAGAGGCGCGTGTTGTAATCATTTTCGTTGTAGGAAATGGACATGGAGATACGAGTTCAAATCCTGGAAGAGGTTACTTGCATTACACATCTTCTATTAACAATAGAGATTGTCTGTATTTCTGTCTGTAACAAAAACTACGTCGTAGCTCTACGTTACAGCTTATGTCACAATATTCTTATGCTATATACACACTAAATTTGAGTAAGCAATTTTAAAAATTGTTTTTTACTCTCGTCCTTTTTTTTTTTACAGTAACAAGAAGTTAACTAAAAAGTTTACAAATAAATAAATACCTACGATTTTGTGTAAAATTGATGTGGAAAATATTCAAAATAATTGTTTGATGATTACATGTACGCAACATTTTATTTGAGAGGGACGGGGCCCAGTTTTCATTTCAAATTGTTTTATTTTTTTTACTCCTTTAATAAATATGAGGATTTTGCTTACTTATGATACAAACCCTCTGACATTGAATTTTTAACTCCCACCCTCTCAGGCAATGTCTTTCAAAAATTAATTTTTATGACGTCCGGAGAGTGTTTCCTGTTGCAAGTAAAACTAATACCCGTCAAAAACGTATGCATCCGACTATTCCTCTTCCAGCTATGAGTAACTAGTAGGAAAAACTAGGCTTAACCTTGGTTAGGCAACAAGTCTAGTAGAAGGTAAACTCAAACTCTGCCTAAGAAATTTACATTGCTCGTGCAAGAGAGGTAGGTAAACTACTTTGAGCAAAAAGAGAAATCACCCTGAAGGGATCCTAACGGAGTAATGGAGGCGAAGATTGATTCCACACTCCACCAAGTTTTTTTTTATATCAGACTGAGCACTTTTTCAATAAACATCGTAAATCCAACATATCGGACTGAGCGTAATTTTATCACCCACCATAAGTCAATATATCGGACTGAGGGATAAGTTCAATAAATCGGACTGAGCATAATTTATTTCTGAACTGAAGTCATTTTTACTATACACTGTAAGCCCTATATTTCAGACTAAGCGCTATTTTGCTTTATATCCTTTGCCGATGCTTTGGATACAGGTGATCACATAAAATCCCAATGAGAAAAAATTAATATAACGATCAATCAAAGTCTCTCTTTATATTCAATTTTGAATTTTTTAAAAACATTCTTTTTAAATTCCAAATTAGGAAGATGATAGGAGGAGAAAGAGGACAAGCAGCTCGCAAGGAAGTTTTGACTAACGAGAGGAGGGATTCTTTGAATTGAATTCAGAGTTTTCCTTCTCCTAGACTAGTTGCCATACCAAGAAAAAGAGCTCAGTCTGTCCTACTATTTACTCAGATCTAGAGGGAGAATAGTTCGATTCGTACCTTTCTCAATGGTATTAGCGCTATGGGAAATGTAAACAGCCTCGCCCAGGATTTGAAATAGTCTCGCCGATTATATTTCCTACAACGGTAACGATTACACCACGCACCTCCACTAACTAAATAACATTGTTTCGATTATTCTTATACTAATGATTTTCAGACATGTCTATTTGGCACATACATGGGAGCCTAATGTAAGCAGACTCGTCCAGGATTTGAACTCGTACACGCACCTTTAATTGTTGAATTGAATGATAAAAGTTTTTAACTTGTTCAAATTTTGTGATTTTCGTGAAATCAGTAACAGGATATCTGATGGAACAAAAGGCTTAGCATTGAAAGGGTGAATGACGTCCATTTTGACAAATATAAATTATATCTTTGGTATTTGTTAGACAGTTGATTTAAGGTTGTGTTAGGTGTATGAGGTCGAATTCGGTTGTTATTAAAAAAAACAAAAAAAAACAACAGCAAAAAATAAAAACATAAATGACCACAACTTAGAAATGCACTAATCGACCCTTTCTATACTGGTAACATATTCCGTATTCTGATCTAAGATAGAGGATAGCGAGCGAGCCTAACCAATCACCTACGCGTATATTATCTTTCTTTTTTAAAATAAATGAATGACAGATATTGTTGGTGCTTTAGATATGGTTACTCTTATACCTAATGACATAAGCACCTGATACCAACTGACTCGACTAGAGAAACGGGAGTGTCAACCACTTAATTAAAATAATTAGAGGGACACATATCAATGTTTTCACTCGTTTTATAGGACCCTTTACCCATTTCAGACTTTCAGGCATTATCCATATATTTCTGGAATCTTTTTCGGTGGGGACTGCACACTCGGAGAAGCGTAAGACAAAGAAAGGGTGTCCAGACTATGAGCGTAAACGCCATCCGGTGGTATAGAAGTTCTGGGGGAGTGTGTAGTACTCTTTCATTGGCATTATTTTTAAGCACACTTCTCTCTCTCTCTCTCTCTCTCTCTCTCTCTATATATATATATATATATATATATAAGAGAGAGATAGAGAGAGAGAGAGAGAGAGAGAGAGAGAGGTAGGGAGGGAGAGAGAGAGAGACTTAGATAGATATAGAAAATAAAGATAAAAATATACAGTAGATAGGTAAATTCGGATGATTCTATTTGGAACCATCTATATCCCCCGTATATCTACAATGTATGTTTTGCAAATGCACACCTATAAATTTATACAAGGATTTTTAAAGTCCCTAAAAGAGCTCAATGTATGATAATTAATAAATTAATTATATACAGTGCAATATTTGCACTTCCAATAAGAGAAAAAACTCAATAGACCGTCATTTGGCTATTATAAATTCATTTCAACCAGTAACTCCATAAAAGACCCTGTCCCAGGGCTATCTGACAAGACAAGGCTATATATATATATATATATATATATATATATATATATATATATATATATATATATATACTATTGTGTTTTAAATAAAGTAGACGCTTGTATTGGGGCCAAATTGTATAATTGAATTTAGGAGTTCAGTTTTTTTTAACTCCTTCGTTTTATCGACCAGAAAATTCGATAAAACTTACTATAGAGGGAATAGAGAATCTTTAGATTGTTCTAAAAAGGGGTTTCTTAAAGCTCTAACCAGGTTATTATTTTCATTTTTTTCATTTTTTATTTGCTCAACGAAGTGGGAATAGTCATGCCCAAGTGGATAGACAAATAGAGAGCGTATCTCAAAATTATTTGAACAGTAGTTGTTTTATATCCCAATTTTCTTTCTTCTCCAAACTCCAAGATTTCTAGATACACAGAAGTGCAGAGGAGAACAAAGAGTGCATTGTAAAAAGAGGTCAAAGGTCATCTGCTATACATTTCAGGAAAGCCAAATGGTGGGTGGGTGGAGGATGTGACCTGAGCTGCATTCTTTCATCTCAAGATATATAGACTTACTGATTTCATTATGTTTTTTTCTTTTTCTGTTACTGTTTTTTTTTCTATGTGGTATGGGATCGCCCGATTTGTTTTTAGGATAATTCAAGGAGAAGCTTATCAGAGGAAAGTTAAATTCAATTTGAAACTCAAGAACGTTTTCTTGGAATCAGCGTGTGTTCTGTATATCCTATTTATTGTGTTTTCCCACTGAAAATAATAATATAAATAATATAATGGCAGTCAACTCGGGTTCGAGTAAGACCATTTCCTGTTTTTATTTTTTTTTTTTTTTATCATCATAGTTAGGTGCCAGTAGCATTTGACACTCTAACCTTGGGTTTTCTCAGATGACACACCAGGCCAGATCTGGAAAGATTTTCCCACTGAAAATAACGGCTGATGAAGGCATAACGTAATTCTTTTGAATGCTTTTCAGTGTAAAACATTGCGGCTTTCATTTTTAACTTTCTGACTCGCAAGAATATGCACCCTCCGGGCGTAAGTATTTAAGTTTTAAGGTAATGGGTATTAGAATACG
>CM042147.1:64686968-64691968 GCA_023376005.1 Doryteuthis pealeii | reverse complement strand
CTAAGATTTTTTTTATTCATGTTTGTTTAATGTCTTGTTTTTAGTTTAAATAAACAAGAATTACGACAAAAAAAGAAGCGACCCCCCCCAATACATTTAGTTGTCGAAAATATCTATCTATCTCCATTTGTTCGTATATCTCGATATTATTTTGTTTATCTATCTATCTATCTATCTATCTATCTATCTCAGTCTATTCAAAACTATATATCCATCTTCATATCTAAACAAGAATTACGACAAATTACGATAAATAAACAAGAATTACGACGAGCTGGGGTTGTTATTTTGACAGTCACCGGGTAGCAATCTTTGAGGCAGGAGACCGGGACGCACTTCCTCATAAATTACCTACCCCCCCTCCTGCACGAGCAGGATGTTACACCGGGTCAATTTTAAGCGGAGTTCAGCAAGTTTGAATCCAGAGTCTTCCTTCTCCTAATGGCAACATTAAGGTCAGAGAATGGTAAATTAGAATAAAACATTTACCAACAAAACGTAAAATATCGAAAGGCGGAGGTTATGGCATCAAATTTGAAAATTAACCTTTCAGCTAAATGTTGCCAAGAACTTCAATATTAATATTAGACAACTACAGTAGTTTTTAGCCTAACATAATAAATTTTAACCTTAATCTTTTAGCATTAATGTCTTTATGAAAGACATGGACCTTGTTACTCCTACGCCATACAAATATGGCTATTACAAAAGAAAACAGTTTCAAACCTAAAATTAAAAAAAAATGAAAACAATCCAATAATCTTTTTTTATGCCATACCAAAATTAACGAGCCCAATTTGCTCTTAACTTGAGGGAGAATAATTGGATTCATACTTTTCCCAATGGTATTAGTTCTATTTGAAATGCAACCAGCCTCGTCTAGGATTTGAACTCGTGTCACCGTGTCCATTTCCTACAACGATGACCATCACACCACGGGTATCTCCGCAACATTCTTAGATAGAAACGTTGCAAATTGCATACATATGTGTTTATTCAATCTTATATCCTTTTCTGGAGGCGCGTGGTCTAATGGTTAGAGTCGTAGGAAATGGACTCGTCAACGTGAATTCAATTCCTGGACGAAGATGTTAGCACTTCACATGACGATAATACCCTTGGGAAAGGTATGAATCCAATTCTCCCTCCAGCTATGGACAGACTGGATTCTTTAACCATGGCTAGGTAACCAGTCTAGGAGAAAGAAAACTCTGAATTCAAACCTGTTAAACTCCGCTTAAGAAATTGACTTTGTGTCACATCCTGCTCGTGTGGAGGGGTTGGTAAATATATATCCTTTTCTGGTTAGTCATGAGGCAAATCTGAATTTTGGAAAGGAAATACGAGACCAGCTAACTAATAACTTCACCAGGAAAAGGTACAAGATTGGTATAAGGACATACATACGGCCCACCTAGTGAGAATCAAACTCACTAGTAATGACTTTAGTTCTTCGATTGATTGATTGAATTTAACGGCATGTCAACACGTCTTGGGTTATTCTATGTCTAGAGATTAGAGAATCGCATTCATTGTACGTTCATACTTATATTTTTGCGTAGTTGTGTTTTAATTTTTTTTATTTTTATTTTGCACAAGATTTATTTGATCCATAAATGGGGCCCTAACAAATACGCCCTTTCCAGGTCAGAGTGCACCTGGGAGTAATGGCAATGAACAAGTTCTCCTCACTTTCCAGATCACCAGAACTGGAATCTCTTCATCAAATGTAGTTTAGACTCAAACTCAGGACTCCCCTTTTTGGTGATAGGGAGTATTACTCGTAAGCAAGGAGTACACTCAAAGTATTCTAAGCCCCGCCGACTGGGTTGTAGTTATGATTTCCTACCCTAGATTGGTAATCACTGCACCACGTGATATGCCCTTATATAGAGTAGTATATGAGGAATTGGCTTTATATTGTTGTTTCTCTCTTATATTGAATAGAGCAGCTATCAGAAATGATAAAGCAATCAAGCTTAATATCTGTTGATGGAGAGGATGGGAGAAATTCTGTACCCCAAAGTAGATTACATGAAAAAAAAAGATGATTTACCCTAAGAGTAGGATGTGACATAAGGTTACAAATGTGGGACATTTAGCAAGGTTCAAACTCGCTGTTCATGAGTAACGGACCTGTGAGAGTAGCTTGCTAACCCTTATACCACGACGGGATTGAATAAGGGGTTAGATTTCAAAGAAATACTTTGAAGAAGGATGGAGGGAACATTGGCTGAAGCGTTGTGCAGATAATAATAAAGATGAGAACAATAGACTGAATAATCCAAATAACCAAGCCTTGTCTAAACAATTCAGAGAAATAAAAAGGATTATGATAATTTCTCATCTAAGAAATTCTGACCCTTTTTTTTTCCTTTTTATCTTGTTTCATTTTGAGAAGATATCGACCAAAGATTTTAATCATATTCTTTGCGAATGAATTAGCTTTTGATATAAAGAGTCGATGTTTTTAGAAATTGCTTGATAACACCTAGTATTACAGCAAATATTTTCCTGTTTATTATTGCACGATTGTTTTTATCACCATTTAAAAAAAATCCATCTCTTTACCTTTCATAAATATGCAGATAAAACACGATTGATTAATCGAATTGTACACTAATTGTCCCAATAGAAATATCTATTTAACGTTTCATTCACTTATTCAGGACTAAATTTAGCTTCACCCGGTGTATTTGTATATTAGTTAAAAAGAAAAGAAATAAAAGTTTATTTGAAAATACAAACAAAAGGAAATCCCGACCTCCACATTACATAAAAATACCAATTCAGGAGACATATACAAAATTTCCTATATATTTACATGATCAATATCAAACACACTATTTGAGGGTAACATATTCTGTCAATTAGGTAACCAAGTCAGTGGTCAATAACCGAGATATTGAAATAAAACAAAAAAGAATGTATATCGATTAATATTCTGTTAGAACTCTTACAGACAACATGAATAGCCTAGTTAGTTGGATTTTACGGCATGTCAACCCTTGTTGGGTTATTTTATGCTGAAGACGTTTTGTTTTATTCATTCTTGTTTTATTCATTACTGCTGAATAGCGATTTATATCCTCCTTCGATGCCCCGTACTTGCGACCGTGGGTCACATCCTATCCGTGGCGACCAAATTCGGTAGAGAACCAGTTCGATTCTCGCTGGATGCCCAAAATTTGCGATCTTGGGTCACATTCTATGCGTGGTGAACAGATTGGGTCGAAAACCAATTCGATCCTCACTGGATGGCCCAAAATGTGTGACCTTGTTTCACATCCCGTCGATAATGAATGGTTTGGTTTCTAAATGCTTCATCCACAGATAATATAAAAAGCGAAGTAACGGAACTTGAAAATTAATTTCCTACAAAACAAGTTCGAATTTTAATTGAGATTGCCCATATTATTTTTTTGAACAAATATCTTCAGGTAAGGCATGAACCCAATTCTACTTGTTCTCTGTTCATCGGCAAATACAGGCAGGATACAACGGTAGATATTGAAATATATATATATATAATATATATATATATATATATACCAACCCCTTCGCACGAGCTGGATGCGACACAAGGTCAATTTATCAAGCGGAGTTTATCACGTTTGAATTCAGAGTTTTCCTTCTCCTAGACCGGTTGCCTAACCATGGTTAAAGAGCCCAGTCTGCCCTGCTATTTACCCATAGCTGGAGGGAGAGTATGATTCATACCTTTCCCAAGGGTATTAGCGCTAAGTGAAATGCAATTACCACGTCTAGGATTTGAACTCAGGGCGACGAATCCATTTCCCAAGACTTTAACCATTACACCACGCACTTTCGTAGATATTGAAATAGATTATCTATATATTGATACCCGTGTTCCTTAATTGTACGACCGTTATCATCTTTCAACATCATCTGGTTAGAAAACGAGACCGTCCAAATCGTCGAACATGAAATGCAAAAATGTAAATTTTGTTTATCTGCTGTAGCTTATCCGCCGAATTCTTATTTCTTATGAATGTTGTCACATTTCGAAAAGAACATGCTTCATAGAAAAATATAATAAGAAGGAAAGAAAGAAAGAGAGTAAGGAAAAGATGGAGAGATGGATGAGTGCGCGAAAGCGATAACGCTAATCTGTTTCAATCGAACATAATAAAGATATGAAAAAGAAAAAAAAGTGTGTGTGTGTGAGAGAGAGAGAGAGAGAGAGAGAGAGAGAGAGAGAGAGAGAGAGAGAGAGATGGTAACCTTACTTTATCAGATATAAATTTATTTCAAGTCTGATTTAAGAATGGACCAGAATTACATATTAGATCTATGTTCTTCTTAAAGATTTCGTTTTCAAATTTTATTTCAAGGTCTATTTCTTAAAAACGACAGCTCACAGCCACATCCACACCCACACCCACATTTTTTGAAAAATTCTTGTCCATTCTGAAATCAGACTTGAAGAGGCGAAATAGCCGAAATAAATTTGTATCTGATAAACTAAGATTTTCATCTATTTATTTATACTATACTCTGTATAAGTAAACATATGCGCATACACAGATATTTAAAATCAAGGTCATTATACTTTTTTGCATTATTAAGCAATAGCTCTTAAGTAAACATATCAAACGTTGTAATAATTAAGTTATCATACTGTGGTATATCCACAGGTCCCGCTAGTTTTATATAATTACTTTATCCGAACCCCAGAATGGTGACAAAAATTGCTAGTTTTGGCATAAGTGGGGGTAAAAGCGAAGTAATGGAAGATGTAAATTAAATTCGACCAAACGAGTTCGAATTTTGATTGAGATTGCCCACTCGAACAAATGGTCGAGACAATCATATAGGTACTATGGCCTGAAGTGACAAGCCGATCGATCGGTAAGGGTCTTAGTGTTGAGTTGCATGTCATTGATTGCTCAGCCACAAGGATTCCGTACTTTAGCATTACGGGTCGCCATCCACTGCAAACAGGTGACATCATCGAGGGGATATTACCCTTCTGCAGA
>CM042147.1:64634468-64681968 GCA_023376005.1 Doryteuthis pealeii | reverse complement strand
TTTAATCATTCCTTTTTTTACTGCTTTTTTCTTTTTATTTTCTCCTTTTTTTAATCATTCCTTTTTTTACTGCTTTTTTTCTTTTTATTTACTCCTTTTTTAATCATTCCTTTTTTACTGCTTTTTTCTTTTATTTTCTCCTTTTTTTAATCATTCCTTTTTTTACTGCTTTTTTTCTTTTTATTTACTCCTTTTTTTAATCATTCCTTTTTTTACTGCTTTTTTTTTTTTATTTACTCCTTTTTCCTTTACTCTATTTTACACTCCTTGTTTCAGTTCAAATATTTCAGCGGGGACACCGACTGTGTTACACCGTCTGTTTCCTAGATGTATTAGATTTCAGAAGAAAGTCAGTTTTATTGATCTTATACTTATGTGACTTTCACATTTACCTGTTTATTATGTATTTACTACGTTAAAAAGAAGAGGATGTATTTTCATGGCAATGTAAATTGTGTCAGGAAGATGTTAGACAATGTTAACACTGACTATTAAAAGAGTGTCGCGTGCGTGTGTCATTTTTTTAGTATAGAGTTTGAATGAGGAAATATATTCTTGTCATTCGTCCAGTTGAGATTATTAATTTAAGTTTTGAAGAAAATAAAAGTAAGTATTGATATTTTCATTTTTTATTTTTATTCGAATGCTTTGAACAAAAAGAAGTTCATCATAAAATCCAAGTATGAAAACAATTGGGTAATTATGAACTTTTGTTTAGAAAATTAAAGAAAAGACAGAACCCACAAATTTTGTAATAAAACTGTTAATTTTAACAAGGGTGGTTTAGGGTTAGGGTTAGGGTTTAGGGTTAGGGTTGGGGTTGGGGTTAGGGTTACGGTTAACGGTTCTGTTTTTTTCTGGGTAAACTTGTACAGGGTGATTCAGAAAAAAAAACAGAACCCAAATTATTTATTTATTTTCCCATTAAATTAACCCTAAACCCTAAACCCCAACCCTACAATTTTTGTAATTTTGTAATAAAACTGTTAATTTTAACTAGGAGGCTTTAGGGTTAGGCTTAGGCTTAGGGTTGGGGTTTAGGGTT
This sequence comes from Doryteuthis pealeii, assembly GCA_023376005.1. NCBI lineage: Eukaryota > Metazoa > Mollusca > Cephalopoda > Myopsida > Loliginidae > Doryteuthis > Doryteuthis pealeii. The sequence continues at coordinate 64,680,923 of CM042147.1, read as the reverse complement.
AGGGTTTAAAACAGAATCCCAACCCCAACCACAACCCTAATCCTAAACCCTATATAAGAAATAATTAGCACAAACAATTCTAAATACACTAGAGATTAATAAGCATATGTCCTCTGTCCACTCCTGCTGTTACCAACCACTGGCATTTAGATAATAAAATAAAAAAGCTTAGTTTAACCAAGACCTAATTATCCCTACGTAACAAATGGTGTCATTTAGTTACCAAAGCTCGCAAATTGGAAGCACAAAGGCACAACAAATATTATGTTGGCTTATGTTGGATATTGAATTTAACAGAGAAAGCAGCAAATGTATAAAAAGAAGGTCAGAGGAAAGAGAAACATAAATCAAATATCTTCAATTTTATTTTTTTTATCTGATTTCTAAGGAATAGGTAATTCGAAGAGTTCGATTTACAATCTCGGTTGGATCATTATTTACTGTTTATTTTAACGACATGTCAACCCATCTGGGGTTACTTTATGCTTAAACATTAGGGAATCGCATTCATTTTACGATCATGTCTACATAAAAGTTTATTTTGCACACAGTTATATATTAAGTATTTCTATCAAATACAAATAATTTGCAGTCGTAGGGTGTCAGTACTATCTAGTATTTATTTAAACACAATTATATGGATTCAAGTAATTATTTATATTTAATAACAATCATTTAGTTTTACTGATATGGTTCCAAGTAACTTATAATAATAATCCTTTGTAAACAATTACTTCAGCTAATCTTCATACAATAATTTTGATAATTTTCAAGCACATCGTTTTAACACATTCATGAGACCCTGTGAGGTAATATCACACCGGATCTTAGTGGACCTGGGAGTAATAACAATGAACGGATATTCCCCAGGCTCCAGAGATCCATAACTGGAGCCTCATTACCACATTAAGTTTAATGTCATACCAAGGACAAACCCTTTTTGTGCGGGAGCACCATGCCCCCCCTGCAGGAGTTACAATCAATGTACTATAAGCTTAGACGACGGAATTGTATTTTTGTGCGTAGAAATTGTAATTATTTTTATTGTTTGTTGCACTCATTTTAGATGTTAATCTCATATTTTTTATTTTAGCTAGTGGTATCATTACAGTCATATATATATATATATATATATAATATATATATATATACATATATGAGGTTAATGTGTTTATTTTTATATGGCTTTAAGCCGACAATTTTTGGAGGATATGTGCTTAATTGAAGTCATACCTAATTTTTGAAAGTTAATTAGTTAATAATTAATGAATTTAGGTGGACATATATGTTCAAATGTATATATATATATATATATATATATATATATATATGTGTGTGTGTGTGTGTGTGTGTGTGTGTGTGCAAAAGAAGAAAAATATCTGGAAGATCAGGTTTATATGCTAACATAGGGGTCTAGCGCTATCAGAAAGAAAACGAATTTATCATCCAAAAACAAATTTTTACATAAAAAAGCGTGGAAGTTTTCTCGTACTGCATTACGTTAGATTTATTCCTTTTTTGTTCATGTCTTTTAATATCCAATATTATTTGCTGAGAAAAGTATATATATATATATATATATATACATATATATATATATATATATATATATATATAACAGTTACCAAACAGCGTTATCTCTGTCTCCACGCAGTTTTAGGTTATATATATATATATATATATGAAAAATAGATGGAAATTAATCCGACAGTATGAAATTTAACATTTTGAAAAAACATATGATGTTTGTTATGTGATTGCTGACAGATCTGTTTCGACCAAATCGATAAGTTGGTCTTCATCAAAGAGCGACATAGATGGGAAGAAAGATATCCGTTAAAAAGACTGTTTACAAAAAACGAACGCTGAATTCAACCGCTGAAATTTTGAAAAATGCATGTTCTGTTTTAAAAATAAAATAAATTTTATTTTTGATTTTTAAAAATCAGAAGCATTATAATTTATAGTAAAACTCAAAAGAGTTTGTTGTAAAAATATATTCAGCGTTCGTTTTTTGTAATCAGTCTTTTTAACGGATATCTTTCTTCCCATCTATGTCGCTCTTTGATGAAAACCAACTTATCGATTTGGTCGAAACAGATCTGTCAGCAATCACATAACAAACATCATATGTTTTTTCAAAATGTTAAATTTCATACTGTCGGATTAATTTCCATCTATTTTTCATATTTGTCAAATGAAAAAACATTATATCTGGAATTTTACACCTTGAAGACTTTCATCTATAACTCTACGGACTTAACACCACAAGTAAATTTTTGAACTCTTAACATCTTTCTTCAAATTACACTGTGGACTTGTATATTTTTAACAGCTGAAATATATACTATACTATTTTGATACCCACTTTACATTTTTTTTATATATTTTTACAACAAACTCTTTTGAGTTTTACTATAAACTATAATGCTTCTGATTTAAAAAAATTAAAAATAAAATTTATTTTATTTTTAAAACAGAACATGCATTTTTCAAAATTTCAGCGGTTGAATTCAGCGTTCGTTTTTTGTAAACAGTCTTTTTAACGGATATCTTTCTTCCCATCTATGTCGCTCTTTGATGAAGACCAACTTATCGATTTGGTCGAAACAGATCTGTCATCAATCACATAACAAACATCATATGTTGTTTCAAAAGTTAAATTTCATATATATATATATATATATATTATATATATATATATATATATATATATATATATCCAATGAAGCCAAGCAAAAAATAGTATTGGAATTCTTTTTGTTTAGACAACCCATTATTCATCCCAATGTCCTGATGATGGTTTAAAATAATGAAACGTTTTAAAGTCGAATTCACTATCTAAGAATAAATTCATCTGTTTGGAATATCTTGTTTTCTTGTTTTTCTTATTTCTACATACCGTCGGATTTATTTCCGTATTTTACCACACGTATGTATATATATATATATATATACACACACACACACACACACACACACACATATATATATATATATATATATTTCGGTATCGCGTTTGAACACTTTCTTCATGTACTTTTTTTCGAACATCTCTGAAATTCTCCGTATTTCAACCGATTTCATTTAAAACAACAAGGATTTACTCTGACGAAGGTCGCTATTTCTTTGTGTACTAAATATTTCTATATTTTTTCTATCATTGTTAGATATAGATAAACTCCCGACCGAAACACGTGTCAGTTAAATAAAATAAAATAATCCTATTTTATCCATTCAACACTTTCTTTCCTTTATTTTACTTTTCAACATACCGTCGGATTCGCCTCCATTTTCAATTTACACACACACACACACACACACATATATATATATATATATATATATATATATATATATATATATATATATATATATATAAAACCTAGAACAGGGTAGACACAGAGATAACACTGCTTGGTAACTGTTAGTTCATCGCATATGCAATCATCGGATCAATTGTTGGTCTGATCGAAGATAGAACAAAACTGTATACTGCATTAAATATGTTGAATAAGAAAATTGCTCTATTATTTTTACTTAATAAACCCAACGAACTCTTTTGGTTATCCAATACTCTCAACTGAAAGTGTTAGGTGTGAGCTCAATGCATTGGGGAGAGAGAGATTAATATGTTACATTTGTATTAAATCAGACGGAAGGTAATAAGAGATTTTTCGGTATCCGTTGAGAAATTAATTCTTAATAATTTGCTTGTTTCACAAGTACACCAACCGCCGGGCCTGGAGTGCCTCGTTTAATACAATAAATCTTCTAGTATTTATTACAATATTAGCTTACTCGCATTGTCAATAGATGATGGTTTATTTAAGTAATTTCGAAATTGTATTATGCGGAGAGTGCTTCATCCGAAAGTGGATACTTTGGGATCAACTGAGGCGTTCCATCGGGGTGTAATGGTTAGCAAGCTAGCCTCACAGATTCATTACTACTTAAAAGCGTGTTCATTCCTCGCTGGATGCCCCACACTTGCCACCTTGTGTCACATCCTATCTGTCGCGAACACAGGCTGGGTAATAAAGAGATATCCTTTCCTGATGTAACGGTTAGCAAGCTAGTCTCACAGATCCATTACTACTTAAAAGCGTGTTCATTCCTCGCTGGATGCCCCACACTTGCCACCTTGTGTCACATCCTATCTGTCGCGAACACAGGCTGGGTAATAAAGAGATATCCTTTCCTGATGTAACGGTTAGCAAGCTAGTCTCACAGATCCATTACTACTTAAAAGCGTGTTCATTCCTCGCTGGATGCCCCACACTTGCCACCTTGTGTCACATCCTATCTGTTGTGTACACAGGCTGGGTGATAAAGGAATATCCTTTCCTGATGTAACGGTTAGCAAGCTAGACTCACATATACATTACTACTGAAAATCGGGTTCAGTCATCACTGGATGCCCCACACTTGCCACCTTGTGTCACATCCTATCCGTCGCGAACATAAACTGGCTGATAAAGGGCTATCCCTTCCTGGTGTAATAGTTAGCAAGCTAGACCCACATATCCATTACTACTAAAACGTTTGTTCAGTCCTCGCTGGGTGCCCCATATTTGCGACCTTGTGTCACATCCTAATCGTGGCGAACTAGTTAGATTGACACCTACTTTGAGAACGACTGATATAATCCATATAAAAATTCTTCTTTTTCAATAAATAGTATTAAACAACGAGTAAATAGTATGGCGGATTGGGCTCTGGGACATTAGTATGGCAACGGGAAAGGTATTTATGTGGAATATGCATTAGCAACCAAATATACTTATCCACTCATGTACGTATTTACCCAACCCGTTTGCCATGGGTAGGATTTCACACGATCACAAATATGGGGCATCCAGCAAGGATCAAACGATATTTAGTAATATGGATCTACGAGACCAGCCAAATAACCATTACACCACAATAGGGTGCTTTATTTACCCAACCAGATCGCCAGGGATAGGATATGACACATGGTCGCAAATATGGCGCATCCAGTGAGGATCACTGTTCATTAATAATGAAGCTGCGAGTCAATCCTGCTAACCATTACACCCCGATGGGACGCCCACTTACCTACGCATACCACTTATTTGGATTTACCTACAAATATCCATAATCATAGGGATTAATTTGTGCATATCCACTCATTTGAGAACACTAAAAATATCTATGTACCTATTACAATGACTCAAATTAAACGTTTAAAAAAAAGCAAAAGAGAATGTACTTACATCGAAGCATAAAGAAAATGTATAATTTATAATTAATGTAAGTTAGTTTATTTGTTTTTTCAAACTTTTCTTTGAGAAATTAGTATTATCTCCACATATAAGCCATGCTGCCATTTTTAATAAATTTATATCAGAAGCATACGTGGAACCTACACACACACTCTCTCTCTCTCTCTCTCTCTCCTCTCTCTCTCTCTCTCTGTGTCTCTGTCTCTGTCTGTCTGTCTGTCTGTCTGTCTCTCTCTCTCTCTACACACACACACAAACACATACACATACACACACACACACACACACACACACATATATATATATATAATCCAAAAGGCCGGAGAAGAAATCTTCCTTACGACATAGGAGTTAAAAAAAATCTGTCGCAGTTTGCAGAGCTCAATGTGTGCTCTTATTGTTAGATTCACAGAGCAAATTTACAAGTAAAAATATAACAAAAGACTTAGAATTTTTACATTATAGTCTATTTACAGGAAGCTTAGACAAAGTGTGTAACTCTCCCAAATCATCAGATGCGTATGATGAATTCTTTATTACTTTTAAGGCATTTGAAAACAGATTTTTTTATTTTTTTTTATTGTCCTGTTACTCTCAGCTTTTTTTTTTTTACTGTCCTGTACTTTCAATAGGAAAGAAAAACTTAACAAACCGTCATTTGGCTACAATAAATTCCTTTTGACCGGCCGCTTAATAAATTAGCCCAGTCTCGTCAGACAGCCTTTCTTATTGAAAGTGCAAATATTGCTCAGTCCCGGGTTAGCTCAGTCGGTAGAGCGTTCGGCTAGAAACCACAAGGTTCCTAGTTCGATACCGGTCCTCGCCAACTCAGCGTATGAGTAGCACAGGGATCTGTGCGGTAAAGTAAGGAGCTGATGGTAGGTGTGGCGCTCCGTCTCAGACCCTAAAATAATCTCCTTGGTCTAGCGCAAGTTAAAAGGGGATAGACTCCCTCGCTGATTGGCTGATACCGACTTTAGGCCGCCCCGACGACTTTACTTTACTTATAATTAATTTATTAATTACATGCGCATTCCCAGATAACAAACCGAAAGAAAAATAAAGACAATGTATGCAAAAAAAAACATCAACAAAAAAAACAACGAACCACGCGCTAAAATCATCTCTTCGGATTAGGTATCACCGTTTTATCTAATATACTATTTAAGCATGTCCACTGCTATTACCGTACTTTATCGAAATATATAACTATCAAGAAACAGACAAACAAACTAACAGAAGAAACGTACAGTCCAAGTAAACAAAATTTCAATGTAAACAAACAGATAAGTCCGCTCAGTTCCGACGATAGCCTCATTTCTCATCTAATAAAGCTATTTTATCTAGTTTCTTCATTCACGACCCCTGACAGCTTCCTACGATTATCATGAAGGGTGGGGTTCAGATCCGCTAGGCTGGCCTTTTCGGTTAGTCTTAAAACAGTGCAGATGATAGATTCATACAAAAGAGGAAGCAAAGCAGGGCGTGGGCAAAATAACATTTTGAATGTCACAGCGAACACTTGGAAATGGAATCGGTCAGTTTTTTCTTTTTTTTCACCGCTTCTTTTTTTAATTTTTTAATTTTTCCTTCTTTTTGGCCCTTTTCTTCTTTCTGAATGTATAGAGAATCAGCATCGAAAAATAGAAAAAAAACCCCACAAAAACAAATAAATAAACAAAAACAAAACAAAATAATTTATTCAAGGTTGTCAATGGGAGTAACAGATTTTTTTATCGCCACTGCTTAGGAATGTACGATTGCCGTGGAATAGTGATATACACATGTCATCACTCGTCTAATTGTTTTCTTTTTTCGTCATCAGGACATGTATAACTCGGAAGTCGCAACATAATCACAGACGACGAAAGAAATGAGGCATTCGGCTAGAAACCACAATGTTCCTAGTTCGATACCGGCCCTCACCAACTCAGCGTATGAGTAGCACAAGGACCTGTGCGGTAAAGTAAGCAGCTCATGGTAGGTGTGGCGCTCAATATCAGGTGCCAAAACAATCTCCTTGGTCTAGCGCTAGTGAAAATGGGATAGTCTCCCTCGCTGTATGGCTCGTACCGACTTTTGGCCACCTCGACGACTTTACTTTTACTTTACTTATACTGGTATGTATTTATGAGATGAGGCTTGATAGGAGTAATTTTTATATTTTGGACTGTTATCCTCATCTTTATTTTGTATAAACACCACGTTCAGGCCACAGTAACCTCGGGCTCTATTCATGTTTTTTTAATTACCTTAAGTCATCTTCAAACAGATTGAATTCCTGAGTAATCGTATGATGATGAGGTAATTTAAGGTAATTAAAAAAAAAAAAACACCTGAAAAGAGCCCGAGGTTACTGTGGCCTGAACGATGTGTTTATACGCAATAAAGATGAGGACAACAGCCCAAAATATTAAAATTATCCGTTTATTAATGTTTTAATGATTCAGATGGGTCATCTCAAACTGTACCGGCAACACCCCACTTAGACCCTCACTTAGGCTACACGGTCGGTCGGAGAGGCCGCCTCCGATCAATCGGATGGTCACGTCAAGCCCTAGCACCTATATGATTCTCCCAACTCTATTGCCCTTATGGCAAGCCCCAGCCCTTTTTATCATATATGTGCTGAAAATGATTTTAAACCCTATCCGATGGTGGGGTTCCAGTTTTTGAGGTCAGGGAATGTGGAGCACATCTTCATCACCAGGTCTACTCTGATCCGGGGTGGTATTACCTGTTAGGGTTCCATCTATAGGTTAAATAGAAAAATGTTTATATAAATTGTTTAAAAAACTTTCTAGTAAACTATCGCTTAAAACAAACTTATCCCTTAAAGTGATTTCCAATCCACTTAGAAACAAACAACCGCAAACAACTTACTGTCAAAATCAATAAAAATCCTTGAAAAAAAGATATAACAATAAATTTGACCATCCCTCACATAAAATAAAATACTCCTGAATGGGTTGACATACCGTTAAAATCAGTCTATCAATTAATCAATCAAACCGTCCCGGATGGAGAGAAGGGAAATTTTTGCATCTTCTGAAAGTTTCTATCGAATTCCTTTTAAAGAAGGGTTTCTAAAACATCTCCGTTTTGTCGTACTGCCAGAATGCAACTGCTTAACAGTAAGCGTAAAGTATCTCAGATCTATTTCAATCGATATGACCTTTAACCTCTCATCTGTCTAGCAAATACTTACACGCTTCTTCTGCTTCGATGTTGGTGCTAGGAGGACATTACATAACCCAGGTCTGTGACAAGACAAGGCAAACATGTAGAGAGAGAGAGAGAGAGAGAGAGAGAGAGAGAGAGAGAGAGAGAGAGAAGAGAGAGAGAGAGAGAGAGAGAGAGAAACAGAGAAACGGAAAGAGATTAAAAAGAGAGAGGGGGAGAGAGATGGAAACCATACTTTATCAGATATAAATTATATCGGTTAGTTAACCGATTAGTTGAGAGAGAGAGAGAGAGAGAGAGAGAGAGAGAGAGAGAGAGAGAGAGAAGAGAGAGAGAGAGATTACAGAGTGAAGGGTTTTATAGATTCGTATCTCTTTTAAGGTTATTTGAAATCAGAAGAAAGCAAGTGCATGGAAGAAAATGGAATTTAACAAGAAAAAGAAAGAAAGAAAGAAAGAAAGAAAGACAGAAAGAAAAAAACGTAAAGGTCAAATGAAGTAAAAAAAAATTACAAAGAAAGAAGGAACGTGAATAAAAGAAAATTGATAAAAAAGAAAGAAAATACGTACAAGAAAAGAGAAGTGTAAAAATTTTAAAAAAGAAAGAAAAAACGAAGAATAAAGAGAAGTGAAATAAATAAAGAAAGAAGACACAGAAGAAAAGATAAGAATAGGGCAAAAAGAAGGAAAGAAGAGAAAGAAAGGACATAAAAGAGAAAGAAGAAAAGAGAAAATGAAAAAGAAAAAGGTTATATACGAAAAGAAAAGAAGAAAGAAAGAAATAAAGATGGTACAAGTTAAGAGACGAAAAAGAATGATAAAACAAAGAAAGGACGTGGAAGAAAAGGGAAGTCAAACAATAAAATAAAATAAAAACGTTGAAGTAAGGAAAGAAAAGAGAAAGAAAGAAAGAAAGAAAGAAAGAAAGAATAACCATGGAAGAAAAATGAATCAAAAGAAAGAGAGAAAGAAAGGACATAGAACAAAGAGAAGAGAAAAAAAAAAGAAAATAAGAACATAGAAATAGAAAGGAAAAGAAAAAAGAAAGTTGGAAAAATGTGAAAAAAAAAGAATAAAATAGATAAAAAAAGAAAAAAAAGAACAAGAAAGAACATGGAAGAAAAGAGAAGTATGTAATGTCTCCAAACATAACTGAATGTATTTTTAAAAGATAAAGAAATATTTTTTTTCCTTTTTTCCTATTTAACCCATTGTTGTATCCTTGAGGTGGAAAAAGATACACAGAGAACACAGGGTGCGTGAATATGTATTTTATTCAGCACTTTTAACATAGAACAAAGAAGTAGTACAATCACAAGACAAAACGTACAAAACGAAGAGGTTCAAATGTCTGGAGTTGACGCAGTAATTTCGTCCAAATATTTTTCCCGACCTCTGTCACTGCTGCGTCGACTCTTATATGGCTCTGGGTCAGTCCATCTTGTAGGGGTGTTAACTCCTCTACAACACCCATAGATTGAAGCCTAACAGGTATTCTTACTCCGGGTCAGAGCGGACTTGGGAGTGCAATGAAGGCACTCCCCAGAGCTCCAGAATTGGAACTTCACCATTAGACACAGTTAAACATTATACACAGGACACTAAGACCCTCAGCCACCGCCTTCTAGCACATATATGATAAAAATGGCTGGGGGATTGCCATAAGGTCAATATGGTCGGGATAAGCATATACGTGCTAGGGCTTGACCGCCCCTTAGCCCAAGTAAGGATCAAAGTGGAGTGTTGCATGTCATGGACTGCTCAGCTATAATGATTCCATCCTTAAGAATTCCGTCTCACCACCCACGACGAACAGGTTGTCCCATTGGTCTGTGTATTATACAGTCCTAGCTGACAGGGCAGAACGACAATTGGTTGAGTATCGCTACCTCGTAAGGCATAAATTCCCGACGAAGTGATAACAAGAATATTTTTATTGCCTGAGCAAACTTAATAGATGAGAATACAGGAATAACAGAAGATACAAAGAAGGGCTTATATATAGTTGTATAAGAGAAATGTCCGAATAATAAAATAGTCTTATAGTTGATAAAAGTATTGCGGCTGCTGGTAAATGAACAAAGTATAAAAACACACAAATTGAGCTTGTTCTCGTGTGTCATGTGACACAGCACGATGGGATGACATACCGTATTAGCACTACGTGAAATGCAAACAGCCTCGTCCAGGATTTGAATTCAGGTCACCGAGCCCATTACACCACGCGTCTCCCGATTTATTGTCTAGACGTGGAAATTAGAGTGTCATATTGAGATTGGAGGGCATACAAGACGTGGGACAAAACTAATAAAAAGAGTAAAAGATTACAGTTATAGGAAGAAGGAGACACAACTTGTGGGTGTTACTTTTTTGAATGTTGAAGGATCTAAGTTGATTTGACTTAGGTGCTTTTACATGTATGATTTTGCCCGCTACGCCCCCAAGCGCCTACTGCCCCCTATTAGTAAAGAATCCCAACAATTGCAATCATTTTCCATTGCATTTCTAATTGCACTTTTTGTTATTTACCTATGACCATTTGTTTACATACTTACAATATCAAGTATTCCTATCTAAAATAATGCTGGTTTAGCTCAGTCGGTAGAGCATCCGCCTAGAGAACGGAGCAAGACCATTTGGAATGTTTCATTTTTAAAATTGGGTGAAATAGAATGGGACAAATAAGAAATCTGCGATTAAGTGACACTAGATAATCTGGATTTACATTTTTGCATTGTATTTGAACATTTTAACGGTGTCATTTTTAACCAGAGGGTGTTGCAGGATGATAACGGACGGAAGATTTAGGAACCCGCGTATTAATATATAGATAGATATTGGGGCGAGAGAAGAGGGAAATTGCGTGATAAAAAATGCAGAAAAACAATAATTGTTCTTGGCCACTGCAAGAGATTGGTGGCTTTTCAGTTGTTTATAAATCCATGAAAATTGTGCGAGAACAATGGAGACTTCAATTTGGCGCGAAAAGATGATAGAAGAAAACATAATTTTTTGTGTAATTGTTTATTAAATGTTTTTTGGTGTGGGGTGCACATGGTTCTATCAAATATAAACAATCTTCTCAACAGATCTATTTGGTCCAAAGATGGAACCCTAACAGGTACTACGAGTGAACCTGGGAGTAATGACAATAAAAGGGTACTCTACACTACCCAGATCTCCAAAACTGGAGCCTCACCAGTTTAGTGTCATACCCAGAACCCCCCCCTTTAGGGGTTTGGAGATCTTATCCCTCTGCAGGGGATATAATTAGCATATTGTAAACCTCAACCGACAAGGCTATAAGAGATGTTGGATTTTGTTTCGTTATTATATATAGATAAGTATAAAAATTCCTAAAGTAAAATGAAGTCAATATATTCATTAAATTTATAAGTATTTATAAAACTTGGAATAAAATAAAATTAACTGAAAATGATTATATTTTCTGAAGGATGATTAAAACATTTCCAAATTATTCTTTATAAGGATGAATCTTATTCATATGCAATGGATGCGCATGGTGTAATGGTTATCGTCGTAGGAAATGGACATGAGACGAGTTCAAATCCTGGACGAGGCTGTTTGCATTTCACAGTGTTAATACTCTTGGAAAAGGTATGAATCCAACTATTCTCCCTCCAGATATGAGTAAATAGTAGGTCACACTGGGATCTTTAAACTTGGTTAGGCAACCAGTCAAAAAGTAAAACTCTGAATTCAAACCTATTAAACCCTGGCCCTCAGTAACTCAGTGTATGAGTAGCGCATTTTGAGTAATCTGATCTGTGAGGTAAAGTAGAGAGCCAACAGTAGGTGTAGCGTTTTACCTCAGACGAAAAAAACCTTCTTGTCCTAGCACTAGTAGCAAGCGGATAGATTCCCTGGTTATCTGGCTGATACCGACAATAGGCCACTCCACCACCTTTAATTTCACTTATATGGTCTCAAGTAACTAATAATACTCCTCAGTAAACAGTTATATTTTCAAGTAACTATTCTTAATACAAATGACCTGCATAGTTGTATGGTTTCAGATATTCCTATTTAATACTAATAACGTTCAGAGTGGACGTGGAAGTAATGACACTAAAATGGTACCCCACAGAGGCTACAGAACTAGCCCCTACTTTTGATATCAGGGAATGAACCTGATGCAGCCTCTTTAGATGAAGTGGTGCAGTCCGAGGAAACGTCATCATGTGATTGGATTTGGTCCCAATCTACGATTTAGTCGTCGGAAAGTCGACAACGTTGATCAATAGTCATCATCATCATCATGTCACGCACGCAGCACGGATATCCATGACAATCTCTCGCAAACCATCCCTATCATTCATTGCCCCTGGAAGGTCTTCTGTGCTGCAACCAGCATCCTCGCATATTTGGTCAATGTAGGTCCTTGGTGGGCGACCCACACTAGCATGTCCATGTGTTGGCTTCCACAGGAGAACGTAGATTATGAGCTCATCCTTGCTTCTCCAGCAGTGTCCTGCATGCCTAGTCCGTCTTACTCGGGTGGCTTGCGAGATGGGGGGCAGGTTGCCATACAGCTGCTTTCTTGTGGGGTGCTGTTTCCACGACTTGTTCAAGACTAAAAAAAAGATCAATAGTAAAGTATTGAATTTCCTAATAAGAAAACAACTTGAAATTTTAAATAACCACTTTCTATTTATTCTTCTATCTACTTACTCGCCCTCTCTCTGTCTCTTTCATTTTATTCTTCTCTCAACCCCCTCAATCTCAATCTCACTCTCTCATCTCTTCTTCTCTTTATTCTTCTCTCTGTCCCAACTCTTTATTCTTTCGTCTAGCCACTCTCTTTCTCTCTCGTTCTCTCACTTAATTTTTCTCTCTACCCACACTCTGTTTGTTATTCTCTCTACATAAACTCTCTTTAAATATAATCTAAGCACGGAAGTAAGAGAGTTACATTAAAGTCAATTAAAGTCAATTAAAATTCTCTAAACATTTGCATACTTATGCTGAATTTAAAAGTTTAATTATTTGGAAAAATAATTGTTACACAGATGTATTGTATGCATGAAATTATAAGTATATATTATTCTGATATATTAACTCATAAGTTTATCTGCCTGTCTGTCTGCCTCAATCTCTGTCTGTCTGTCTATCTGTCTGTCTGTCTGCCTCAATCTCTGTCTGTCTGTCTGTCTGCCTCTCTCCTCTCTCTCTCTCTCTCTCTCTATATATATATATATATATATATATATATATATATATATGTGTTGTGTGTGTGTGTGTGTGTGCGTTAAATTTTTATGGACCATTCTTTGGCCTTAAAGAAGGAGCGCTTGTCCAGTGGAATTGGATCCCTGGTAAAGAGTCCTTTGATAATGAATCCTTTGGTTCCTTTGGTAAAGAGTTCTCAGTTCCTGGTAAAGAGTCCTTCGATAATGAATCCTTTGGTTCTTCTAATAATCCCATGTCCTTCCTGAGTATTGGTAAAGATCTGGTAATCCTATGTTCGTCCTCAGTGAGCGCAATTGTAATTATGACCAGTGGGGGGTAAATAGTGTGTCTTCCACGCTGTATGGTTAGTGTTGGCTGTAGGAACAACTCACGTGACCTTGGCTAGTCTATAAATCAGGTGGAATTAGAGCACACCCCAAATAAAAGTTTTAGCCATTACAACCAATGGTTTCCTGCTGAAAGCATCATCAGGTAAACGAAACGGTTCCTTTGAAAATGACAGAAATGGTGTAAATGGTATGTGTGCGTTTTTAATATGATGTGGAATATATATGTGTTATGATGTATATGGAAATATATGTATATATATTAGTCAAAAAATCATCATTGGCTTCAATAACGCCCTCTAGACACCGTTGAAATCTCCCTACAAGCCTTTCCGACGCTCCCCTTGTTTAAATTGGTAAATGCTGCTGTTATTATTAACCTCCGGTTATTTCTGGTGTTGCACGAAGTTTTATTAGTCTCTCATTCAACTGGAGTTAGGAGGTCTGATGTTAGGGTTGATATTTTGTAGAAATTTTCTGACAGCCAACACTGGGTTCTCCTACTTGTGTGATATGGTGCAGAGTCATGTTGCCAGACGTAGAGTCTCTCAGCAGCCACTCTCTCGATCCTCGGCAGCACTACCTCCTCCAGAAAATTGATGAAGTCCTCCATGTTGAGTGTGAGGTTATGTGGGAAGATGAATGGAGGCATAACGTCACCATCACTAATGACCACCCTAAACACCATGACTGGACTGGATTTTTGCTGCTCATCAAAATCGGTACATTTTGTGGGGACAGAGCAAGCTAATGGTTGTTCTGGGAGTTCACCATCTGGTCCTGAAATATTTTTTTCTTATTTGATAAAAAGTAAAGGGTGTTTCTTTGGAGCTGATTGGCGTTTGTTGAAAAGCTTTTCAGCACGGCCTTTCCTCTTGTTTCTCATGGCCTGCGCTAAAAATTGACCCGTTCAATCGTATGAGAAATAACGAATGTATTTATGCACCACATGCCTGATAAGAAACCCAACTCTTTCCATGTCCCTGGCAATGGGCCTGATTGACTCGCGTGCTATGGTTGTCAATCTTAACCCGGATCCCTGCAACAAATTCAGGTTTTTTCTTATCTGAATAACCAGAGTGAGGCTTTTCGAGCTGTCGTACCTTCGTAATCACCATTAGATCTATCTAACTGCTTTCGAATTCTCTGCGCTGTCTTCAGATTGATACCCAGACACTATGAATTCTTCGAATTTTAGCTCCTGGTATGAATGAATGCCTAGCAGTACATGCCATTTTCAAATTTATGGGAGAGTGAAATGCGTCATGGTGCTACCTTGCTCACAAACAGCGCCCAACAGTTTGTTGAACAGTGGGAAAAAAGAAAGAAAAAAGTCCATGCAGAGAGAGAGAGAGAGAGAGAGAGAGAGAGAGAGAGAGAGAGAGAGAGAGAGAGAGCAAATTTTCTCCACGGCTGTATCAGATTTTCTTAGTATTTTCTTTACTTGTATTATAGGATATAAAAAATTTCATTATTTATTCTCCTCAGAATTCATTCTATTCAAATAAAGTTATTAAACTGTGCAGACAAATGACATGTGTGAGAGTCGCTGTCATGGTTGGATCACAGTGGTGGGATAGCCGCTGTGAGTGGTTTAAAGTAGGCAAAAAGTTAAACACCCAATAAGTAAATATCATTTGATATTGGTATATAAACCTGTCCGTCTGTCTTTCTATCTATTTATGTTTTCACACAGACACACAGACACACACACATATTGATATTGCCAATATAGTATGCTATATTTATATGTGAATAGGCAAGAAAATTTCAGTTACCAAGCGACGTTGAATTCAGGTTCACGCTACACACACACACACATACACACACACACTCTCTCTCTCTCTCTCTCTCTCTCTCTCTCTCACATCTCTCTCTCTCTCTCACATACTCTCTCTCTCTCTCTCTTTCTCACACTCTCTGTCTCTGTCTGTCTGTCTCTGTCTGTCTGTCTCTCTCTATTTATATATATATTTTTTACGAATTATTTTCTGATATGACTTCAAGACTATTGTATATCTCTATATATCAAATACCCAAGTATATATCTACCAAATAGTTTAAGGTGTGTCAAGTGGAAAGAGGTTAATGATATACGCCCATAAAAGATTAAAATATTATATTGATTTTTTATCCATGGTGAGTGTTTCTAATTAAGTCGAGGAATTTCCACGGGTCCATCTATTTTAATATCATAAGTTTTTTTAGAATATCCCTTCGACAGTCCCTCCATCCCTATCCTCTCTCTCACTATATATATATATATATATATATATATATATATATATATATATATATATATATATATACCCATGCACACATACATTATACTTGCATGGTTTTTGTTGAGTAACAGCAAATTGGTATGCAATATCATGGTGTAATAATTCGTGCTTCAAATGATGTTGGTTAATTTAATTTCGCCATGGATTCTTAGTAAAGAAAGATGATCTCGAAAGCCATTTCAAGTGTACGCAATTCTGGGCATTTTTAGGATAATGTGTCAGCAATTACCTACACTTCTATCAAAAATTGCTGAAGAATAATTAAAGTTCCAATTACCGTCGAACTGGGAAGACAAGGCAACAAACGGTTGTAACTGAAATACAAACCCGAATGTCACAAAGTCTACTGCAGAATGACAGGATATGTATAAGACTCCACAATGTCATTCAAATCAAGCAGTCAAGCAGCCAATCAGAACCCAAGGAATGGAATGACCCAAATCCCCAAATTCATGAATGGGTCATTCTTGATTTCTATATATACCAACTGTCTTGGACACTACTTAAGATGTACTTAGTTAGCTGTTGTTATTCAAACCAACAGTAGACTTACTGACTTACTGACTTCAATAATTGCCTACGGTGAAGTCACGTTGAAAGCATTGCTTGCTATTAGATAACCGAAGTTAAGCAACGTTAGAGCCTATTCAATACTTAGATGGGTGACCATTTAAGTAAAATCAGGTACTGTAAGCAACCTGATATCAAAATAACTTGATTCGGTATTAAATCACCCGACATGGGTTGATATGCCGTTAAACAAAATAACCAACCAACCAAAAATTTGTATTATTTGGATTATTCGGACTATTGTCCTCATCTGTATTGTTATCTACAACGTTTCGGCCGATGTGTCCTCCGGCTTTCAAATAATACAAATGATCAAGCCTCATCTCAAAAATTCAGAGAAGTAATAACTAGAAATTCTATCGATAATGAATTATCATATCATAGACACAGTCAGCAAAATAGAGGAGTGCCTGAAAATGACCAATTTCGTGAAAATTTAAAGTATCGATTTTATATGATTTTCTGATAGATTTCGATACATAGAATAACATAGTAAAAGATGATTGAATTCTGTTGAGAATTGACGGATATATGGGGCTTCAAATATTCCCCCAAAATGCTTCAACCTATTTTCGTGAAAGTTTAAGTTGTCGATCTTATTGTCTTTTCTTATAGATTCCGGTGCGTAGAATTAATTGATGTAGAAAAAAGTGCTCAATTCGGAAATTTAGCTGAGATTTGAGGCCTGATAAGCCCCCTGATAGTGCATGAAATGACCAATTTCGTGAAAATTTAAAGTGCCGATTTCATATATTTTCTGATAGATTTCAGTGCGTAGAATAACAGTAAAAGATGATTGAATTCTGTTGAGAATTGACGGATATATGGGGCTTCAAAATCGCCCCAAAATGCCCTTTTTCAGGCATTGTAAGTCTACCTATTTTCGGGAAAATTTTAGTTGTCTATTTATTGTCTTTTCTGATTGGTAGAATTAATTGATGCAGAAAAAGGTGCTCAATTCGGAGATTTAGCTGAGATTTGAGGCCTGATAACCCCCTGATAGTACCTGAAAATGACAAATTTCGTGAAAAATTGCAAGGACGTATGAACTTATTTAGTTTCAGTTTTCAAAGACAAAATTGATTTGTGTTGAAGGAACAGTAAAAAAAATTATATTTCTTCATCTTGACCTTGTTTTTTGTTTTGTTTTGTTTTGTTTTGCTTTTTAATACGAAACAACGGAGTACCTAATGACCTCGTTGATTTGTACTCACGAGACCTTTCATATTAACTTCCCGCGTCTCGAAATCTCCAGCATCTGATATAGTTTAATTGTAAATTTTGCATACCATACTTGATTGTGTGCAGCTGTGTAGAATTGAGGCAAATCTTTCCAGTTTTGATAAGATTTTAGTTGTTTACTATAAAACTAAAGTAAGCAGACCATGGCAGATGTTAGATAAGTTTTTATGAGAAAACAAAACGCGTGGTGTAATGGTTAAAGTCATGGGAAATTGACTCGTCGCCCAGGGTTCGAATCCTGGACTAGGCTGTAAACATTTCACATAGCGCTAATACCCTTTGGATTACTCTCCCTACATCTATGGTTAAACAGTAGGGGAGACTGGGCCCTTTAATCTTGGTTAGGCAACCGGTCTAGGAGAAGGAAATCTCTGAATTCCAACCTGTTGAAACAACAATAATAATAATAGTAACAACAGCAACAACAATGATAATCATAACAACAATAATAATAATAATAATAATAATAAGAATAAGAATAAAGACAACAATAATAATAATAATAATAACAACAACAATGATAATAATAACAACAACAACAACAACAATAATAATAATAATAATAATAATAATAATAAAAGCAACAACAACAACAATAATAATAATAAAAACAAAGACAACAATAATAATAATAGTAACAACAACAACAACAATGATAATAATAAAAACAATAATAATAATAATAATAAAAACAACAACAACAATAATAATAAAAACAAAGACAACAATAATAATAATAGTAGCAACAACAATGATAATAACAACAACAACAACAACACAACAACAACAACAATAACAATAATAATAATAATAATAATAATCCTTAGTAAACAATCATTGCGTCAAGTATCTGTCAATGTCAACTTGTGTAATGTATTTTATTTGAGTACGCAGGTGCTGCTCCTGAATTTCATGATCCCATAAGCGTATTATTAGCATTGCGTGATATGCAGTTGTTAATCTTGGGATTTGCTTGTGCAACACAGTGTCAAGGAAAACTGAGTCGACAAACCAAGATTAATTCGAGGTTAACGCAACTTCTGTTTACTTAACACTAATACCTTATAGGGAGACAACCGTTCTGTTCCATCACAAGATACCTTGATAAAAAAAACACCCTACTTCTGGCATGCAATAATTGTGCATAGAGAAGTGGGAAATTATGAACTTTTTTTTTAGTAAATTAGGGCGTCCCAGAAAAAACAGAACCCACAAATTTTGTAATAAAACTGTTAATTTTCCCATTAAACAAATAAATTAGGGGTTAGGGTTAGGGTTGGGGTTTAGGGTTTCGGGTTAGTTTAAGGGGAAAATAAATAAATGATTTGGATTCTGTTTTTTTCTGGGTCAGCCTGTACAAATGAAAAGTTTTATAACAAAATCTGTTCATATTTACCGAGAAGTGTATGTGCTATTGCTGACGAACGAAAAAGAGTCTTGAACCTCTTATGTTATATACTAATTTGACCACACAACCTAGTGGCAATCAGCAGAACTATTTGTCAGACAAGGAAAATAATGACCTCTTCTACGCTAAATAACAGAAGTACTCATACGCTGAACGCAGTGTGACAATGATAAAGATATGTTGGGACGAAAGTGTGAATAATTTCTGACTCTCTATATCTACGACCGGATTAGCTCAGTCGGTAGAGCGTTCGGCTAAAAACCACAAGGTTCTTAGTTCCATACCGGCCCTCGCCAACTCAGCGTATGAGTAGCACAGGGATCTGTGCGGTAAAGTAAGGAGTTGATGGTAGGTGTGGCGCTCCGTCTCAGACGCAAAAAACAATCTCCTTGGTATAGCGCTAATGAAAAGGAGATAGACTTCCTCGCTGATTGGCTGATACCGACTTTAGCCACCCCGACGACTTTACTTTATATCTACAACCCAAAACAGTAACAAGTGTAACATGAGTTACACTTGTATTTTGTTAAAGTCAACTCGATGAACATAAGAATGCCATTGCCTAAGCATATGTTGGCATTTACCCAACTCGTTCGCTATGAGTAGGATAGGACAAAAGCCACCAAGATTCCGTCCTTAAGCATCACAGGTCGTCAACCGCGGTCAAGTAGTGGCCACGTTGATGGTGGAGGTTTTACCCCTCTGCTGAAGCGCAGTCGGTGCCCCATGCCGACAGGGCGGGCAAAATGGGTTATATCTAAGGGCGGCCTAAAGTCGGTATCAGCAAATCAGCGAGGGAGTCTATCCCCTTTTCACTTGCGCTAGACCAAGGAGATTGTTTTAGCGTCTGAGGTGGAGTGCCACACCTACCATCAGCTCCTTACTTTACCGCACAGATCCCCGTGCTACTCATACGCTGAGTTGGCGAGGTCTGGTATCGAACTAGGAACCTTATGGTTTCTAGCCGAACGCTCTACAGACTGAGTTAACCCAGTCCTAAAAGCTTATTATTCACCCACCATTGACCTACAAAAAGTGAGCCGTAGATTCTCATTTTTAAAACAATTTTGTATTCTATATGACCTTTTTTTTAATTTTCAGTTGTATGTTCTTTAGGCACCAAGTGTTTGTGTCTTTACGTATACATGTCTCTACCGACTTAATTGACTGTTGTAAATTTAGAAGAAAATAATTGAAAATGTTATTCAATTACAACTTAGTAACCATGGGTTTGGAACAAGTACAGTCTTACGAAAAAATTACGAACAAAAAAAAAGCTAAAAGAACACCCTAAAAAACAAAAGCAAAAAGAGCACAAAAAGCGAGAAAAAAAAAAAAAAAAAAAAAAATACCCCAAACATGAAATAAACCCCAAAGACAAGGACAAATATCCCCCCACAAAAAATATCCCCCTACCAATATATATATATATAAATAAATCTGGGAAAGGCCGTTTGGTGTATTGGTTATAGTCCTCGCCTGTCAGCTTGACAGTCAGGGTTCGAATCACGCACAAGGCGGTCTTCCTGTCTATAGCTCTGCTGATTAGGCCTAATAGGCCGAAATGTACATACAGAGATTGATTTTTCTCGATTTTTTTAGACTTACATTTGAATAGGTATGCCCGCCTAATTAATTAATTATTAATTAATTTTCAAAATTAGGTTCAACTTCAATTAAGCACATATTCTCCCATATATATATATATATATATATATATATATATATATATATAAAAGGGTTTTGTAATTTGCTTGAAGCATTGTGTATATATTGGTTTGTCGGTTGGTTTTGAAGGCTATGCAAGTGTAAAGAAAAAAGAAGGTGACTGTGGTGTTGTTTGTTAATCTGTGATTTATTCTCAATTCTTAATATTTCGGGATAAAAATCCTATCTACAGAAGATTACTAGAACTGAAATTGTTACTAGTGGCTGTTCATTTGTTCTGTCTTATGTCTTCCAAATTCTGTGTGTGTGTGTGTGGGGGGGGGGCTTGTTTATGTTTATGTGTGTGTGTAAGTGTGTGTGCGCACGTTTATGTTTATGTTCATTTGTTGTTTTTTTGTTAATTATTATTCCAGAATTGGCTCGACCTCTAAGCATGTTTTTTTTTGTTTACTATATTGTTTTGTTTACAATATATATATATATATATATATATATATATATATATATATATATATATTATGTGTGAATTTAAAAGTGTAATGAATATCTAAGTGATTAATATTACGCAATTGAGATCTGTACTTTTTTTTTGTTTTTTCGAGGTGCGCTCAGAAATTCCTGTGATTTCTGACACCAACCTTGATTAAACATATATGTCTGTGATTTCAGCCGGAACAATTTCAGATTAATTAGTTCACTGTTGAATGATCAAATTATTTTAGGAATTTATACAGGAATTAATAGCCTCATGGTATAAAGAAAACATCGATACAAAATGTATTTAAAAAAAGAATCGAGAATAACGCTTTATTTTTCAAGGGGAGAACAAAATACAACAAACAAACAAAAACAAAACAATAAAGGGAAGGTTAATTTTCTTTAAAAATAACCCTTTTAACATATCTCTGTAATTGGTCTCAAAACTTGGTTTTGGTTGTGGGATCGCTACTCATGTAGCATGTCTTGGACAGAGCCCATCCCTCTCCTGGTTTCATCTCCTTTGCACAACACACTTATTCCAGGGATATCTCCTTTGGTCGAAGCAATTTGAATCTCCTCTTTTGATATAGCGTTAAAGTTTGATTTATTTGTTTGATGGCATATCAACTCTTTATGGGCTATTTAATGCCAAAATTGAATCCATTTCTAAATATTTGATTGTAATTATAACTACTTCTTCCATGTTTCATTTTTAAAAATTGGGCTTTTATTTATCGATAATCATTTATTTGTGTAATATGAATTATTCCTATTTAATACTAATAATTCATACCCACTTATATAGCGTAGAGTAATATTTACTGAGTTCAAATTCTGGATGAGGCTGTTTGCATTTCACATAGCTCTAATACCATTGGGAAAAGTATGAATCAAACTATTCACACTCCAACAATAAGTAAATAATAGGACAGACTAGATTCTTTAACTTTGGTTAGGCAACCAGTCTAGGAAAAGGAAAACTGAATGCAAACCTATTAAACTCCGCTAAAAAATTGACCTTGTGTCACATTCTACTTTGCGGAGGAGTTAGTAAATATGTATATGACGTAGAGTAACTATTCATATTTAATAATATCAATTCATTAGCGCATGGTTCCAAGTATTCTTATCTATTACAAATAATTTGAAAGCAATTATATAGTTTCAAGTAACTAATAATTATACTCACTGACAAACTAAAACGTCAATTCTTCCAGGCTGTTGTTATATCAGTACTGCTGTATGGCTGCACCACTTGGACCCTAACGAAGCGCCTTGAGAATAAGCTAGATGGGAGCTGCACAGGAATGCTGTGTGCAGTCTTGAACAAGTCGTGGAAACAGCACCCCACAAGGAAGCAGCTGTATGGCAACCTGCCCCCCTCTCGCAAACCACCCGAGTAAGACGGAATAGGCATGCAGGACACTGCTGGAGAAGCAAGGATGAACTCATAAGCGGCGTTCTCTTGTGAAAACCAACACATGGGCATGCTAACGTGGGCCGCCCAGCAAGGACCTACATTGACTGTGTGAGCATGCAGGCTGCAGCGCAGAAGAACTCCCAGAGGCACTGAGTGATAGGGAAGGTTGGCGAGAGATTGTCATTGATATCCGTGATGCGTCCGCGATATGATGATGATGATGATGATGATGATGAAATAATTATAGCTTCAAGTGAATTATTTGTACGAATTATTTAGATGAGGCTTGATAATCTGAATTATTTAGATATTTCGGTCTGTTGTCCTCATATTTATTGTTATATACACAACGGTATCAGCCGATGCACATTCCGGCTTTCTTCAGGTGTTATATACAAATAAAAGGTTCGGTTGGAACTTCCCTGAAGGTTCCTTAGTTCGACAAGAATGTTCTCGAGTTCGACAAGAAATACCTGAAGAAGGCCGGAAGACACATTGGTCGAAAAGTTGCCTTTATAACGTTAAAGTTGAGAGCGCTCCGAAAAATCTAAATAATACAAATCTTTAAGTCAATACTGCACTTTTTTATTTGTCTATAATCATTTCTTTGCACACAGTTATATGAAATCAAGTATAATTTGTCCACAAATGGTTTTAAGAATTCCTAGCTAATACTCATAATTTATATACAACTATTTTCAATGTTCCATTGCATTAAAATGTCTGTGATTATTTGCTTGTTGAAATTTACATGATATAAAGTATGTCTATCTAATATAAATAATCTATACATAATTATATGGTTTAAAGTAACTATTTCTATTTAATAAATTATTTGTTTGCACACAAGTATATGGTTTCGTGTATTCCTATCAATAGTAATAATTTACAAGCAGTTATATGGTTTCATGTAACTAATGATAAGTAAACAATTATAGCTGCAAGTAAATCTTATTATAATGGAGATTGTGTGTTTGTTCGTCTGTAACCAAAACTATATTACTATACAAGTCACAATTCCCTTTGTTATTTACATCACATTCTCAATGCTTTTATTTTTTAGTTAAACCTCAATTATTAATAAAATTGTTTTACATCATTAAGACTATTGACCCTCTCTACATACTAATAACATGCAGTTGTATTTATATATACAAGAACATAGCGGATTACAGTGTGAATGGTAAGGCTAATTTGCATATTGAGCTTAAAAATTTGATTTTTATAAATATATGCTTAGTATTATTGATTTCTAATTGTTTGGTTTTATCTTATTGAATATGAGCAAAGATCTCGGGGATAAATCTTAAAAGAAATCCATTAACAGAATAAATAACTGTAATTTTATTCTTTACTTCCTATTTTAACTAAATAGTTAAATTAGGAAAATTTACCAATGAAAGACGGGAGTAATGGAAAATGATGGAAGAGTTAGTTTCAAAGTTGTTCTAATTTTCAATCATACCCCCTCTATTCAAAATCATTTTATCTGCATTATTATTCAGTTTCATTAGCCTTTCTAATTTAATATGATATTTCATTATATTCAAACTTAAATACTTGCACCCGGAGGTTGCATATATTTGCTAGTACTCTTAATACAAATAATTTGCACAGTTATATTTGAACCGATCTTTTGGAGTCTTACCACTCAGCAAATGGTGCAGTCGGAATATTCTATGCCGTGTCGACAGGGCTGATATAATGTGAAGTCGAATCCTTGTATTTCTTTTAATATCCTCAACATTGTCCCATCATCCCTTGGGGAAGTTTTCAGTTTAGGAAACAAGAAAAAAAAGCTGGGTGAGGGTTTCCTCTCTTCTGTGGTTATAACTTTATTATATACCATATTTCCCGGTATAAAGAACGCATGATTTACAAAGGTAATTCTGGTCGGAGGGTGAGTACTAGACAGAAAGAAACTCTGATGCTGTTTTAGACAGAGAATGCCTTTAAAGCAAAGCAACCAATATAACTGAAATTTTGAAGAATGATTGTACAAAGACTGAAGTTTAAATCCAGCAAGTTTTAATGTTTAAATCCAGCAAGAATCGAGACTAAAGCTTTATTTTTCAAGGGGAGAACAAAATACAACTAACAAACAAAAACAAAACAATAAAAAGAAGGTTAATTTTCTTTAAAAAAATAACCCTTTTAACATATCTCTGTAATTGGTCTCGAAACCTGGTTTTGGTTGTGGGATCGCTACTCATGTAGCATGTCTTGGACAGAGCCCATCCCTCTCCTGGTTTCATCTCCTTTGTACACAACACACTTATTCCAGGTTATCAAGCCTCGTCTAAATAATTCGGATAAATAATTCACTTGAAGCTATAATTATTTACTGAGTATTATTATTAGTTACTTGAAATTATATAATTGCTTTCAAATTATTTGTGATAGATAAGAATATTTGGAACCATGCGCTAATGAATTGATATTATTAAATATGAATAGACGTTTATAAGATTAAATAAAATTAATATAACATGTGAAAGGTACGAGTCCAACTATTCTCCATCCAAGGGGCCGGGTTAGCTCAGTCGGTAGAGCATTCGGCTAGAAACCACAAGGTTCCTAGTTCGATACCGGTCCTCGCCAACTCAGCGTATGAGTAGCACAGGGATCTGTGCGGTAACGTAAGGAGCTGAAGATAAGTTTGGCGCTCCACCTCATACGCTAAAATAATCTCCTTGGTCTAGCGCAAGTGAAAAGGGGATAGACTCCCTCGCTGATTGGCTGATACCGACTTTAGGCCGCCCCGACGACTTTACTTACTTAGTAGGACAGAATGGGATCTTCAAACTTGTTAGGAAACCAATCTAGGAGATGGAAAACTCTGAATTCAAAGCCGTTAAACTCCGCAAATCTTCGAGACCCCATAATATGAGACTGCATAAATGTGCATATAATTACTTTTATGCTAAATGTATGTCTAATATGCATTTCACATTGTGCAAATACTGTTTGGAAAGGTATGCATCAAACTGTTATAACTCCAGTTATGGGAAATAGTAGGCTCTTTAACTTTGGTATGGCTACCGGTCTAGAACGAAAACTAAATTCAATCCTGTTAAACTCCGTTAAAAATTGACCTTGTGTCACATCCCGCTCATGCAAGGGGCTCGGTAAATACATTTATACGTCTCATAAATATGGTATGTTGTTCAGTTATGCATGTCTTCGTTTAATTTTAAAAAAAATTAATTTAGAAAATTAACGCTCTAATCTCAACGCTATCTGATTACATTTCGTGTACACACATACACATACACACATACACACACACGCGCACACACACGCACATATATATATATATATATATATATATACATATATATATGTATATATATACTTCAGGAAAAAAGTTTTGGGTCACCGTACATTTCTTTAAAAAAACACCTTAAAATTATATATATATATATATATATATATATATATATATATATATATATATATATATATTAAAAGTAAAATTTCAATAACTACAGTGTATTGCTTTTTTTTTTTTCCCGAGGCTTTCTTTTCACATGCACCCTATTCTTCAAAAAGTTCAAATTTGCACTACAATACATTTTGCCATATTATGAATAGTTTGTATGAGAAACATTATATTTAGTTTTTACCATTAACTCCTCAATAAACTTTCCGAGATTGCCATAATCTTCAACTCAGTTAAATGTTCTAAATGCTCTGACTAATTGTAACATCGATTGCTGTTTACAACGACCACTCATTTTGGCCACAACATACCTGTCTCTATTTCTTTGATTTTTTTTTAGATAAGACTTGATAATTTGTATCATTTGGATTGTTTGGACTATTTTCCTTATATTTATTGTTATCTACCCAACGTTTTGGCTGACGTACACTGAGCCTTCTTCAGGTGTTTTTGATGAAGCCGTGAACCTTCTTGGACGGTGGAACCTCCAATTCGAACACGGAAACCTTCTATTCGAACCCGGGAACCTTCTTGTCGAACTCTCTCTTCGAACTCAGGAACCTTCTTGTCGAACTCGGGAATCTCTTCGGAAACCTTCTCTTCGAACTCAGGAACCTTCTCGAACTCGGGAACCTTCTCGTCGAACTTCTTCTCTCTCGGGAATCGAACTCGAACCTTCTCTTCGAACCTTCTTGTCGGAAACCTTCTCTTCGAACTCGAAAACCTTCTTGTCGAACTCGGGAAGAACTCGGAACCTTCTCTTCGAACTCGGGAACCTTCTTTCGAACTCGGAACCTTCTTGTCGAACTCGGAGCCTTTATGTCATAATCAAAGTTCCATGAAGGCTCATAATTACGACATGAAGGTTCTCAAGTTCGAGAAGGTTCCCATGTTCGACAAGAAACACCTGAAGAATGCCGGAGGGCACATCGACCAAAAAGTTGTGTAGATAACAATAAACATGAGAACAATTGTCCTAATAATAAAAAAAATACCTGTCTCTGTTTGAAGAAAAAATATTAGTGCCATTACAACAGTATTTTAAAAAAATCTATCTTTTAATTTTGGATTAAGCCTCATAAATGGCAAAATCTAAGCAGCTAAGCATTGAGGTGAGGGTACAAATTTAAATCTTATTCAAAGAAAGCTACTTTCAAAGACAATTTGCCAATAAGTTGAATATTTCTAGACATGGGAGGGGGTGGGTGCAATATTCGTTGCTGTTATAAACTGGCACTAATGTTGACAGAAAAAGTGCCGGATCACCCAAAGTGACAAATCCTTCTGAAAATAAATACTTGATTATTGAGAGCGAAAGACGTAGAAATAAAACTGCCGCAGAGCTGACAGCCGAACTTAATTCCTTTCGACAGCAACCAGTGTCACTTTCAAATGAGCAAAATCGACTTAGATCAACTGGTCTCAAGGGGTGCATAGTCATGAATAAACTCCTTGTTACGAAATGTAAGCAGAAAAGACTGAAAGTAAGTAAAAAAGCACAAATTCTTTTTTTATGGTACGTAGTGATTTTATGTTTTGAAGAATCACATAATAAAATTTGGGCCATATTACCTTTAGGGCCAAGTTCGCTCAGTCGGTAGAGCGTTCGGCTAGAAACCACAAGGTTCCTAGTTCGATACTGTCCCAACTCAGCGTTATGAGTAGCACAGGGATCTGTGCGGAAAAGTAAGAAGCTGATGGTAGGTGTGGCGCTTCACCTCAAATGCAAAAACAATCTCCTTGGTCTAGCGCTAGTGAAAAGGGGATAGACTCCCTCGTTGATTGGCTGATACCGACATTAGGCCGCTCCGACGACTTACTTTTTTTACCTTTAGGCACCCCTCGATTAAGAAAGGACGTGTTTTTCATTTACACCGTCAATATCCGGTTGTTTGTTAGGGTTAGCGTTAGGGGTTAGTTTTATAATTTAAAAAAAATTAAAAATCGGTGTAAATGAAAAACATGTCCTTTCTTAATCGAGATCGAAAAGGGGTGCCTAAAGGTCATATGGGCCAAAGACTGAAAGTAAGCAAAAAAGCACAAAAACTGGACATTGTAAGAGCGGCAAAATGTATTGCGGATAGATGAATCTAAATTCAAATATTTAGGGAAATAAAATGAAATGTATACCAGAAGAAAGACTGAATTATGGATGTGCGATTCCAGAAGTGAAACATGGTGGTGGGTCTGTTATGGTGTAAGAGTGTTTGGGGGGGGGAGATAGGATTGGATATTTGATTCATATCACGGGAATCATGAAAAAGAACTGTAGAGTAATCATACTAGTTTCAATTACCGTCGAATTGGTAAGACAAGGCAGCAAGCAGTCGTTACACAATACGAATCTGGTTTGCTGCAAGGACTACTGCAAAATGGCAGGTTATTTATGAAGCCTCAGAACATGATACAAACCAAGCAGCCAATCAGGACTCAAAGAATGGAATCACCCAAATGCATGAGTGGACTATTCTGGATTCCCATAAGTACCAGTTGTTTTGGCACTGGTTCAGTTGTGCTTGGCTAGTTTCTGTTGTTCAAACCAATAGTAGACTGACTGACTGACTTACTGACTGACTTCAATAATGTCATTTTGCAAAGACAGTGGCTAAGCCCTCTTTTGGCTTAACTATATGGTATGTATTCTTAATGTTGTGTCAGGTCCTCATATATATATATATATATATATATATATATATATATATATATATATATATATATATATATATCAGTTCGCGGAGAATCCATGATCCTCACAGAGCTGATTGATGAAGATCTTTGCTAGTCGGCTGAAACTGGTGTGTTCCCCGAAGAACGTCGCTTATGGGTTCGTCCATGCGGTTTAGCTCAGTCAATAGAGCATCCGCCTTGGCGCCACAAGTTTCCGGATTCGACACCGACCCTCGCAAACCCACCGGATGAATAGCACAGCTTGGATCTGTGCAGCAAAGTGGGTAGCTGTTGGTAGTTGTGACGCTCCACTACAGATGCAAAAACAACCTACCTGATCTAGCACTAGTGAAAAGGAGATAGACTCCCTCACGGTCCAGTTCCTACCGACAATAGCTCTTTTAGTTTTTTAAAATAATGGCCATCTTATAACCAGTATGTAATATGGTTAATGACTTCAAGTAACTATATTAATGCTGACTAGATATTCTTGCCACATTTGTGAATATATTTTACCACTTACGCAGAATCCCTAGAGAGAGGCACATATATCCAGAGTTTTTTTTTTAACAAATACTTTCTCCATTAATTATTTTTAATGAGTGTTGGTGTTTGTAAAAATATTGGTAAATGAAGAACACAAGCGCATGCCATAAACACATGTATATTTGGCGAGTAAGTAAAAATTGTGACAGCTTGGCCGGCGAGATTTTTTTTCAGCTGACTTATTTAGCAGATATTGCATTTTTTATTACAATTTAGAAAAAAATCCTCGTGATTGGTTTAATTGATTCTAACGGTATATAAACTCGTCTAGGGTTATTTATGCTTAGAGTTTAGGGAATCGCGTTCATTGTACGTTCATATTTAGATGTGTATATATATTTACCAACTCCTCAGGATGGGACACGGGCTCAATTTCTTAAGCGGAGTTTAACAGGTCTGAATTTTGAGTTTTCCTTTTCCTAGACTGGTTGCCTAACCAAGGTTAAAGGGTGCAGTCTACCCTACTACGAGAGAGAATAATGGGATTCATACACTTCGCAAAGGGATTAGCGCTATGTGAAATGCAAACTGCCTCGCTCAGGATTTGAACTCGGATTGCTGTGTCCATTTCCTACGACGGTACAAAACGCACTGCCACACGCGCACCTCTTTTTTGTATAGTTTCTTAACAGTTTTTTACACACAGTCTTATTGAAAACGAATAATATTATTTGATCCATTAATGGACCCTAACATACAAATGAATTACAGTTATATTATATCAATTATCCCAATCGAATGCTAATAATGTGCCCACAGATGTATGAGTTGAAGTATTCCTATCTAATACTAATAATCATGTGGTTTCAAGGTTCAGGTTTGTTAGATTTTACGACATTTCAACCATTGATTTATTTTATGCTGAAAATGTTTTTGTTTTACTAGTTCTTGTGGGATGTTTAATATTTTAAAACACATTTTTAAAAGTCATTCTTTTTATATACTTAACCCATAGATGGGACCCTAACACGTACTACCACTCTAGTTCATAGTGGAGTAACGTTGACGATGGGGTACTCGACACTCTCAAAGCCCCAGAATTGGAACTTCACCACTATATGTAGTTTAAAATCATATCCAGGACACTAAGACTTTAAGCTAATGCCTTTTAGCACATATATGATATAAATGGTTGGGTCACCTTAAGAGCAATACAGTCGGGGCAATCATATAGATGCTAGGGCTTGACGTGACCAGCTGATTAGGAGGTATCTCCAATTGCCTGTTCAGCCCAAGTAAGGGCCAAAGTAGAGTGTTGCATGTCATGGACTGCTCAATTACTAGGATTCCGTCGTTAAGCATCACGGGTCACGACATATGTTCAACATGCAGCTCTATTAATGGAGAGCGTATTCTAATGCAATTATTTCTACCGGATATACACATGTAATGAACGACATGTTAAGTTCAATTTTTTCATATAAAAACAAGAGATGGTTCAAGACACAAGATATGTTTTCCGTTCATTATACACAACTAGCAAATATATGCACCCTCCGGGTACAAGTATTTAAGTTTTAATGTAATAAAATATTGTATTAAATTAGAAAGGCTAATGAAACTAAATAAGAATACAGATAAAAATAGTTGAAACAGAGGGAGTATAATAAAAGATTTGAAACAGAGGGAGTATAATAAAAATGGAACAACTGAAACTTACTCTTCCATCACTCTCGTCTTTCATTGTTATTTTTTCTAATTTAAGTATTTAGTTATAAGAGGAAGTAAAGAATAAAATGACAGTTATTTTATCTTGTTAATGGATTTCATTTAAGATTCATTGAAGAGATTTTTGCTTATATTCATTAAAATATAACCAAACAGTTAGAAATCAATAATACTAAGCACATATTTATTAAATTTGATTTTTTAATATTAATATGCAAATTAGCCTTCCCGTTCACACTGTAAACGCTATTTTGTTGTATATATAAATATAATTGCATGTTGTCAGTATGTAGACATAGTTAACAGTATTAATAATGTAAGACAATTTTATTAATAATTGAGGTTTAGATAAAAAATAAAATCATGGAGAATGTGATGTCAATAACTAAGAGAATGGTGACTTGAGTAGGAATATAGTTTCGGTTACAGACAAAAAAACACACAATCTCCATTATAATAAGATATATCATACAAACACATTTTGTTGAGGCTAGAAATTAGAAGTCGTTAATTATACGATTCGGAAAATACCCGAGTATATTCAGCATTTAATAATAGTCATTTGTTTACACACAGGTATTTGGTTTCAAGTAACTAATAATAATCCTTAGTAAACAATTATAGCTTCGAGTCTATTCTTAATACAAATAATTTATAGATTTATGGTATCCAGTATTCCTATCATAAAAATGATTTAAAAACATATCTATTTGACCCATATATGGGCCCGAACAAGTACTACCATTCTATCTCAGAGAAGAGTAATGGGAATTAAGGAAAGGCTCCATACTCTTCCGATCTCCAGAACTGGAGCCTCACCATCAGATGCATTTAGTGTCATTACTACATAGCATCTATTTTTCTGGGAGTGGTCTTACCCATCATCAGGGGATACAGTCAGCATTTTCTAAGCCCTAAGGTGAAAAAAATTCAGTTCCCTCAAAGACTGTAAATGGCATCTAGAGCAGTGCTTTACTGATGAAAGTTACATTATTAATTAACTGATGTCGGTAGGAATAAGGGTACGCAAAATATGGTGTACGGTGACCTGATTATCTTTTTTGGGACCAAATTTAAAGAAATGTTTAAACATTTCGTTAAAGAATTTGAAAAAAAATCAAATTAAACACAAATGAACAACGAAATTATGGAAGTTATATGAGGTAGAGAAATTTGAAAAAAAAAAAACCAAAAAGCAGACAATAACTATTACAGTTGCAGACTACGCATGTGATCCTGCGCTTCTTGCAAAAACACCCGCTCAAGCTGAATCTGGACTACATAGCCTGCAGCAGGAACCAACAGACATTGGTTTGTGCATGAAGTAAGATAAAACAGAGTTCCTGTATTCTAATCAAGAAGGCGTCCTCGCCTCATTAAATGGTAAAACGTAGTTTGTAGACCAGTTCATACACCTTATCTCATCTGCTGAGATAGGTAGGGAGCAGAGAGTCAATGAGATCCGTGCTGTTAATACGCCTTGATGATGATGATGATGATGATGTTGATGATGGTATCGAATAGCCAGTTCATGGAAAAATCTGGTCAAATGACAGCAAATTTTTCGCCTACTTATTCATAAGCCAGTGCCAAAATTCAAAGCAGATGGAATGGTAAACCGAGCTGGCAGATAACATTGGAATAAACAGTAAATATGTTAAAATAAATGTTGAAATTAAAAAAAAAATGCTTTTAATATTTCTTAGCAAATTTTTACGTTATTCAGTATTATACGGTATTAAAGGAACTACCGCAAACTGCTACCTTCCAAGCCTATATAGGTGTCGAGTTCAAACTACAGTAAATAACATGTAGTCATAATAACAGCGAATGATACGCTGATATTAGCACCGAATTAATTTAATAATAATGCGAGTCTTATATGCGTCTCATAAATACGGTATATATATATATATATATATATAATATATATATATATATATATATATATATATATATATTACATGTGAGCCTCGATTTCATGCTTAAGCGCATGATAAAAACGAATCAAGTCATTTTGATACTCAGCTTCTTATTGTACCTGGCGTTCCATAAAAAATCACCCATCTAAGTATTGAACAATATATATATATATATATATATATATATATATATATATATTTGAAAAAGGTGATTTACCGGTGAAATTGGTCACAATGATTAGTTGATGCAAGTTTCACAATGATAAGACAGCTATATAACAAATATAAGTGTTCAATACATGAGTAGATCAAATTTATTATTATAATGGTACACAGTAGTAACCTACGAGTTTCACCATAAGGATCTTCAGGGTTAAATCTACTGAATTAATCAAGTTATTGATTAATTCAGTGGATTTAACTCTGAAAATCCTTATGGTGAAACTCGAATAATAATAATAATAATAATAATAATAATAATAATAATATATATATATATATATATATATATATATTATAGTTATTAATATTGTTTAAGTAATATCTAAAAAGCATAAAAGAAATTCATTTTCGTGTATCGGTGCTTCTTTTAAAACCGACTTGCTAATCTCGCTGATCCATTACTACTGAATAGCAAATTCGATCCTTGCTGGATGCCTCATACTTGCGACCTTGTGTCCCATCCAACCCCTGTCGAACGAGTTGGGTAAATACGTACGCTAAATCGACTTATACACGGGACGTTTGAATGAATATTCTTCTTTGAATACTTTTATGGCGACGCATGATTTTTCTGGTAAGTCTATTTTAATGACCACATCCTCACTTTTAAGACAATCATGGTTCTTTCGGCCTGGCCAAAGTAGCATCCCTTCTTTCCTTCTATGTATCTCTTGACTACCTCCTCGTTAAATAATGTTAGTTTTCTGAGAGTAGAGAGAGAGAGAGAGAGAGAGAGAGAGAGAGAGAGAGAGAGAGAGAGAGAGAGAGAGAGAGAGAGAGAGAGAGAGAGAGAGCCGGGGGAATTTGAAATCTGTTTCTATGTTAATTTTACAACCAGCAACCCATAACTTAAATGAGGTCAACATTTTCTTTCTTAGAAAGCTTAAAAATGATTTTAAGGTTTCGTCCGGCCGTATTTATTTAAAATTTTTTTATTCGTTTTGCTAACTCCCTTTTCCCTATATATATATATATATATATATATATATATATAATCCAAAAGTCCAGAGAAGAAATCTTCCTTACGACAAAAAAACTGTCGCAGTTTGAGAGCTCAATGTGTGCTCTTAATGTTAGAGTCACAGAGCAAATATATAAGTAAAGAAATAACAAAAGACTTAGAGATTGAGCAATATAGTCTATTTCAGAATTGGTGCGGTAGTGAGCTGAAGTAGCGAGCTGACAGTAGATGTGGCGCTTCACCTCAGATCATTTTTCTGTTAAAAACACCACCTTATGTTTAAATACGACTGTTGTGGATTATCTATCTGACTTTTTCTGTGATAGTAAATGAACTGGT
This sequence comes from Doryteuthis pealeii, assembly GCA_023376005.1. Classification (NCBI taxonomy): domain Eukaryota; kingdom Metazoa; phylum Mollusca; class Cephalopoda; order Myopsida; family Loliginidae; genus Doryteuthis; species Doryteuthis pealeii. The sequence goes on along the minus strand of CM042147.1, from coordinate 64,646,118 downwards.
CAAAACAACCTGTTTACTGCTGTTTAGAGCAGTTGGCAGATCATTACGAGACCCGACTATTTACGATCTCAATTATTATCTCTTAGTTGCAAAGTACTTATTATTAGCGCGAACCCTTAGTTGAATGTACTAGTATACCGAACATTCTATGTTCAAGTATACAACAATGACCAAGTTTGTCTGGGAAATATCAAGGCTATGAGAAGCCTCCTCCTCATCATCATTAATATCATAATCAAGCCATGCAAACAACGGGTCCTTTAAATGAATGAAATGTATTGGAATAGAAAATGAAAATTTAGTGCAAATTTACACACCTCTCTTAAAGAAGAATTTATTGAAATGACTTTCGATCTTGAAACTTTTTAGACTTTTTTGAAACTACCAACACTTTTAAAAGAATTGGATACAACTGGATGAACGAAAAAACTGTTACAAAGAATTCCAAGATTTGTCCAACTGTTGAACTTATTTTACTTGCTTTTCCAAGTTTGAATATATATATATATATATAGGCCTAATTTGCGATCTTCTCAACGTCCACACTTTGTATGTAGTAACGTGTTTATCCTTGACAAGTTAATTTTGCATGTATTGTGTGCTCAGGTGTAGAGTCTCTGATTCTGAGTGCTGGATTCCCGGTGTCGGTTTCTGTCGGAGGGAAATCGTAAGTATACATCGCTGATGAGACTTAATAAAGTTGAAACAACTGTACGATGTTCTACGTGGGGCACAATATTTACCGTGTTCGCTTTTCATGATCATTTTCAATAATTATCGAATTTTATACGATATACACATTGTAACTGCTTTCAAGCAAAAAAAAATATAAATAATAATATACTTTACGCAACAATGCTTTTAAATTATCAAATCTAATATATATATATATATATATATATATATATATATATATATATATATATATGTGTGTGTGTGTGTGTGTCATTCACAGACACCGTGTTTTGACGTTTCACGTCTTTCAGTGTGGCTAGACACAGCAACTACCTCTGACCACGAGCGAAATCCGACTGACCTTTCGTCAGCCAGATTCGTTAACCACTCGGTCATTTGACAGCTGCCGTAAAGAGGTGGTGTTTAAACTATTAAATACATACATTTGTTTATATATTTTACGATCATCGGAGAGATCCAGTCTGTAAACAGACGATCATTGCTTTATGCTGGCAGTGAAAATTAATTTAACTCACACCTAGAAAGCTCGGTAATTTTCACCTTTAGTTGGCTAATTTTCTAGCATAAAATCGTGTGTGCTCATTATCTGAAATGAATTTAATTGTTATTAAGAACACATTTTATGATATTTTTGTGTTAAAGCATGCAGTTGTATTGTTTTCGAAAAAGTTTCTAAGAATTGTTTTTTCGCACGGAGACTTTCAAAATGGCTACCGGCTTGTTTCAATGTGAAAGTCAATTGGCTAAATTCCTAGCATAAAATTATCTGAAATGAACTTAATTGTTACTAAGAACACATTTTATGATGTTTTTGTGTTAAAGCATGCAGTTGAGTTGTTTTCAAAAACGTTTCTAAGATTTGTTTATTTCACATGGAGACTTTCAAAATGGATATCGGCTTGTTTCAAATTGAAAGTCAGGGGAGGTTACTCTAATTGCCTTATTGGCTAGGAATTTTTCGAAAGGTGAAAATTACCGAAAGCTCTACCGGGTTTTGGGAGCATATAATAAACCATCCACAGGCACAGTGTTTCGACGTTTCACATCTCTTCAGTGTGGCTAGACACAGCAACTACCTCTGACCAGGAGCGAAATCCGACTGACTTTTCAATCCGTTGCTGTCATTTACTAAGCTTAACTTAATTAGGCGGAAAGCCAGGGGAAGCCAGCGTAAATCTATTTTTTGTTTTTCTGTGTGCATTATATATAAACAGAAAGTCACTCTGAACATACAACGTGGTGATTTGCGGCATAAACTCACAAACATTCACCCAAACATTCAAATATTCAAGATCTTTTCAGTGTTTACCAATCCTTTCCATTAAAATATAATTAAATAATTAAAGGTTAATTTGTATTTACAATTTATTGATTCTTTCTCATGTAAATTTGTAATGAAATCTGGTAAATTAGTTCTGTTTTGTAATTTGATATTCAGTTGATTTAATTGGAGGTGGTGAAAGGTAATTAAATTTCGTTATAAGGGGTGAAAATAAAATGTTTTTGAGAAACGCTGGCTTAAATTTTTTTCTCTCCCATTGTTCATTGTATAGAACATGGTTTTTCGAAGTTGTAACTTTTTTATTCATAGCTTTATCACTAATTATATTATAGTATTTAGTATATAGTATTATATTATATAGTATTTAGTAGGGTCCGATTTTGCTCAGTCGATAGAGCATCCACCAAGGAACAACACAATTCTGGTTTCGATAATGGCCCACGCCAACTCAGCGTATGAGTAGCTCAACTTGGATCTGGGGAGCTGACCGTAGATATTGCGCTTCACCTCAGAAGTAAAAAATCTTCTATTTCAAGCGCTAGTGAAAAGGGAATAGACTCCCTTGCTGTCTGGCTGATACAGACTACTCCACAGACTTAAAATTAAAGTTTCATTCATTTCCAGAATAAAGGAAAATATGTGTTGATATTGAGAATTTAAAACTTAAATCATTCATAAATTAGGAAAAAAGCTTTGGCAACGAAAGTTCAGAATTTTTTTTTTCAATACAGAAGTTACAGAATCTTTCTTTCTGAGTATTTATCATTCAGTTGAAAAATGTACGATAGAATTCAGAAAATTCTCCAAGAGTAAATTTGTCTCAACTCTAAGAACACCTTCGATGCTAGAAATAATAATTGTATTACTGTTTTTATTATTATTATTATTATTATTATTATTATTATTATTATTATTATTATTATTTATTTGAGTTTTCACATCAGTGTTAGCTGATGGTCTTTCACTGGAGTCTGAGTGACAGCAAGTCTCCTCAGGTCTCCAAGACTCTTCTGAGTATTCTGGTAGATTGCAGCAGTGCAGTGTTCTGGATGGTATCAATCCTTCCTCTGATTTCCAGACTTTCCAAACCCTTTTCCAATCCTTTTGGGACCGTTCCAATTGCACCAACTACAATTGGGTATCACTTTCATATTCCATAACTTTTTCATTTCTCTGGCAAGGTTCAAGTATTTGTCCATTTTTTCATTTTCCTTTAGCTTTACCCTGTGATCTGCTGGAACTGCAAAATCCACCAGTTGACAAGTTCTTTCTTTTTTGTTAAGCAACACTAGGTCTGGTCTTTTTGCTGGGATAAGGTGATCCGTTTTTATTTCAAAGTCCCAGAGAATTTTATGCGTTTCGTTCTCAAGAACAGATTCTGGTTTATGCATATACCATTTTGTTGTATGGTAAAAATTAATTTTTTTGCATAATTCCCAGTGGATCACCTTCCCAACCCAGTCGTGTCTAGTTTTGTACTCCCTTTGTGTTAGTTTGCTACATTCGCATAGTATATGGTTTACAGTCTCATCTCTATTACCGCATAATCTACATTTACTATTTTGTTGGGTCTTATCAATTTTTGATTTGATATAGTTTATTATTATTATTATTATTATTATTATTATTATTATTATTATTATTCATGTGAGTTATTCATACAAGTGTTATATGGTGGTCTTGGCAGATTTAGTTAAAGTCTGAGTGAGAGTAAGTCTCTACTGTTTACCAGGACACTTTATCCGATCTTAACAATGCTGTTGTCTAGATACTTTTCATTCTTCCCTTAATTTCCAATTTCACTAGTATTTTCTCGGAATCCTCGGAGAACAATATATAACATAGAAAAACTTGAATTATCTTTTCTGGTTAAAGTAAAACATTTACAAAATAAAAGCCGGATATTCGATTCCATGCTACATAAATAATTTGTATAACAAGATCATGAAACAAAGCGTCCTACCTAAATTTGATTTTCTAAAAATACAACGACTTGAGTCACATATTAGTTGTTACACTGAATTTATGAAATATACAAGGTCAGTCTATTAAGTAAGGAAACTGTGCTTGTTATTATTGGCTTAATTACTCATGTACTTCATCTCCTTCAAAATAGTTCCCCTGGGAAACGGCACACCGGCCAAGACCTTATTCCTACTTATAGAATCCGCCCTGAAAGTCATCAACTGGCACTCCCTTCACTTGGTTGGTAACAATGTCTTGCATTTTCCAAGAGTTTCCAAATAAGGAACTGGGTTTGGGCTTTTAGGAGCAAGAAATATTCACAAGGACTGAAAGGGGGAAGGTGCTAGAGTACCACAGGAATATTTTTAGCCCAAACTCGTTCACAGAGGATTTGTCTAGAAGGAAATGTCATTGAATTTATATTTTTCAGGGTTTGCCTGACTAGGTTGAAAATAAGCGGATCCATGTTTAATTCTTCTTGATCTGACGTGTCCTCGTTTTTGTCACATTTTTCTCTGTTCGTAAAGTTGTAACAGTATCGATTCGTGGCCCATTGATTCGTGGGAAATGGACTCGGCTACCAGAGTTAAAATTCTGAACGAGGCTGCGTGCATTTCACATAGCACTAATACCCTTCCTCCAGCTATCGCTAAATATTTGGACAAACTGAGCTCTAACCTTGGTATGGAAACCGGTCTAGAAGGAAAACTCTGAATTCAAACAAGTTAAAAAACCTGAGAAGAATGGTCACCGCCAGGGTATTACTGCCAAAAACAGCCTGTCGACTGCGGCAATAAAATACTCCGACTGCCCCTCTGAATGGGGTAAGGTAACCCTAAATGGGCCACCTGTTGGTCATGGGTGACGACCCATGACGGGCCCTAGCACCTATATGATTGTCCCAACCATATTGTTCTTATGGCAACCCCCCAAACCCTTTTAATTATATGTGCTAGAAGATGGTCTTAATGTCCTGGGTATGACGGTAAACTGCATATAGTGGTGAGGTTCCAATTCTGAATCACAGTGGAGTGTGAAATATCCCTTTATTGCTATTACTCCCAGGTTCACTCTGATCCGAAGTGGTAGTACGCTTTAGGGTCTAATCTATGGATTAAATAGATAAAAAATGACTTAAAAATCGAATATCAAACGAAAATAAATAAAACTGAACGTTTTGATATAAAATAACCCAAGGATGACATGCCGTAAAATCCAACCAACCAACCAAACAAACTGCCCATAATACTCTACATGAGTAGCGCTCCTCGACAAAACCAGGTTACGGATTGGTGAAAAATGATCCATTGTTAACATTTACTAAGCTTAGATTAAGGCACAAAATCAGGGCTACCAGTGTGAATCGAACTCCCTTATAATGGTCTGTTATCCTAGAAAGCTAACCACTGCACTATATTCCAGCCATATCAACTTTTTCTCAATTCTTTTGTTATTTGATATTAGTATATTTGATAAAAAATGGGAGTAATGGCAATAGTCAGTCTATTATTTACACAAAAAATCACAAAAAAACCACACACGCGCAAAAGCAGATACATACCCAAAAGCCCATACACACACAAAAGATTCACCTTTCAAAAAACAAAAACAAAAAACCCGCTAAACTCTTGGATGAAAATATTTCTTTAGTCGTTGCCCTCTGACCATAGGAAAATGATTTTCTTTCAGACGAATGTCCCTCTCCTCTTTAGTCCAGAAAAAAAAGAAAAAAAAAACAAGAAAAACAAGAAAAATATAAATAACTCACACGTACACATGACACACACACATAACACACACACACACACACACACACACACACACACACACACACACACACACACACACACGCACACACACATAAAGGCTCTGCCAAACTCTCTGGTAGAAATATTTCTTTAGACCCCTCCCTCTGGCCATAGAAGAATGATTTTAATTTCCCAAAGGAAGGCCCATCTCTTATTCAGTCCATTATTTACACAAAATATCACAAAAAAACACTCACGCAAACACACACACACACACACACACACACACACACACACACGCACACACACACACACCCTCCCCCACAAAAAATAACTCTGCTAAACTCCCGGATGGAAATATTTCTTTATTCCTCCCCCTCTGTGAATTTGGTTTCCAGTTTATCCTATAAACTACTTTCTGCCATTTTCAACGTGCAGATCTCATTTATTTATCGCATAAAATATCTCAAACGTAAATTCTGTTACGTCAGCGTGTTCCACCCTTGTTGATTACGAAACGATTTCCACGTGTGATACATTGTTTCCTAGTTCTGTCTAATTGCATCAGATGCACAGTCGCTAATCTGTCAAGAATTAATCTCATCGTATATTTAGAGAAACTGGAGTCGACTTCAATTCCTGTGGGATTGTTATAAACACACACGTCAGAGTGTTTCAATTTCCTTTATCTATCCATCTGTCTGCACTTTTTTCTATCTACCATCAGCGAACATACACAAATAATTATGCATACATATATAAATTTGAAAAAGAAATCTCAATGCCACACGATTTTTAGTATGTATCAAGACTAATTTTTTTTTTATATTTGAACATCCAACAGTAGTAAGAAAAAAGAAAGACTTTTATTTTAATTCAACAGTAGTAAAATTAAAACAAGACTAATTTTGTTTTATATTTGAATGCCCAAAAGTAGTAAGATTAAAGTAAGACTAAATTCTTATATATTTGAACATCCAAAAGTAGTAAGATTTAAATAAGAGTAAATCTTAAGATATTTACTCCAAAAGTAGTAAGATTAAAGTAAGACTAAATTCCTGGATATTTGAACACCCAAAAGTATTTAGATGAAAGTAAGACTAAATTCTTATATATTTGAACATCCAAAAGTAGTAAGATTAAAGTAAGACTAAATTTTTAGATATTTGAACACCCAAAAGTAGTAAGATTAAAGTAAGACTAAATTCCTGGATATTTGAACACCAAAAAGTAGTAAGATGAAAGATGAAAGTAAGACTAAATTCTTATATTCTGAACATCCAAAAGTAGTAAGATTAAAGTAAGACTAAATTTTTTAGATATTTGAACATCCAAAAATAGTAAGATTAAAGTAAGACTAAATTCCTGGATATTTGAACTCCCAAAAGTAGTAAGATTAAAGTCAGACTAAATTCTTATATATTTGTACATCCAAAAGTAATAAGATTAAAATAAGACAAAATTATTTGATATTTGAACACCCAAAATACTAACATTGAAGTAAGACTAAATTTTTAGATATTTGAACATCCAAAAGTACCAAAATTAAAGCAAGACTAACTTTTTAGATATTTGAAAATCAAAAAGTATTAACGCTAAAACAAGATTGAATTTAGAACAGACAAAAGTAGAATTTTTTTAAATATTTAAACACGAAAAGTAGTAACATTGAAGCAAGACTAAATTTTTGGATACTCACAAAAAAGATTTAAGCAAGATTACATATTAGGATATTTGCGCACACAAAACTAGTAAGATTAAAGCAAGACTGTATTTTTGGACAATAAAGCATTAAAAACAAACAAAAGAAGGCAATAACCTGATAGATTTCCCTTGCCACTTTTTCAGTTTCAAATCACACAAAAAGCAAAGATGGTCACAAAAAAATGCATAGATACATTCGATAAATAAGAATAAGATAAATAAGAATAAGATAAATAAGAATATTTTCTTTTGAAAAAAGCAAAACAATTTTTTTTCATAACTGTATTTTTGGGAATTGGTTTATAAGAAAATGATTTTAATCTCGCAAAAATGTTTTTTGAGTCTATTAAAAAAGGCGGCAAATCAAATAGTGCTTCAGGCCTGAACGGATTTTGTCTTCAGATAATGTATAGCCATATACACCCTTCTGCTATACTCGGGCATATAATAGAGAGATAGAGACAGAGATATATTAGATTAAAGATGGTGATTCTTGCTTGCTTGTTTCATTACTACCTGTTGACTGATTTCTGCTATCTTGTCTGGCCGCCATTGTTCTTTGGTCTGACTTCGGTTAAGGGTTTATTTATTCCTTGTTTCTTCTTACTTCTTTAGGCTGGGCTGAGCTGGTCATTTTCTTAATTATTTAACAAACACAACAAAACCTTGTTTGTTCTTGATCAAGTTTTATTGGCCCATATTGGTTATTCCGCCACGGGGATGAGAATGGACCTCGGGAGAGACGAAAATCAGGTCTCTCTCCTTCAAAATCGGGTCAAATCTGAATAACTAACTAAACTATATCACATGTCTGTAATGGCGCCCAAATCGCACGCACCTAAAGGGTCAAGGGTTATTAACAGTCACTGGTAATTTTCCATGAGGACTCCTTGATTCTAAATCAACAGACCCTAATTCAAATATTCCTAGATACAGTCTGTTCACAATTTATGACTTCCATGAATTGTAACACAAACATGTGTATGGAGAAGTATGTAATGTGTATGGAGAAGTATGTAATATGTATGGGGAAGTAGTAATGTTTATGGAGAAGCATGTAATGTGTATGGAGAAGTATGTAATATGTATGGGAAGTATGTAATGTGTATGGAGAAGCATGTAATGGTATGGAGAAGCATGTAATGTGTATGGAGAAATATGTAATATGTATGGGAAGTATGTAATGTGTATGGAGAAGCATGTAATGTGTATGGAGAAGCATGTAATGTGCATGGAGAAGTATGTAATGTGTATGGAGAAGCATGAATGTGTATGGGAAGCATGTAATGTGAATGGGGAAGCAGTAATGTGTATGGAGAAGCATGTAATGTGTATGATGTGTATGGAGAAGTATGTAATGTGTATGGGAAGTATGTATGTGTATGAAGAAGCATGTAATATGTATGGTGAAGCATGTAATGTGTATGGAGAAGTATGTGTATGGAGAAGCATGTAATGTGCATGGTGAAGCATGTAATGTGCATGTAATGTGTATGGAGAAGCATGTAATGTGCATGGAGAAGTAAGTAATGTGTATGGAGAAGCATGTAATGTGTATGGGAAGCATGTGAATGGAAGCATGTAATGTGTATGGAGAAGTATGTAATGTGTATGGAGAAGCATGTAATGTGCATGGAGAAGTATGTAATGTGTATGGAGAAGCATGTAATGTGTATGAAGAAGCATGTAATGTGTATGGGGAAGCATGTAATGTGAATGGGGAAGTATGTAATGTGTATGGAGAAGCATGTAATATGTATGGAGAAACGTAATGTGTATGGAGAAGCATGTAATGTATATGGAGAAACATGTAATGTGTATGGAGAAGTATGTAATGTGTATGGAGAAGCATGTAATCTGTATGGAGAAACATGTTTTAGTAAAAATAAAATGTTTATAAAAAAGGGTAAACATTGGTTTGCCACTACGAACCTGAATCAAAAATCATTTGAGCGGAAACACGTTGACTCTCCGTTAAACTAACTGTGCCGGGAGTGTCAGTAAAGAAGGTCATGCTGACAGTCTTCTAGGACATAAAAGGACCCATCAATATTGTTTTCCTTGAAAAAGGTGCAATTGTAAAGAACAATTCGTATTGCCAACTCTTTATGCAAATATTACCTTATTTATTAAATGAACACCATACAAACAAACACACATACATACATTCGAGGTTAATCCCAAAAGTAAGGTCACCAAAATATTTAGAAATCTCAAAAACGTTTATTGTTTATTGTCAATGATATTTACATCATTTTAAAGTTTCAACATATATCTATATTTCTACATAATCACCATTTTGGTCGATGCATTTTTTAAGTGCTATGGCAGTTTTGTATGCTCCTATCATACTAGCTCACAACCATCTCATTGAGGAAGTGTTGAACCTCTTTATAGTTGCAAACTCTCTACAACACTTGTAGAGGTTTTTGACATTCATGCATGATTCGCCATACACTTCCATTAATTGGAAATGAATTTCAATTGGTCTAATGTATTGCGTTCAAAAACCGAATAATCGTGCTGGGGTAAGCGCAGGCGCATTTAAAACATGCACTAGTGTTGCCAATAGCCATACGAATAGTTTTCCCGCGTCCGTAAGGCTTTGGAGACTTTACTTTTGGGATAACCCTCGTACATAGAATAATTCATCTCTCCTCTATAGACAGACAAATAATCTTATTTCAAGTCACTATATTTGGCATGCATATTTACTCGGATCAGATTTTTAACATAAAATAACATTATTAATAAAAATTCCCAAGAAGTAGAAAAATTCCTGTGTGCAAATTATTAGCATTAAGCATAATTAATTGACGTTATAATAGTCTAAAAATTATTTACTAAATATGAATAGTTAATTGCAACCATATAATTGGACGAAAATTCGGCATGAACTTAGACAAGCCTGAACACCAACCAACCAACCAACCAACCAACCATCAACCAACCAACAAGCCTGTCAACTAATTTCACTCTGGGTTTTTCTCAGGTCCGTCGGGTCCCTAAAACTCATCCTGACCATCTGCCTCTCGGACTGCTACTCTTTTTATGAGGTTCCGAAAGGTTACAATGATCTTGGTAGGAAATGTATTCGGCAATCCAGGTTCAAATCCAAGACGCTGTTGGCGTTTCAATTGACGCTAATACAACCAGGATTCCGTCCTTAAGTATCAAAGCTGGCCACCCACGACCAAAAGGTATGCTACAGCCTCAGTCGACAGGACGGGGTTTTCTGGGAATGAATGCAATCTTTTTTGCAATATCGTAAATGAAAGCTATGGATATAAAAAATCCATTCTTTTTCTCTCTTCGATAAACATTTCTTTCGCGCCAGTGACGAAAGAATTTTTAGATTATTGTCGCGTAAAAATGTGCCGTTGAGAACATTCTCCTTTTTTGTCTGCTTGAATGACTTGAAATGTTGTCATCGCTTGTCGAGCTGAAAATCACAATGCCCTAAGCACACTCCCATATAAACACTCAAACTGTTTTTTTTTTACACATTCGATTGAATCTATGCCTGGCTTAATACATATATCACTCTCACCTCAGGACGTCTGCCATACAGTGATTGTCAGTAAACATCTCTCCCAGTTCACTCATTACTGAAGTGAATTTAATCCCTACTGTTTCTTTACTGTTTTTTTTTTTTTTTTTTTTTGCAGAACTTATTTTTTGCACAGAGGTGCAGTAATTAGTCATCTTGTGAGAAATGATTTCAATGCACCAGCGAATGGTGTAAGGACTAGCTTATTTATTATCACATCATGGCAAATGCAATATGCATATTTATTTATCTATTTTGCGTAATACTAATTTGTCATCAATGTGATAACAACTGTCAACACGGCCTAGAATACGTCGACTGCATTATCTGTTGACGAGTAAGACCCCCCCCTCCAAACGTCATCCATTTCCTTCTTATCCTTTTTGGGTTTTTTAATGGCTTCTTTTTCCTCCTGTTTAAAGAGGAAAGAAAGATATATTAAGTCATCATCATCATCATGTCGCGCAGGCAGCACGGATATCCATGACAATCTCTCGCCAACCTTCCCTATCATTCATCGCCTCTGGGACGTCTTCCGTGCAGCAACCAGCATCCTCGCATAGTTGGTCAATGTAGTCCTTTGCTGGCGGCCGACATTAGCATATCCATAAGTCATATGTATAAAAATATTGTTAAGTGGGGAAAGGGGGGGGGGGGTAAATCGAATTTAATGGACCTGAATTCCACCACTGTATGTCAGCCTGC
>CM042147.1:64611968-64629468 GCA_023376005.1 Doryteuthis pealeii | reverse complement strand
AAACACATCAGTTTTGGAAGTGGCTGTTAAAACGTTCTGTAATAAGCCACTTCAATTATCGCCATTCCCCCGGAGATTTATTGATTTTCACTTACATTTGATTCCTATTCCAGACCCCATTTCCATTCCCCTCCGAAACTATCCACGGATGTTAGGCTCGTCACTTGCGTTCTGGGTCGATGAAAAGTAGAATATGGTAGCAGCTTAATTGAGATCATAGGAAATGGGTGCCAAGAAAGGAAAGAAAACAAAACAAAACAAAAGTCGACCATGCCAAGAATAAAAACAAAAAAACAATGAACAATAAATTCAGCGAATTCGAAATAGAAACTCGCTATCTACAACTTCATAAAAAGAACATTTGTCATAAACCATAACAAAGAGTAAATACAGTTTTAAGTAGTTGTAATTCACACACACACACACACACACACACATATATATACACACACACATACATATATATATATATATATATATATATATATGTTTGTTATGTAATTGCTGACAGTACTGTTTCGACCAAATTTATAAGTTAGTCTTCATCAAAGAGCGACATAGATGGGAAGAAAGATATCCGTTAAAAAGACTGTTTACAGAAATGAACGCTGAATTCAACCGCTGAATTTTTTTGAAAAATGCATGTACTGTTTTAAAAATAAAATAAATTTTATTTTTAATTTTAAAAATCAGAAGCATTATAGTTTATACTATTTTGATACCCACTTTACATTTTTATATAAATTTTTACAACAAACTCTTTTGAGTTTTACTATAAACTATAATGCTTCTGATTTTTTAAAATTAAAAATAAAATTTATTTTATTTTTTAAACAGAACATGCATTTTTCAAAAAATTTCAGCGGTTGAATTCAGCGTTCGTTTCTGTAAACAGTCTTTTTAACGGATATCTTTCTTCCCATCTATGTCGCTCTTTGATGAAGACCAACTTATCGATTTGGTCGAAACAGTACTGTCAGCAATTACATAACAAACATCATATGTTTTTCAAAATGTTAAATTTCATATATATATATATATATATATATATATATATATTCAAGTTCAATTCCTAGACGATGCTGTTGGCATTGTTGCAATATGACTTGTGTGAGCTAGAACTGCTAATGGAAGGAGGAGGAATAAATAACAAAGGCTTAAAAAATAGTGATGACCCAAAAGAGGAGAGCGATGGTTTTGACCGTAGCGTGACCCCGAACGAAGAATTGAGGGGCAAGCGGAAGTCGGGTGTTGACCGGAAGTCGGGTGTTGACCGGAAGTCACGTGGTGACGTGGGGGAAGGAAGAAAGGCTTCGTCCTCTTTTTGCCGGCGTCCGTCGTGGGGCACAGACCCTAAGGACGTAAATTTTGAGGTGGGAGATCTTGTCTATTACAGGAATCACCATAGACGTGGCAAATTGGACAAAAGGTGGCAGCTTAACTACATAGTGATAGAAAAAACTGGCTCCGTTCATATCGAATAAAAACCAACTGACAAGCACGGTAGTAAAAAGCACATGCAGAGCATCTACGTGCCGCAAACGTTGATAGATGGATATACCTGATGTTGGGCGGCCAGTACGGAAAGCCACACTGGCTGCACCTGTCGATTCTGATTCTTCGGAGCATAGCTCGGACAGTGAAGAGAATAATTACTTGAATTTTAAGAGCCGACGTCAGAGGGAAACTCCTTGGACGAAATGATATTCCAATCATGGAACGGCAAATGGCTTCGAGAACAATTCCAACATATAGCGATGGGGATGAGGAAATATGGATTACACGGAATATGAGATGGAATAATGACGAAAAAAAAAAAAAAAAAAAGAAAAAAAAGATAAATAAATGAAAAACTGAAAAGGATTAAAATGAATAGATACAAAAGAGAAGGAATAATAGAGAAAAGAATTATTGACCAGCTGAAGAAGGCGACGATAACGCCGTTGCTTGAAAAAAAGCTATAAATCAGTATAGGTCTGCAATTGATAAGAATGAAAATAAATGAGTAATTTTTTTTAAAATTCAAATTGGAGAGAGTATTTCAAAAAAAAAAAAAAAAAAAAAAAAAAGAAAGAAAAAAAAAATGAACAAATAAGTAGGTAGGTCAGAGCACAATTGTGGAACAAAGAGGAGAATATCACCTGCTTTAATGATTTTGTAAATGTTCTTTTTACTTTATATATGTATGTGTTTTTTGTATTATTGTAAAATTGAATGCTCGTGTGGCTCTATCGGAGAGAGGAAGGTCTATATCGGATAGAAGGGGAAAAAAAATCTAATGAATAATTACGCATATTCTTGAAAAAAAAGAGATACTTTGAAAATTTTTACGGGTAAAAATTTTAGAATGATGGTAAGGGAGTGTTGCAATATGACTTGTGTGAGCTAGAACTGCTAATGGAAGGAGGAGGAATAAATAACAAAGGCTTAAAAAATAGTGATGACCCAAAAGAGGAGAGCGATGGTTTTGACCGTAGCGTGACCCCGAACGAAGAATTGAGGGGCAAGCGGAAGTCGGGTGTTGACCGGAAGTCGGGTGTTGACCGGAAGTCACGTGGTGACGTGGGGGAAGGAAGAAAGGCTTCGTCCTCTTTTTGCCGGCGTCCGTCGTGGGGCACAGACCTGATGAGACCCCAGGAATCTAGTAGTGTTCTCTCTCTCTCGTTCTCTCTGCCTCTCCTCCTCCCTGGTAGAAGCCACTAGACGAGCACGTTAATAAAGGCTGGGAGTTGTGACGACATGTTTCTCGTGTTATGATTTTTTATCGGAGTTTTAGTACCAAGAAAGAAAAGAGGACTACGGTGCTTGTATCGTTTTAGTACCGTGAGTATTACAACGTAACAGGCATTTCCCATAGCGCTAATACCCTTGGGAAAGGTATGAATCCATATATTCTCCCTCCAGCTATGGGTTAAATAGTAGGGCAGACTGGGCCCTTCAGCCTTTGGTAGGTAACCAGTCTAGGAGAGGGATAACTTTGAATTCAAAATTCCAGAGGTCGGTCGTTGATTGGGTTTGTGGCAACCCTTGATGCACCAATTCTTTCCTATCGACTGTGCCAAAAAGTGTGGATGGTCCTACACAAGCCTTCACCACTAGAAACAAACCCCTGTGTGGATGTTCATTGTGTGTATGAACCCTCATACGTCGAAAATCGACGGGAGAATCCATTATTATTATTATTATTATTATTATTATTATTATTATTATTATTATTATATATAATATATTATATTAACGGCTAAAAAACGCCAAATCCGTTCACTTCAGGAATCTGATTCAGAATCTTGCCCTAACGAGTTACTAAGCGAAACTATTATTATCTGACTCATTAGATTTAACTTTATTATTTGCTCTACTTGGGTATTGAGCACTTTTTACATTTTAGCTTTAGACAATCCTTGTGGCTTATATATATATTTTTTATATATAATTTTTTCTTCTTTTGGCCAAGTGTTATAGTGTTAATCGAATATTTTCGGTTGGAACGGCCCTCTTGTTCTTTTCTTTTTTTCTTTTTCCCCAGGTAAAGTTTGGTAGTATATTTTTACTAACAAACTATTTGCCGGGTTTTTTTTCTTACCGCAAAGGATTACTAATAAGATTAATATATATATATATATATATATATATATATATATATATATATATATATATATATCAGGCCCTCCGCATGAGCAGGATGCGACACAATGTTAATTTCTTAAGCGGAATTTAACAAGTTTAAACTCAGAGTTTTCCTCCTCCTAGTCAGGTTGCCTTACCAAGGTTAAAGATCCCAGTCTACCCTACTATTTACACATAGCTGGAGGGAGTATAGTTGGATTCATACCTTTCCCAAGGGTATTGGCGCTATGTGAAATGCAAACAGTTTCGTCTAGGAATTGAACACTGGTCGATGAGTTAATATCCTATGACACTAACCATTATGTCACGCGCCTCCATAAATTAATTTATAAATATATTAATTTTTGTTTGGGTAGAGCCTTGGTAGATTATTAAACTGGTGTTTTATCATAGTAATCGGATTGACGATTATGGTCACCAGAGATAATCAATTGACCTAGTCAGGTGGTTTAAAGTTTAGTGAGTATTATAAGAGCTGATGGTTGGTATGGTGCTCCACCTCAGACGCTAAAATAATCTCCTTGGTCTAGCGCTAGTGAAAAGGGGATAGACTCCTTCGCTGATTAGTTCATACCGACTTTAGGCCACCCCGACGACTTATTGCTGTAACATTATGATAAGTGATCCTTAAAACGCTGTTGGCTCAGGACCGTCCTCGCTGGTAACAGACTCACCGAAGCGGACAGTTCATGCCTGAAGTCACCCTGGCACAACACCATGAAGCTGAGAGGTCCAGAAAAAAGCAGAAAAAAGTGCCGGCACATCAACATCTGCAGGGACAGCCTTCACATGCAACATTTGTGATCGAGGCTGTTTTTCGAACATTGGACTTCACAGTCACAGAGGCGCTATAACTTCAGGGGCACAAGAATTATATAGTCTTCCGAGACTGAAATGCCGATATAGATATCTATATCGGCATTTCTGTCTCGGAATGATAAGTGACACAAACACTTGCAGTTTTATGTAGATGGCAGATGATAAAAAAAATAACGTAAGAAAACCATGATTGCTATAACATTATATATATATATATATATATATATATATATATATATAAACTTTGTTCTTGTGAACGTTTTTTTTTTTTGTATTTTGAAGCATTGGAAAAAAGGAACAAAAAAAAAACGAAAAAGAAAACAGAACAAAAAACAGAATGTTAATATTCAACTGTTATTCTGTCCTTGTTTCGATTAATTCCGATATTTATGGTGAACCTTCACCCTTTTTTAAGGTATAGGGAATAGTGACTATCTGGAGAAAAATGAAATACTTCACACGAATAGGATGTGACCCAAAGTCACCTTTCTAAGTCGGGTTTAACAGGTTTTAATTTAGAGTTTTCCTTCTCCTAGATTGGCTGCTTAAGGACGGTTAAAGAGCCTAGTTCAACCTACTATTAGCTTTCTGTCTGTGTGATTTAAACGAGATATGCTAAAAAATAACAAAAGAGCGAGCAGTAAAAGTCCGAAACTAATGATATAACCAAGCGGTTTGGAAGTTGATACTAAAACACGCTAACTACCATTGCTATTTCAAGATTTGCAATGGGAAAAATAGTTACTAGCCGAAAACCTACTCTATCCCATGGTGATATTGTGCATTTATATCCGTTATAGTTTCTGTGGAAATAGATAGAAAACATTGCTTTGGGAGCACCACCCTTAAGAGAGCAGTTGACAAACTAGTATACATCGATGGCAAAAATGCATGGCCAACGATGGTGATTATGTGGCAAAATTGTTTAGTAGCTGAAAACTTGCTCTATCCAACGGTGTCATATGGTTCTTTGTATCTGTCACAGTTTTTATGGAAAATAAATTTTATTTATCTATTTCTAATTTTAATGGTGTGTCAACCCATCAGAGTTATTTTATGATTAAAAGTTAGGGAATCACGTTCATATGTACGCTCATATTTACATTTTTTGTGTAGTTGTTCTTAAGATTTTTTCTTTTTTGCACACGGTCCTATTGAATACGAATAATGTTTAAACCGATCTATTTGACACATAGGTGGGACCCGAATAGGTAATACCATTCCAGGTCAGAGTGGACCTGGGAGTAATGCCAGATAAGGGATACTCCATATTCTCCATTGGAGTTGGCGATATATATATATATATATATATATATATATATATATATATATATATATATATATATATATATATATATCTGTGTGTGTGTGTGTATGTGTGTATGTGTCGAAAATAGAAAAATAAAGTCTTCCAAAAACGATAAATTTATTCTTGATGGTGAAGTAGACGTTAAAATATTTCGGTTTTTATCATATCTTCATCAGGACATTAAACGTTTAACTTCCCCATCTACAATGCATTTATCTTTTATGGAATACTTTGTTTTTTTAATTTTCTACATACTGTCGGGTTCATTTCCATATTTCCCTCCCATATATATGATGAGGCGAAAATTTGGGGAGCCGGTTTAAATCAACTTAGATTTATATGGGCCCCAATTTTCGTCGAAATAAATTTATTATGGGATCACTGTATTGAGTTCTTCCTTCATTTTTTGATAAATATTGCTCTGTATATAATCTAAAAGGTTATCTTACACTGAGCTCTCTTCAGTGATTTAAAGATTCGCTGTATTTATACATACTGGATCATCAATATTTGTACAGTGGATCTTAGAAATCACATATAGAATCATCCCTTACTACCAAGTTTTGGATAAATCTCATATATATATATATATATATATATATATATACCAACCCCTCCGCACGAGCAGGATTCGACACAAGGTAAATTTCTTAAGCGGAGTTTAACAGGTTTGAATTCAGAATTTTCCTTCTCCTATACTGGTTACCTAGCCATGGTTAACGAGTCCAGTCTTCCCTGCTATTTACCCATAGCTGGAGGGAGAATTGAATTCATACATTTCCCAAGGGTATTAGCGCCATGTGAAATGCTAAGTTTCGTCTAGGAATTGAACACGGGTTGACGTGTCCATTTGCTACGACTCTAATATATATATATATATATATATATATATATATTATATATATATATAATTAAAATAAAATAAAATAAAAAGAAATGATCAGACACACAGACATAAGGACCACGCACACACACATACGCTTACATTTACACACACAAGCACGCACACACACATACTTACACACACAAACACACACATAAGCAAGCACCCTAACCACACATATACACACACAGAATTTGGAAGACCCAAGACAGAACGAATTTAGCAGCCGCTAAGACAACTTCAGTTACAGTATTCTTCTGATGATGGGAATTTTCATCCTGAAATATTAAGGAATAAAATGACAGGTTAACAAAAAACATCATAGTTACCTTCTTTTTTCTTTACACTCGCATTGTGACAGCCTTCAAAACCAACCAACAAACCATATATATATATATATATATATATATATATATATATATATATACTACTGCATTATACTTATGATGGTAAAATGATTCAAAACAATAGCAAAGGCATTTATAGAATACCATAAAAAAAAACTAATGTAAATAATAACTAATAAAAAAGGAGACTATCTAAGTCGGAGACGAGTTATCTTCCCCTTTTCCCATTATTCGCTATCGTATTTCCTATTCACTGGGTTTTTTATGATGAGCGACAGGAATAATTTACCGCCTCAGTGCAGGTTTGAGAAAGAATCCAGATGTGCTAAGTAAAGCCGTCGGAAGAGTCATTACCTAAGCGCCATGATGATCGAAACCTGGAGGGGAAGATTCCCTCCTTTCTCTTTTTTTTTTATTTCCAAAACGTTACAGTGCCTATGTTAGGATAGTAATCCCCTGTTGCGTGTGTACGTTTTCCTTGTAATAAAATCATAGTTGGGTCGAGCCAAGATTTTTTTTGTTTTTTTGGCAAGTCTGATGCACTGAAGGTTACTCCAGTCAGTACATTTCCAAACGTGTAAGCCTTAAAGGGGTAATCTTTCCTCCGGGAAAGTCTGTGATAAGTGAATTAAACTAAAGATATGAAAGCTCTTTTCTTAAGTACGTCATAAATATAGAACGGTAAGTTCCCTAATTCTTAGAATTTGTAGAACCCTCCTCTGTGATATCATTAGTTAAAAAGCAAAAAAAAAAAGCACAGTATATATCAGCGCACTAGACAAGTAAACATGTACTTGAAGTACTTTAAACATTCTCTCAAGTTTTCTTTAATCTTCCCGGGTAATTGCTATTTACTATCAACCGGTTGTTCTTCTCCTAGACTGGTTGCCACCCACCAAAAATAGAAAGCCTAGTCTACCCTGCTATTAAAAAAAATATCCGCTCTATCCTTGACCTAGTAAGTAGAAATTCAAAGTTTTCCTTCTTCTAGACTGGTTGCTTTATCAAGGTTATTTACCCATAGGAAGGGTGTGGTGATAACAGATAAATTCGTGTATCTTCCATATTTAAAGTGAAACGCAGACATCTTCTTCCAGGATTTGAACTTTGAACGACAAGTCCATTTTCTAGGACGGCAACCTTCACGGTAATTTTCACCTTTAGTTGGCTAAATTTCTAGCATAAAATTGTATGGGCGCATTATCTGAAATGAATTTAATCGTTTTTAAGAAAACATTTTATGATATTTTTGTGTTAAAGCATGCAGTTGTATTGTTTTTGAAAAAGTTTCTAAGATTTGTTTATTTTGCACGGAGACTTTCAAAATAGCTACCGTCTTGTTTCAAAGTAAAAATCAAGGTAGTTTACTCTAACTGCCTTATTTGCTAGGAATTTAGCCAACTAAAGGTGAAAATGACCACCTTCACACTATCAGCACCTAGAAAATGGTTAGAGAGAGAGCTCCTAGCATATTCTTTTTTAGTGGTGTGCGGTTGAATTTTCATGTGAGTCCTATGCTTCTGGTTGTGGATTGGATTAAACTAAGTTTGGTAATTGGCTACGAAATAACTTAGATTGTATATCTTGAGATGAAGAGATGAAATGTAAACAGTCTCGTCCAGAATTTAAACTCGTCTATTTCCTACGACTCTGACCATTACACCTTAAAGCCACATAGCTGTGTGCAGACAAGTGATTATTATTAAATTAGAATAGTTAATTTAGGCCAAATAATTGTGCGTACATTATTAGCGTTGGATAGGAATATTTGTAAAAATTGTTCACCAGCTTCCTCTTCCAACTTCTCCTTCTTCTTTTTCCTCTTCCTCTTCCTACACACTCTCTTACTGAAGAACAAGAATGCAATTCTGGCCTTCAGGTAAAAATGGGTCGCTTTTATAGCCGAACAAAAGTTGCAATGCACTATGGGTAGTCACCCATAATGCCTTGTAGCCTCTATAAAAAGTCCACTCTGCCTCCTCCAACTTCTTGACACTTCTTACTAAGAGCGGGCACAGTGGCGTACCGCCCCAACTACATTCCTTCTTCTGTCATGGCCATTTTGCAGGCCAGGCACCGAGGACGCTTTGAGTCAGGTAAGTTCGATTCGTCACTACAACTTGATACCATATAGCTATTTACTAAGCGTAGTATAGATGTGGCACTAGGCCGGAAGTATTGGGCACCAGTGATAATCGACTCATCATCAATGGTCTATTAATTTAGAACACTAACCATTACACCACGTGAGGTGCCCTACTTGATACCATATAACTAAGTGCAAACAAATGATTATAAACTAAATAAATAAAATACAAATTGGTATGATTGTAATAAAAAAAATTACATATGAACAAAGTTCCGGCATCAAATAACCCATAAAGAGTTGATATTAAGCAAATAAGCGTGAACCAAACAAAGCTGGAACGAAAGTTTCGCGTCCTTTTTATTAAGACATATTATAGGGTTTTTCTTGGGTTTTAACCATTGTGTCTTTCACTGAAAATATTTGTGGGTCAAATCACTTCATTGAGGAAAAGTGGGTCATTTATTTTTCCTTAGAGAAATGATTCGGTAGCGTGTCTTGTCTTTAATGAAAACAGATGTTAGAGTTCTGATTACGTTGAAAACCGATGAGATCATAAGAGAATAAACTGGCCACGTTGTGTCACTTTCCTGAGACGTAGAAAATGGTGATGATTGTTGCATGGGTTCTATTGAACTCTTGTATTCCTTTTAGAAGTCTTTCGTCGACGACAATGGCGTCACTCTATGTCTTCAACAGTTGTGGACCCTCTGGTGGTTAGTTAGTCCAATTGTGGACTTGCAGATGCAATCACACACATTGCAAGGTAAATTCCCATCTCTCGTCGTTCATGGCGAAGAAGATGTCGCCGCTCTGCAGTCCTGTTAATCTTGATATTGAGTCACTTAGCTCCTGTGCGGCATGCGTCTCGCCAATCTTGTCTGTTGGAGGCCAGATTTTCCACGCTTCGTACTCTTGTATTTATCTTATTACTCCGCCACGGACAGCGTGCAACACAAATACAGGAGGTTTGAATTAAGGTTTTCTTCTCCTCGACTGGTTGATATACTAAGATTAAATAGGTTTGCTCTACTATGCACCCATAACTGAGGGTTGAAAGTATATCTTCTATACTGCAATAGGAACATCAGACAACATCAGGTTTGTTCTTTTAAGAAAGGTTGGTTGGATTTTACGGCATGTCAACTCTTGGGTTATTTTATGCCGAAGGCGTTTTGTTTTATTCCATTTTTTCTTTAAAATTAAAAAAAAAAACAACTCATTCATTGATCTATTTAACCCATAGAAGAAACCATAACAGGTACTACCACTATGAGTGAATCTTGGGGTAATGGCAATGATGTGCAAGGGAGTCTATCTCCTTTTCAATAGCGCTAGACCAAGGAGATTGTTTTTGGCATCTGAGGTGGAGCGCCACACCTACTATCAGCTCCTCACTTTACCGCACAGATCTCTGTGCTACTCATACGCTGAGTTGGCGAGGGCCGGTATCGAACCATGAACCTTGTGATTCCTAGCCGCTCTACCGACTGAGCTAAACCGGCCCTCAATAATAATAAAAGAACTAAAATTTTAGTTTTGTTTGTTTGTTTTGTTTTGTTTTACGGCATATCAACCTCAGTGGGTCATTTAATGCCGATAAAGTTTTGAAATAAATCAATTCTTAATGGATAATACAATTTTTAAAAAAATACATTTTTCTATTTAACCCATAGATGGGACCCTAACAGATACTACCACTCCGGGTCAGAGTGGACCAGGGAGCAATGGTGATGAAGGGGTGCTCCACATTCCCCAAACCTCCAGAACTGGAACCTTACCATCAGTTAGAGTTTAACGTCATTCCCAGGACATGTAGACCCGCAGCCACCGCCTTCTAGCACCCATATGATAAAAAGGGGTTCGGGCTTGCCATAAGGGCAATAGGGTTGGGAAAATCATATAGGTGCAAGGGCTTGACATGACCAGCCGATTGATCGGAGGGGGCCTCTCCGACCGCCCTAAAACTTTAGTGAATATGACAAACAGGTTGAGAGTTAAAAACATTAAGCAGGAAAAAATGTAAAGAAAAAGGATATGACACAAGTATATATTTATGTATTTATCCAACCCTTCCGCGCTTTCAGGATATGAAACAATGTCAATTGTTTTAAGTAAAGTTTAACAGATTTGAATCAAGAGTTCTCCATCTCCTAGAATAGTTGCCATACCAAGGTTAAAGGGCTCAGTCTTCCCTACTGTTTACCCATGGCTGGAGGGAGAAGAGTTGGATGCATACTCTTCTCAAGAGTATTAGAGTTATGTGAAATGCAAACATGATTTGAACTCGTGTCACCGTGTCTATTTCCGAACGAGAACCATTACACCATGAGCGCCTGCTATGTTATGTTATGACACAAGAAAATTATAGCTGGTTTAAATTCAGTTACTGGACTTGTTGCAGTATCAAGGCGAAAGAGGCCAGTGACATTGACGCGAAGTGAAACGCCGATTGTCTCATCGAGGACTTGGCTTACCGAACCCATTTCCTAAGACGATATCCATTACGTCACACGTGTCTCCAAGATTAAAGCAGTATGCTGTTTCTCGTGCTATCAGCTTAGGATTAGAACAGCTTGATTTTTCGATTAAAGTAGGTCTATCTGAACGACCCGAAAGTAAGATTCTTCGACTCTCTATCCCCCCCCTCTCTCTCTCTCTCTCTCTCTCTCTCTCTCTCTATATATATATATATATATATATATATATATCTTATTATAATGGAGATTGTGGGTTTGTTTGTCTGTAACCGAAACTATATTACTATACAAGACACTATTCTCTTTGTTGTTTACATAACATTCTCTATGATTTTATTTAAACCTCAATTATTAATAAAATTGTTTGACATCATTAAGATTGTTGACCCTATCTACGTACTAATAACATTCAATTGTATTGATATATACAGCAGAATAGTGGATTACAGTGTGAATGGGAAGGCTAATTTGCATATTGATCGTAAAAAAATTGATTTTAATAAATATATGCTAGGTATTATTGATTTCTAATTGTTAGGTTTTATCTTATTGAATATGAGCAAAAATCTTGGGGATAAATCTTAAAAGAAATCCATTAACAAGAAGAAATAACTGTAATTTTATTCTTTACTTCCTATTTTAACTAAATAGTTCAATTAGAAAAATTTAACAATGAAAAACGGGAGTAACGGAAAATGATGGAAGAGTTAGTTTCAAAGTTGTTCTATTTTTCAATCATACCCCCTCTGTTCCAAATCTTTTTATCTGCTTTCTTATTTAGTTTCATTAGCCTTTCTGATTTAAAAAAATTTTTTATATTAAAACTTAAATACTTGCACCCGGAGGATGCATATATTTGCTAGTATATATAATATACCAAGCGTGTTGGTAAATACTTGCGGTGAGAAAAAAAAACAGCAAATAGTTTGATTGTAAAAATATACTACCAAACATCAACCGGGGAGAAAAAAATGTTTGAAAAAAAGAAAAGACCAAGATAGTCGTACCAACAAAAAATAATCTATTGGTACAGTATTTGGCCAAAAGAAAAAACAATTTATATGTATATATATGTATATAAGATATATATATATATTCATATAACCGCTAGGAGAATAGCTAATAAGTAAAAAAAAGTGCTCAATACCTAAGTAGAGCAAATAATAAAGATAAATCTAATGAGTCAGACGAACCTACTATTAGTTTCGCTTAATGCTCTTCAGGTCTAAGATCTGACTCAGATCTTAGCCCTGAAGAGCATTAAGCGAAACTAATAGTAGGTTCGTCTGACTCATTAGATTTATCTTTTATATATATATATATATATACATATATATATGTGTGTGTGTGTGTGTGTTTGTAAATTATATATATATATGTGTGTGTGTGTGTG
Organism: Doryteuthis pealeii; assembly: GCA_023376005.1. Lineage (NCBI taxonomy): Eukaryota > Metazoa > Mollusca > Cephalopoda > Myopsida > Loliginidae > Doryteuthis > Doryteuthis pealeii. Next base: position 64,616,524 of record CM042147.1, on the reverse strand, counting down.
TGATAGTAAATTATATCTATATATATATATACATATATATATATATATATATATATATATATGTGTGTGTGTGTGTGTGTGTGTGTGTTTGTAAATTAGGGTAGCGTGAAAATGAAGTCAACGACTCTTAGTTACTGACATGTGATTTTTAAACCAAGTCGTTTGAAAATCGCATAGACGAGAAACTGTCAGTAACCAAGCACCGTTGACTTCATGTCCACGCTACCCTAACTTAGATATACATGGTATATCCAACATATTCAGCTCTATTTATTTCTAAATAAAGCACATCATATATTATATATATATATATATATATATATATATATATATATATATACCCTGCGTCGCTCATAATTGAGTACACACTTACCAAATTTATTTTTGCAAAAATAAAATTGCAACACCTCTGTAACCAATTTGCCGGCATTTCCTGGCACTTAATATTTTTTATTTACATCAGACATTGCAAATATTCCTCATTGCTTCTGCTGCTGCTGCTGATGAAGACTCTTTTCTTAACTCGTAAAACACGCACTGTCTCAAATTTTTCATCTCATCTACATCCATTTTATGGGTTACATTAATTAGAAATTATTCAACATGAAATTAAATATTCCAGATATCCTTGGTGTCGACGCTTAGAATATGGCGACCGCATCCTCTTCAGAGAATAAGACCCCCACCACCACCACCAAAAAAAAGGAATATCCTGTATATGACACTAAACTGCATTCCGCGGTGACGAATTCGGTGTAGTATGGAGTCACTCCTTCTTTACCATTACTCCCAAATGTGGTTAAATCTGACCCAGAGTGGGAATATTTATAAGAGTACTATCGGATCATATTAACTTTAGGCACCCCTTTTGCGATCTCGATTCATAAGGATATGTTTTTCATTTACACCGTCAAAATCCGGTTATTTGTTAACAAACTATTTTAGAGTCTTTTTTAAATTATAAAACTAACCCTAACCCTAATCCTAACCCTAACCCTAACCCTAAACCCTAAAACCCCGGATTTTGACGGTGTAAATGAAAATCATGTCCTTATGAATCGAGATCGCATAAGGGGTGCCTAAAGTTCATATGGTCCGTACTATCTATGGGTCAAATAGGTCTTTGAAAATTAATTGTATTAGATAGAAATACTTGATACTATATGATTGTGTGCAAATTATTTGTATTAAGAATAGTTACTTGAGGTTATAATTGTTTACTAAGGATTATTATTATAACTAGCAAATATATGCACCCTCCGGGTGCAAGTATTTAAGTTTTAATATAATAAAATATCATTAAATTAGAAAGGCTAATGAAACTGAATAAGAATGCAGATAAAAAGATATGGAACAGAGGGGGTATGATTGAAAAATAGAACAACTTTGAAACTAACTCTTCCATCATTTTCCATTACTCCCGTCTTTCATTGGTAAATTTTCCTAATTTAACTATTTAGTCAAAATAGGAAGTAAAGAATAATATTGCAGTTATTTCTTCTTGTTAATGGATTTCTTTTAAAATTTATCCTCGAGATTTTTGCTCATATTCAATAAGATAAAACCAAACAATTAGAAATAAATAATATTAAGCATATATTTATTAAAATCAAATTTTAAAAATCAATATGCAAATTAGCCTTCCCCTTCGTACTGAAAACCACTATTTTGTCGTATATATAAATACAATTGCATGTTATTAGTATGTAGATATGGTCAACAGTCTTAATGATGTAAAACAATTTTATTAATAATTGAGGTTTAAATAAAAATAAATTCATGGAGAATGTAATGTAAATAACAACGGGAATTGTAACTTGTATAGTAATATAGTTACAGATAGACAAACCCACAATCTTCATTATAATAAGATAATATTTACTTTGTAAACTATTGGTGTTAAATAGAAATATTTAAAACCATATAACAATGTGTAAATTAGGAATCCTTATGAAATAGGAATTGTTAGTTTAACCCATATAATTGCGTATGAATTACTAGCATTAGATAGAAACTTGATACCATATAATTGAGCGCAGATTATTTGTGTTAGATAGAATAGTTGATACCATATAATTGAGCGCAGATTATTTGTGTTAGATAGGAATAGTTGATACCATATAATTATGTGGAAACATATGATTATTATAGCCAAATATAAAAGGTGGGAATTTAGAAATGATTGCAATGGAGAATTGATAATATAAATAATTATGATAGCAACGAAACATTTAGAAATTGATTAAATTTAAGTGTTAACTAACTCATAAGAAGTTGTTATGCCGTTAAATAAACAAAGCCAAACAAAACCAAACAAAATCAAATATTCCGGAAATGAAAGAGGAAAACAGATAGGAACATTAAATTAGTCATAACTAGGTCTCTCTCAGAGGGGGACAAGAGAAAAGGAATAAAAGGGGGGTGTATGCATGAACCCTAGATCGAAACAGAGTTAGAAATGTCACCCAACAAATAAAGGGAGTGTTTTGTGTTTGTCTGCACAGAGTAGGGCGAAAGAAAGAAATATAAACAGCTTTAAGGATGGTTAAGTGCTGTTTAGACCTGGCTCTGTGCAAAACGGAGAAACACTCGTCTGTATAGTCGGTCCTACAAGCATTTATAGATTACAAGTGTTCAGCTATGGCCGAATCATATGCTTGGGAATGCCTGGAGGTATTATTAGCAATAGCATTGCGAAGTGTGCGTGGAACATGCTGTTTTATTCTAATTTCAAGTCGCTGGGATGTACGTTCAATGTATACCGAACTACATCGGCATTTAAAATTATAAATGAGATTACTTTGCTAGAAGTCTTCCTATCCCTGGGAGAAAAACACCATTTTTGACAGCGGATATGATGACGCCACAATCAGTAAAATCTCCTCCAATTTGCAGAAATGAGCTGATCGAGGTCCTTCATTTCATGACCACTGCTGAAACGCATTACCCACTGCCTAATTGTGCTCACATCCACTGTTGACTCCCCTTAGATTTTGATCAAGCATCGATGAATGGCAAAGGGGTGCAGTTTTATTCACGGGTGGAATAATAGTGCATTTTAGCTGAAAGCTTGCTCTATCTACCAATGTCCGTATGCCTCGTGTGTATGCTGTAGCTTCCATAAAAATTAATAGAAGGTATTAATTTTGGAGCCTCTCTTGTTAATAGATAGATAGATGTGAACACACACACACACACACACACATATATATATATATATATATATATTATATATATATATACACGTTTGAGCAACATACATATATACATATATATTATATATGAGAGAGAGAGAGAGAGAGAGAGAGAGATAGCTAAAATGCCACTAGTTTTGCCATTAGATAGATAGATAGATAGATATATAAAGAGTGGTAGAGGTAGAGGGGAGAGTAGTGACATAGCTCAAAATTCCATTTCGTTACGCCGTTATAGATAGATAGATAGATAGATAGATAGATAATAGAGAAAGGAAGAGAGAAAGTGTGAGAGAGAGTGTGTGTTTATGTGTGTGAGAGTTAGATAGATAGATAGAGAGAGAGAGAGAGGGGGGGAATGAGTGAAAGAGAGTAATGGCATGGTTCAAAATGCCTTCCGTTATGCCTTTAGAGATAGAGAGATGTGAAAAAAGATATATAGATAGATATATATAGAGAGAGGGAGAGAAAGATAGAATAATGATATGGTTCAAAATGCAATTCCTTTAAGCCGTTAGATAGATGTGAACAACGATAGAGAGAGAGAGAGAGAGAGAGAGAGAGAGAGAGAGAGAGAGAGAGAGAGAGAGAGAGAGAGAGAGAGAGAGAGAGTGTGTGTGTGTGTGTGTGTGTGTGTAATGACATGGTTGAAAATGCCATTCCGTTATGCCTTAGGAACTAACAACAAAAACTGGTTTAATTCATATCTAAACATTTACGTGTTCCCATGCCGAGAGCGGAAACAACTGCTGCTGCTGTTTGTAATTGCGAAATAAGGCTCTCTTTTAAATGTTGCTCCATCGCCTTTAATTGCCTACATAAACTTGTTCATATAATCTGAATAGGAACAACACTCACTTGTTTTCTCTAGATTTCATTTCCAATCTTTAAACAAGTAAATACATAATAATCTAAGTCATTTTTAAATTCTCAGTTTATTAGTGATTGCAAGGGATTTAATAAACTATCTATCTATCGATCTATCTATCTATCTGTTTATTTATTAAACTATTTTTATATCTATCTATCAATTTATCTATCTATCTATCTGTTTATTAAACTATTTTTTATCTATCTATCTGTTTATTTATTAAACTATTTTCATCTATCTATCTATCTATCTATCTATCTATCTATATATATATATATATATATATATATATATATATGATGGCACTTCGAAGTGCCGAAAGTACTCGGGACTTGAACTTTGGTGAACTTATCCACGAATTCCACCCAAATATTAAAAAGTTGGCCAGAAAACTCGAAAAGATCAAAAATAAAATTGTTAAACAGGAGATGTGTCTTTTGTTTAATTCTACATATATATATATATATATATATATATATATATATATATTA
>CM042147.1:64591968-64609468 GCA_023376005.1 Doryteuthis pealeii | reverse complement strand
CTATGATAGATAGATAAGTTGATATACTTCATATCTGTCACTCATTTCAACGAAGGAAATACATGGTTAGTATTACAATTATCTATTTGATATAGATTATTGAACTGACTAGATTGAAGGAAAAAGTATTAACTGAGAGCAAAAAAAGAAGAAGAAGAAAAGACTAGAAAAAAAAAAGAAAAAAGAGAAGAAAGAAAGAAAGAAAGAAAGAAAGAAAAAAGAAATGAAAAGGGTGGGGCAGAAATTTTCGAACGAAAACCATAGACAGAAGGAATGGAAAGAGAACAAGGAAATAAAGAAAAAAAAAAAGGCAAAAAAAATTCCCATAAGAATGTAGGAGGGAGGGAAAACGTTAAAAGAATTAAAAAAAAAAGAAAAAGAAAAAGAAAATATAAGTAAGAGTAATGTAAATATAAGTAAAAGTAGAGAAAAAAGCAAACCCTACTAGAATCTAATATTTCAACACAGACGCCTTCACACAATCCAAGAGACTGACTTGAGGAAATATAAGGAAACTGGCCCATAAATATAAGTAAATAGATTACGCAAATCTCCCAGTTCTTCTCTGCACCCAAAGAAAGTAAGATTTTATACGCGTCCCAAGAGAAAGTGCCAGCAAATAAAAAAAGAAAAAAAGAAATGAATTATATCCTGATAGTAAAACCAGACCAATAAAAAGAACAGACAAACAAATAAATAAACAAGCAAATAAACCGGTGATGAAATACAGACGAGGGGATAAGGAAATTTTAATCTAAATCCAATCCTAGACTGTCACACTCTTAATACGAGGTCTGTTCGGAAAGTATCCAGCTATTTGGTATATAAAAAAAACAACAACCCCAAAACAGCATACTCCAAAATAAAATTAAAAAAACGACTACCTTGGGCAATGATGCCTTAGTTGCTTTCTAAGTAACATTCCTTGTGGTCTCAAATACTTATCCCAGCGTTCTTTCCGTTTTTTTTTAACATACTACGAAGATCACCTTGAGCGGATAAAAGTTCTTTTAAAATGGAATTGTAAAATTGACTGAGAAATGGTAGAATAAAACGGTGTATATTTTCCCCAGGAAAGGACATATGAAAAGCAATAAAGATGTTTTTTTTTATTTCTACTTAATAAATACAAACTCTATCTCTGTCTCTGTCTCTGTTTCTGTCTGTCTGTCTGTCTGTCTGTCTGTCTCTCACTTTCTTTCACTTTCTCTCTGTCTGTCTCTGTCTCTGTCTCCGTTTCTCTGTCTTCGTCTCTGTCTCTGTCTGTCTGTCTGTCTGTCTCTCTCTCTCTGTCTTTCTTTCTCTCTCTCTTCTCTCTCTCTCTCTCTCTCTCTATATATATATATATATTTACAGAAAAAAAATAACCTACCTCATAGAGGTTCTTCACGGAACAAATGGACATGCTACTATTAAACACACTCACCTACCCGGATTTTAATAGCATGTCAAACCCACAAAAACACTTCAACTTTTATAATTCTTCTATAACGCTCCCTTTCTAATAATCTATCAACAATTTCTTCAAATAAGAAAGTTTCTCCTGACGATGACCTAAGGTCGAAACTAGCTGAGAATAAACAACATACAAGAAATATTCCTGATTGTCTTAATACTTTTTGTTCACACTATATATATGATATATATATATATACATATGAGGTAAGGAAAAAGGGAAATTGGACAAAAAATAATAACTCAAACAAGTAGATGTAGGAGAGAAATATTTCGTTCCGCTTTAAGCGGGAACTTCATCAGTCTTTTAGCCAGGTTTACTTGGCACTTGACAAGGACAGAAGCAATAATTGATCCCCGAGACCAACATGCTAACCATTAAACTACATTATGCCGGCATTTCTTATAGTCCACACTTGGTTTTCTGCATCTTATGGCTTTTCTTCCCTTTTACTGGAATAAATGATTTTTTTAGAAAATATGGTAATTTTCACCTTTAGTTAGTTAAATTCTTAGCATAAAATTGTGCGTGCGCATTATCTGAAATGAACTTAATTGTTATTAAGAACACATTTTATGATATTTTTGTTGTGCAATGTCTTATCAACACATTTTTTGTTTGTTTGAGAAATAAAAATAAAGTAAGTGAAGTAATATCGATATGGGCTATATAGCAAGGAGATTACTTTAGCATCTGAGGTGGAGCGCCATACCTACCATCAGCTGCTCGCTTTACCGCACATATCCCTGTGCTGCTCATACGCTGAGTTGGCGAGGGCTGGTATCGAACCAGGAACCTTTCTATTCCCAGCAAATTGTGAACAAATAAATGATTATAAATCTTTTTTTAAAAAGTGCAATCATAATAAATCAATGGAACATTAAAAATATAGTTTCATTGCAATGAAATTTTACCATTAAATAACCCATAGGAAGTTGATATGCCGTTAAAAGTTGATATGCCGTTAAAAAATAAACCAAACTAAACCAAGAAAAATACATTTATGCATCATTACACGTGTAACGGTAATTTTCACCTTTAGTTGGCTAAATTCCTAGCATAAAATTGTGCGTGCGCATTATCTGAAATGAACGTAATTGTTATTAAGAACACATTTTATGATATTTTTGTGTTAAAGCATGCAGTTGTTTTGTTTTCAAAAATGTTTCTAAGATTTATTTATTTCGCACGGAGACTTTCAAAATAGCCACCGGCTTGTTTCAAAGTGAAAGTCAAGGGAGGTTACTCTAATTGCCTTATTTGCTAGCAATTTTGACAACTAAAGGTGAAAATTACCGAAAATATGCTACAGTAATTTATCATTTCTTAGTTTGTTGCTGTCATTTTCTGCTCAAATAAATTCGCCTCTAAGAAAAGAATTGCATTTAACTTGCCATCACCCCCAGGATGTATTTATGTTTGCCTGGAGTGAATACTTGTTATCATTCCATAAATTAACCGACTAGATCCAGGCATCTCAAAATGGTCCATACAAACCCCTAGGGATGAATACAATTTTGGCAAGGTGAATAAACGCATAAGGGTCCACAGCGGGGGAATTTACAGTTTTCATTTATAAATCCCTTTATAACAAGAGAACAAAAATAGCTGAATCTTGTAGACTAGATGCCAGATATCGTAAAACTGGCAGAATATCTGATTGGGTACAATGGCCACTAGTGATAATCTTGCTCACTTACAACCATTTCAAAACATACGGATCATCTTATTATAATAGAGATTATGTACTTATCTGTCTGTAACAAAACTACGTCACCACTGACGTCTCTATTTCCCTAGTTATTCAAGTTATATTCTCAACGATTATGAAATAGCCATTATTTAATCATAATTAGCATCTTATTTATTAACGATGTGTCTATTAAAGTCTAAATGAGTTAAATTTGCCACAAAACTGTCCATATTATGAATGCATTTAAAATCCTGAAATATGTGTATTATATCTCTAAGAAATAAATATTTACATAGTATATGGTGGGAATAATTTGCATAAAGATTTTAACAAAACTGGGATTAATAAATAATCATTGCTGTTACTGATTTCTAATACTATCATGGTATTCTCAAACGTATTAAAAACAATCCAATATAAAATGTTGGACCATATTACATTTAGGCACCCTTTTTGATCTCGATTAAGAAAGGACATGTTTTTCATTTACACCGTCAATATCCGGTTGTTTGTTAGGGGTTAGGGTTAGGGTTAGTTTTATAATTAAAAATCTAAAAATCTAAAACATGTTAAAACAACCGGATATTGACGGTGTAAATGAAAAACATGTCCTTTCTTAATCGAGATCAAAAAGGGTGCCTAAAGGTCATATGGTCCAAAATTTTTATAAAGAAATCAATTAAAATAACATCAGAATATGTATAATAATTCTATATTCGTTCTTATTTTAGTTTCAGTATATGATATTTTATTACATTAAAACTTAAATACTTGCGCCTAGAGGGCGGATACTTTTGCTAGTTCAGATAAACGAACGATGTTGAAGTGGAAAGTGCAAATTTAGTGCAAATCTAGACACTTTAAAAAAAATCTATTGAAATAAGTTTTGATCTTGAATCAAAGTCCTTATACACATTTAAAGAAATTGGATATTACGGGTTGAACGAAAAAACTGTGCCAAATGTCCTAAACTCTTTGCATCTGCGGAGCCCATTTTACTAGCTTTTCCAAGTAATAGTAATAATAGAATAAGTAATAATAGAATCTGGGCTAAGCCATGTGTATTATTTACTAAGCAAACAGGGAAGCTCTTTGAACATAGAACGTGATGAATTGCGGCTCAAACTCCCGAAACCTGTAACTTAATATTCTTGATCTCCATCCTTTCCATTAAGAATAATTCGAGAATTAATGGTGTGCTTTCGTTCTTTCATGGGAATTGTATTGGATATTGATAAATTAGTAATGTTTCGTAATTTGTATTATCTACCTATGGGACTGAATGGAAATTACATTTGATCAGAAGGTATACATCAAGTAAAGAGTTTGAGAAACACTTGACTAAATACTCATCTTAGTAGCATCTGGCTGTCACGTGGCTACTGAATTCTGGTTTCGGCATCCAAGGGAGTTAATTTCGTAATGTACACCGAAACTCGAGGATGAAGTTAGGTAGTTACACCGGTACTGATGCATAAATGTATTTTTTTGGTTTAGTTTGGTTTATTGTTTAACGGCATATCAACTTCTAATGGGTTATTTAATGGCAGAATTTGATTCATTTGTAAATGTTTGATTGCAATGAAACTATATTTTCAATGTTCCATTGATTTATTATGATTGCACTTTAAAAAAAAAAAAGATTTATAATCATTTATTTGTTCACAATTTGCTGGGAATAGAAAGGTTCATGGTTCGATATCAGCCCTCGCCAACTCAGCGTGGTGTAATGGTTAAAGTCGTTGGGGATGGATTCGTTAACCCGAGTTAAAATACTGGATGAGGTTGTTTACATTTCACATAGCGCTAATACCCTTGGGAAATGCATGAATCCAACTATTCTCCCTCCGGATATGGGTAAATAGTAAAACAGACTGGGATCTTTAACCTTGGTTAGGCAACCAGTCTAGGAGAAGGAAAACTCTGGGTTCAAATCTGTTAAACCCCACAGCTGACTTCTGATTTAGGTCGGAAAATTAAAACGGAAAGTTTTTTGGTGATACCCAATGACAGTTTAACTACAGTCTATGAATTAACATTTTGCGAATTGGATTACGGTTTTAGGGGATTAAGATTGTTTTTAATTACATATTGCTTAAAAAATAAACAAAAAAAAATTACTATACATTTAATTAACCATTGAAATTGATTATTGAATCTATTATTGAGACAATTGTTTGTGTTAGTATTGCAATGTATTATTTCAATTAAACTTAATTTAAAAAAATATTTTTCAACATTAAATGTATAGTAATTTTGTTTTTTGTTGTTTATTTTTTTAAGCAATACGTAATTAAAAACAATCTTAATCCCCTAAAACCGCAACCCAATTCGCAAAATGTTAATTCATACACTGTAGTTAAACTGTCAGTGGGTACCACCAAAAAACTTTCCATTTTAATTTTCCGACCTAAATCAGAAGTCAGTCCAAAAAGTAGCGTAATAGCTCGACTGGAGTTCGAATTCACTTACTACGATCTCGCAGTCCAGCAAATTACCGTCTACACAACGGTGACTACTTTTCCGATACGTGTTTGTTTCTTATATGAATGTTAGGTTTATTTTCTGTTAAGTTTCTTCCTAAAAATGTGGAAATTAAGGCCTTAATTTGTCTTTAATATTGTAGACTGAGTCTGTGTGTCGAGATTGCAAGATCGAAATGTGGTCAGTATATCACATTGTTTTTAAAGAACACAACTCTTTCGGGCCACTTTATTTTTATTTCTCGTTCTTGACGAGACTTTTTTTTTCTCCTCTAACGCTGTTGAAAGTCAATGCATACCGACGTCTTATATTTCGGGAAAGAATTTGCACTATCAATGCGAGCATATTTTGCTGACGCAATATCCTGAAGCAAATAAACGTTGTAAAAGCAGCGAGTATAATTTGGTAATCTGAATTGCAGAGATGGGGAATTTGAATAATGTAGAACGTCTCCGTTGTTAATGAACACACACACACACACACACACACACACATATATATATATATATATATATATATATATAAGAGTTTTATAGTTCACTTGAAATATTGCGGGTATATTTGCTTGTAGATTGATTTTATTACAATGCGAAGGAAGAAAAGGTAACGAATTCATTTATATATATATATATATATATATATATATATATATATATATATATATATATATATACCAAACTTGTTGGTAAAAATTGCGGTAGGGAAAAACCCGGCAAATAGTTTGATTGTAAAAATATACTACCAAACATTACCTGGGAAAAAAAATTTGAAAAATAAAGAAAAGTCCAAAATAGTCGTACCAACCGAAATTAATCGGTTGATACTATAATACTTGGCCAAAAGAAAAAAAACAATTTATATGTATATATATATAGGAAACATATATATTCATACAAAAACCGCTAGGATGTACTAAAGCTAATAAGTAAATAGTCAGATCTTAGCCCTGAAGAGCACTTAGTGAAACTTTTAGTAGGTATATCTGACATTAGGTTCTATCTCTCTCTCTATATCTATCTCTCTATCTATATATATATATGTGTGTGTGTGTGTGTGTGTGTGTGTGTGTGTGTGGCCTTCATAATATGCTATTGAAGAAGCCTATTGGAAAGAATACATAACCGATATAGGGATGCTAAGGAAATCGTTTGCCTGGAATCAAAGTTGATTTACCGTATATTATATGTACAGGTCGAATTTTAAAGGCCTAAATGTTAGTTTCAAAAAACCCTGGTCATGGTATACATCAATATACGGAGTGTTTCAGAAAAAATATATTTGATAAGTAGAGGGTGTTTCAGAAAAATATTGGCACGGATTTTTCTATTTCAAAAACACAAAAAAAGTAATTTCTGTTTCGGAAACACAAAAGGTCATACAACTAGGTGAGATGAATATGGACGAGTACTGCACTTACATAATGCAAAAATTCGACAAAAATTCTTGATGAGAAAATGTATCTAGATTGCTGATTCAAAATTATTGTGAATTGTCACTAGTCTAGCCAGCAGTCTAACATCTATACATCACTTTATCATGTAAGTTGGTCAGCTGTGCGTACTTAAAAAATGTACTCGGTATCGATACTTTCTTTTGTCATATACCTGTTCATCTGTTGGATATATAATAAGGATAGATGACTTAATTTTTGTTCTCACGCTGGGATTTAAGTAAAGGCCATTACCTGCCAATAATAACTATAACAGCTAACAGTAACTTTCCATTTATCCCCCTCCGATTTTGAATCTTCAACGAATTTCAATTCAAAATTCATCTACACTTACGTACATAATTCATAGGCTGCCAACGAATTATGTAACACTTTTTTATATCCTAATTCGTATATGTAAAAACATCACAGGAAAAATTGTGTTATTTAGAGCATAACTTATAAAGAATACACCAACAGCACCTCTGTAGAGGAGTAAACCCAGAACCCCAAATGGGGCTATCTGTTGATCGTAGATGGTGACGCGTGATGCTTAAGGACGGAATCCTGGTGGTTGAGCAGTCCATAACATGCAACATTCCATTTTGGCCCTTACTCTGGCTAGCCGATTATGGACATATCTTTACAAATGTTTACCTGTTTATTTAATTAAAAAGTTATGTTTCTGTTTTATTACACCAAAAAAACAATATTATTTATAAAAAGACAAACATTAAAACATATTTCAGCGCATAATTCAATACATTCTATTTTATCATGTTTTATACAGTTTTATTTTTTCTTCTCTATAAAACGTAAAAATGTAATGTGATGGAATTAATTGCATTTCAGTTTATTTCAATGGGAAAACTGATTTGCTATACGAGGAAATTGAGTTAGGAGCGGAACGAATTAAACTCGTAAGTCACGGTACCACTGTAGTATGATCTCGCCGATGACGTATCTCCGTAAGTTTTTCATGGGTATTTGATGAAAAAAAGTTAATGAAGAAGTAAAGCTTTATAATTGAAGTAGATATGCTTACTAGTTTCGTAACAGAACACTAATATAACCTTCATAAGATGCATGAAAAATGTCTCTTTATTGATGTCATCAGCAATGAATTCACTAATAGTGCTGGTATTTAGTAAATAAAATTAGGATACGTTCGGGCTGAATGTTAACATTCATAAAAGATACGTCGCTGCCTTGGGGTCTTTTTTTTATAAAGAAGAGCTTTGTGTCCCAGTGTGCAAATCGACTGTAAATAATTATGTGCGGTTAATGAGTATCACCAAGATGTGATTTTTACTGAACAAGCAGAGATTTATAGGGAAAACAGTGATTGGTTGGATGGTTGGATTTTACGGCATGTTAACCCTTGGCTTATTCTATGCCGAAGACGTTCTTGTTTTATTCGTTCTTTGTTGGGTTTCATTTTTTTTTAACGCAGTTTTAAAAATATTTTTAAAACTTATTTTTGAACTGTTTTACCCATAGATGTGACCCTAACAAGTACTAGATCCACTATCAAAATGGACGTAGCAGTAATGGAAATGAATGTTTGTTGGTTGATTGGTTGGTTGGATTTTACGGCATGTAAACTCTTATTGGGTTATTTATGCTGAATACCTTTTTTATTCATTCTAGTTGTGTATCAAATTTTAAAACTCATTTCTCAAACACTTTCATGTATTTAACCTATGGATGGGATTCTAACAAGTATTACCACTCCGGGTCAGTTTGTTGTTTGTTTGTTTATTGATTTTAACGGCATATCAACCAGTCTTGGGTTATATCATGCCTAACAGTTAGGAAGTGATACATATCATGTATTTATATTTATACTTTTTAGTAATTGGTTTTAACAATGTGTTAGCTTATTGGGGATTATGTTGTATGGTATTGATTAGTTTCATGTCTATATTCTATGGTATAATTTTATTTCCCTCAAAAAAAGAGAGAATATCCTCCATTTTCAAACAGATCCTTCATATTGTTTGCTCTAAAATAACAGTTTCTGATGTGAGCAAAAATCCGACATTCCATGAATAAGTGTTTAACTGTCAAAGGTGTTTGACATGTTCCACATTGTGGTTGTTGTTCTTGTTTGAGTATATAGGAGTGCGTTAGTCTTGGATGACCAATGCGTAATCGGGACACAATCACTTGTTCCTTTGTAGACTTCCTTAAAGTTGGTCTCCAGCCTCCCAAAGTGGGTTTGATTAGGAAGAGTTTATTGTGGATGTTGTTATTCCAGTGTTGTTGTCATTTTGTATGAAGGAATCTATTAATTTTATGTTTCAAATCAGTATATGGTATCTTGAAATTGTCGGAGATCAAATCTAGAGCCGATTTAGCTGCGGAGTCTGCTCTTTCATTCTCGCTCACTCCTATATCTTAGGATCAAGCATATCATAATCTCCTTAGAGTTAGGCATCAAGTCTAATCTATTCAGGAGCTTAATGATGAGAGGGTCTTCCAGTTTTTTTAAAATTTCTTAATGATAGCAGAACAGAGAGCGAGTCTGAGAAGATCATATATTTTTTGTGGTTATTTTCATAGATTATGTCAAGTGCTAGATCTATTGCACGGGTTTCAGCTAAACAAAAAATGGAACTTTCATTTGGGAGAGCTTTTCTGGGAGTAATTGCGATGAAAAGGTACTCCTACTCCTCAGAACTCTACTACAAGATAACCTCATACACAGGACATATATAATTTTTAAAAAAGGGTTAGGGAGTTTGCTATAAGAGTAATTGAGGAATATAATTGGGTTGTTGGGTTCAAAATGTAATAATGTTAATTATAATTAGTTGGTTGGCTTAGAGGCCTCCCAGCTTGGTACATATATGAACAAACAACTCCGACTAAGAGTGTTAAATGCACAATGGTATTTAATGCATGGAGCACGTGGTGAAGCATTTATACAACGTGAAACATAAGAAACAACATGGTAGATATATTAGTAACACATATATGAGACAAGATACAAAATATATGAAGAGTCCATTAGTCAAAGTCACTTACTACGTATTGTTGGAGGGATGAAACCCCCCACAAAAGAAGGGTGTAGACATAAGTGTCTAACCCGTGTGTGTTCCACAAGTCCCGGAGAAGAAAGAGAGTTCAAATCTGGCGCTCCACTGATTAAATAGTCAGTGACGCCCTGGTGGTCAATACCAGAAACACAAGGGAAGATAATACTTCCAGCGAAACAGGGATGGATAACCCTAGAGGGTCAATCATTGACGTGATCATCCGATTTAACACAGGGGATCTCACAGACTGTCCGTCTAGTCTAAGAAAAGGACAAAGTGGGATTTTGCATGTCAGGTACTGCTCAACCACCAGGATTCAGTCCTTAAGCATCAAAGGTTGCCACCAACGGTCAACAGTTGGTCTCATTTGGGAGTCTTATCTCTCTGCAGAGGTGGCGTTTGCGTATTCTACAGGCCCAACCGGCAGGGCCCGGAAGCCAGTGAACACACACACACACACACACACACACACACACACACACACATATATATATATATATATATATAGTTATCTACAGACACCGTGTTTGGACGTATCACTTCTCTTCAGGGTGGCTAGACATTTTGTAAGCGACCTACGGGATAGAAACCCGATCGATTCAGCATCAGTCGGACAGCTTAACCGCTCGGCTATCGTCATCTATAGAATAGGAAGGGGATTTTAACTGTTTTAATACACACATCTGTATATATGTATGCTCTATTCCTTATATATAAGAGCGTTTCGTTTACGCTTTAGTTGGCGGTCGTCAGTGAATTCCCCTGGCGGATGTGGAATCGTTTGAAAGACGCAAAATATTTTTTCCTTGCTTTTTGTTGGTTTTGGTTTATTTATAACAAAAATCATTTTAATCCCGCAAAAATATTTGTTTTGAGGATATTCAAATTGGCAGTAAATCAAGCGTTATTTTGGGGGGTAGTTTAGACTCATATGAGAACCATTTGGGGGTCAGAGTTTTAAGAGGTTTTATCAATTTATCATCGCGTGTTTCTGTTATCGTCGTGAAATTGTCCAATTGTTATGATTTGTCGTCAGATTAAAAGATAGTGCCAGTTGAGAGTTTGACAGCACAAGTGTCAAGTCGTATATTTGGGGGCTGAGCGAAACCACCCTCTACTAAAAATGGGGTGGGGGTGTCGATTTATAAATAGAAAAGAAAATCTTCACGAAAACAAAAAAAAACACCTCTCATCGGTCTCATATGAATTTTTTGACCATATTACCTTTAGGCACCTCTTTTTTGATCTCGATTAAGAAAGGACATGTTTTTTATTTACACCGTCAATATCCGGTTGTTTGTTAAGGGTTAGGGTTAGGGGTTAGTTTTATAATTTTAAAAAATCTAAAAATCGTCTGTTAAAACAACCGGATATTGACGGTGTAAATGAAAAACATGTCCTTTCTTAATTGAGATCAAAAAGGGGTGCCTAAAGGTCATATGGTCCGAATTTTTAACAACCAAAAATGAATGTAAATGGCTTTCTTTTTTATTTGTTTATGAAAACGTGTTTATTGTTTCCTTCAGGCGAGGGAAACAAGTGTGTGTGTGTGTGTGTGTGTATGTGTGTGTGTGTGTATGTGTGTGTGTGTGTGTGTGTGTGCAAAGTAAAAATATTAATGACTCACAACTAATAGTTTCACGTCTACCATAAAGCAGTGTGCAAACAAATTATCACTATAGAAAAATATATAAAATCGCTATTAAAAATGATTGCAATAGAACGTTGAAAACATAGATGCTTAGCATTATGATATTTAGAAATAAATCAAATTTCGGTATTAAATAACCCATATGGGTTTGATACGTTGTTAAGCAAATAAACCAAACCGAACTGAACCAAATTCATTATATTCACAACAACCAGCGAAACTATCTTAAACCACAATGAGACATCTTATGAAAATAAGCTTAGCTTAGATTTGGCACCAGGCCCGCAAGTATAGGGCTTCCATTGAGGATTGAACTCTCAATTCATTAGCAATGGATCTCAGAGACTACCTTGTTAATCACTATACCATGATGAGACGGAACGTCGGACGTTCATTCAGTTATTCTGACTGTCGTTTTTTATTTATTTGTTCCTACCTTCTGTCCATCCATCTGTTATTTGTTCTCTTCATTCATTTTTCGTTCCTTCTTTCTTAAAACCATCCTTCCTTCGTTCCTTACTTCCGTCGATCATTTGTTCCTTCCACTCATCGACTGTTTATTTATTCGTTCCTTCTTTCCATTCATCCTTTTGTCCATCAGTCCGTTCAACCTCCCTTCCTTCCGTCTGTACATCATTTCCGCTTTCCATTCATCAACCATTCCTGTCTTCATTCCCTCCTTCCGTCTATCCATTTGTCAATCATTCGTTCGTTCCTTCACCCCTTCCACCAATCCGACCACTTTTCCTTCTTTCCTTTCTTCATCGCTTCCCTTCCATCACTCAGCCCAGTCTTCCTTCTTTCTGTAAGTTATTCACTCGTTCTTTCCATCCATCAACCGCTCCTTTTTTCGTTCACTCCTTCCGTCTATCCATTTGTCTATCATCCATTCGTTCCTTCTTCCCTTCCATCATTCTGAGCACCCTCCCTCCTTCCTTTTCATCTCTTTCCTTCCCTTCCACCAGTCTTCCTTCTTTCTGTACATCGATCATTCGTCCCTTCCGCCCATCCGCCGTTCCTTTCTTGGTTCCTTCTTTCTGTTCGTCTATCCTTCTTTTCTTCTTTCCTTCTATGCCGTTCTTTCGTTCCGTTCGTCCATTCATCATTTATACATCTCTTCAGTTCTTCAGCTGATTTCCTTCATTCCGTCGATCCTTTCTTTTTCCTTCCTTCCGTTCGAACCTTCCTTTCGGCAATCGGAAGGAAAGAATTATGGAATGACAAACAGCCGGTCTGTCATTCCTTCAGTCTATCATTTCTTTGTTCTTTCATTCCTTTGTCCCGTCCGACGTTCTTACCTTTCGTCCGTCCATAATTCATTCGTTTCTTTCTTCCATTCGTCCGTCCGGCATTTGTTCGTTCGTTCATTTAAATAAAAGTTGATATTTAAATATAACAACATTCTGTAATCATCAACATTGTTGACGTGGATACTTTGAAAAATTGCACGAGACAAATCGGATGTATGGAAGCCGCAATATATAAATCATTGCTAGAAGAATATTACCTTTAGGCACCCCTTTTTGATCTCGATTAAGAAAGGACATGTTTTTCATTTACACCGTCAATATCCGGGTTGTTTGTTAGGGGTTAGGGTTAGGGGTTAGAGTTAGGGTTAGAGGTTAGTTTATAATTTAAAAAATCTAAAAATCGTCTGATAAAACAACCGGATTTGACGGTGTAAATGAAAAACATGTCCTTTCTTAATCGAGATAAAAAAGGGTGCCTTAAGGTCAAATGGTCCGAAGAATCCATCAAATTTCGGATTTACAGTTCTTTATACAAAATTAATAATCTATATCATTTAGATTTTTCGGACTGTTGTCCTTATCTTTTGTTATATACACAATTTCGGTTGATGTGCTCTCCGGCCTTCTTTAGTGTTTCTTGTCGAACACGGAAACCTTCTTGTCCAACTCGGATCCTTCCCGGAACTTCGAACCGAACAGTTTATTTAATTCATTGGGGTAGACTGTTCTCATTCCGTTATCATGAACGGGCACAAGTATTCAGCTATGTTAAGTATTCTGTGTTATTATCGTCCGTGGTCAGGATTGAACCTGCAAACTACAGTTGCGTTATGTATATGAAAATAAAGATATGTTGTGTATATAACAGTAAAGGTGAGGAAACCATTCGAAAAATACAAATTATCAAACCTCATTACAAAAATTCAGATAAAAAATATTTAGAATATTTTGAAAAAAGTTTTTTTTTTCTGGGGAAATTTTTACACTTTTTAGATGAAGCTTGATATATTATTTTGATTTTTCGGACTGTTTTTCCTTATCCTATTGTAATATATAAGAACATATCGAGCGTTTATCAACAGTCAAACTATTAAAATTCAAAGCTGATATGTTGCTATGCTCGGATAACAAGGAACACCAGAAGAAGGCCGAGGAATAAAACGCCGGAAAAGTTATTTTTTATACATATTTACCAACCTTTCCAGCACAAGCTCAATTTCTTAAGCGGAGTTTAACAGGTTTGAATTGAGAGATTTCCTTCTCCTAGACTGGTTGCCTAACCAAGGTTAAAGAGCCCAGTCTGTCCGTCTATTTACCCATAGTTGGAAGGAGAATATTTGGAGAAATGCAACAGCCCGTCCAGGATTTGAACTCGTTTCACCGTATCTATTTCCAAAAATGGTAACCATTACACTGCGCGTCGTGCGTCCTTTCGGTTGGGGCTTTAGAATACACCAACAGCACCTCTGCAGGGGTAAGCCCCCAGCACCCCCAATGGCGACCCGTGATGCTTAAAGACGAAATCCTGGTGGTTGAGCAGTCCACTTTGGCCCTTACTCAGGCTAGACGGGCGGTTGGAGAGCCCCTCCGCTCAATCAGCTGGTCACATCAAACCCTAGCACCCATGTGATTGTTCCAACCCTAATATCCTCATGGCAAGCTTCAATCATTTATCATATATTGCTAGAAGGCTCTGAGTGAGGGTCTAAATGTCCTGGGTATGACATTAAACTCAATCTGATGGTGAAGTTCCAATTCTGGAGCTCTCAGAAATATGGAGTACCCCTTCATCACCATTACTCCTAATTCCATTCTGAACCGGTGTAGTAGTATCTGTTAGGGTCCATTTATGGGTTAAATAGAAAAAAATGAATTGAAAAATTCATGTTTAGAAAACTGAGTTAAAAAGATTGAGTACCCATCAGAATAATTAAAGCAAAACGTCTTCAGCAAAAAATAACCCAACAAGAATTGACATGCCGTAAAATCCAACTAAACAACCAACAAACCACGCGTTGTGTTTTTGTATATCACAAAAAGATGGAGACAAATTGTCCGAAAAATCAGAATAATACATTTTTACGTATTATGAAATTTCAGAATTATGAATTCATCTTTTGAAAAGAAAAAATTAAATTGAATTTTGAAATTGAAATTTGATCTGGCAAAATCTTTGCATTCAGTATGTCAATCTTGTTTAGTAAATGTGTGGGTGGACAGAGCTTAGTGAAACCCACGTATTTACAGAACGAGATACCAGTGGATAGTTACCATTCGCCTGTCTAGCTGATAAGTTAGTTTACGTTAGTCAAGTTTCTGTCTTTATTTCATGTAAAAAAAGAAGAAAAAAAAAGGCGGAACTCAACTCGATGATAAGAAGAAAACGACTTGAAGCATTGGAAATAAAATATGAAATGATAAAACAATACGTAAATAGTGCAACCGTTAAATTTAATGAAAGTTCATTGTCGTTATTTATCTAAACGACTTTTTAAACAGTGTCCTATTTTTCTCCCTCTGCTTTATTTTATACAGAACGTCCGTCCTTATATGAGAACATCACTCTATTTAATCCATTGTTTCCAAATTATGAAAGTGGTTTTCAAGTTGCTTCAAATTTAATGAAGGTTCATTTTTGTATTCATAAAAGCGGAAAGAAAAAAACTGACAACGTCTATTTTCCAACCCGATCTTCCACTTTCTATAAGGTTTTACTTTCTCATTCTCTGGGCAATTTGTAGTATAAAAGGATTTCTAGACATCTATAAAAGTCAAGGCCAATTCATAATAATAATAATAATAATAATAATAATAATAATAATAATAATAGGTGATCCACTGGGAATTATGCAAAAAATTTAATTTCGACCATACAACAAAACGGTATATGCCTAAACCAGAATCTGCTCTTGAGAATGAAACGCATAAAATTCTCTGGACTTTGAAATATAAACGGATCACCTTATCCCAGCAAGAAGACCAAACCTAGTGTCGATTAACAAAAAAGAAAGAACTTGTCAACTGGTGGATTTTGCGGTTCCAGCAGATCACAGGGTGAAGATGAAGGGAAATGAAAATAAAAACCTGGACCTTGCCAGAGAACTGAAAAAGTGATGGAATATGAATGTCAAAATGATACCTATTGTAGTTGGTGCACTTAGAACGGTCCCAAAAGTTTGGAAAAAAAGATTAGAAAATCTGGAAATCAGAGGAAGAATTGAGACCATCCAGAATATTGCACTGCTGCAATCTGCCAGAATACTCAGAAGAGTCCTGGAGACCTGAGGAGACTTGTTGTCACTCAGACTCCATTAAATTCCATCAGCTGACGTTGATGGAAAACTTAAAAGGAGTGAACAATAATACCAATTGTAATTGGTACTCTTGGAACGGTCCCCAAGGGTCCGGAAAAGAATTTGGGTGAATTGGAAATCAGAGGAAGAATTGAGACTATCCAAACTATTCCATTATTAAGATGGGCTAGACTAATCAGAAGGGTCTTGGAGACCCGATTTGCTGTCACTCAGCCTCCAGTGAATCACCGGCTACAGCAGTTGTGAAAAACTCGGAAATAATAATGCGAGGATATTATTATTATTCCACAGAATGAAAGTGAAGAAAGGCAAAGCGTTGACAAATATCTGGACCTTTTCAGAGAACTAAAAAAAAGACTAGAAAGGGAATTAGATGAACTAGAGATTAGAGGAAGAAATGCAGCTCCAGTGAACCCCCGGCTTAGGCCGGTGTGAAAAACTGTCATGGAGATGGTTTCAAGTGTGCCTATCTAATGCTAATAAAAAAGTATACAGAGTAGCATATTGCCAGCTCGACAACGAGGGAGTCTATCCCCTTTCCGCTAGAACAGAAATATTGTTTTTGCTTATGAGGTAGAGCGCTACATCTACCATCAGCTTCTTCAATTTACCGCACAAATCTAAGTTGTGGTATTCATGCGATGAGTTGGCGAAGGCCGGCATTGAACCTGTATGCTCTAATGACTGAGCTAAACCACTAATTGATTTTATGGTTTCTAGAACGAACGACGTGGCATTTTGCGTTTCCCTTCGCGCTAATTTCTTTAGTAAAAAATATATTCCATCTCTTTTCCCCGGCTATGGTTAAATTTTTACACAGAATCTCCTTATGTCGGAGCATAACTACATTTTTATATGCGTTCTTTTCTATACATATTGATACACCAAACCTAGCGTAACGGTTATCATCGTTGGAAATGGGCTGGGTGAGCTTGCAAAGTATTCGAGATTCGCTTTACGCTGATGGCCTTTTGAAAGGCATGAATCCATCTATTCTTTCCTTCTATGGGTAAATAGTAGGGTAGACTGGCCTATTTAGTCGTAGTGAATCAACTGGTGTAGAAAATCAAACTTCAAACCATCTATACTCTGTTTAAAAATGGTCTTGACAAACGGGTTGGGTAAATACATATATTTATATATAAGTGCGTTGTGCAACGGTTATCGTTGTAGGTGATGGAA
>CM042147.1:64579468-64589468 GCA_023376005.1 Doryteuthis pealeii | reverse complement strand
TCCATTAACAAGAAGAAATAACTAATATTATTCTTTACTTCCTATTTTAACTAAATAGTTAAATTAGGAAAATTTACCTCTGAAAGACGGGATTAATGGAAAATGATGGAAGAGTTAGTTTCAAAGTTGTTCTATTTTCTGATTATACCCCTCTGTTCCAAATCTTTTTGTCTGAATTCTTATTCAGTTTCATTAGCCTTTCTAATTTAACATGATATTTTATTATATTAAAACTTAAATACTTGCACCCGGAGGGTGCATATATTTGCTAGTATATATAATAAATACTAAGGTAAAGGAACACCTATACAGCTTATACAGATAAAACTGACAATAATTATTATTAAAAAATCCATAGTTTTGTTATTTAATCCCAAATCAGAGTCAAAAGTCTGAACGTTTGCTTGACCACATGTCACCCAGCTGGTCATGGTTGACTGAATAAGAATGGTCTAACCCGGTAGTGAATAAAGGTTCGGTTCGAGTTCCGTGAAGGCTTCCGATTCGACATGAAGGTTCCCGAGTTCGACGAGAAGGTTGCATTGTTCAACAAGAAACACCCGAAGAAGGCCGAGGGGCACAGCGGCTGAAACGTTGTGCATTTAACAATAAAGATAATGACAACATTCCGACAAATCCAAATTATACAGATAATTCTGAGGTTTCGTAATTCGGCCAAAAAGGGTTCTTAAAAAAATGATTTAATATTATTTTTCAAAAGATGAATTCATAATTCTGAGGTTTCGTAATTCGGCCAAAAAGAGTTCTTTAAAAAAATGATTTAATATTATTTTCAAAAGATGAATTCATAATTCTGAGGTTTCGTAATTCGGCCAAAAAGGGTTCTTTAAAAAATGATTTATTTTATTTTCAAAAGATGAATTCATTATTCTGAGGTTTTGTAAAGCTGGAAACAGTAAAGTGGGGTATACCCGTCCTTAAAAAATCATTGGTGGGGTTAAATAAACTTGAAAAATAATCTAACAATTTTCTCGAACTAAAGAATGAATATGTGACATAGCATGTAAGTTTTGATGGCTTTAGTTCATGGCTTCTAAAAGTGGTCCATATAGACCCCTGGACTTGGTAATTGCATTTCACTTAGCGCTAATACACTTGGGAAAGGTATGAATCCTAATTTTCCTCCAGCTATAGATGAATATTAGGGCAGACTGGGCTCTTTAGCCTTGGATAGGCAACCGGTCTAGGAGAAGGAGAACTCTGAATTCAAACCTGTTAAACTCCGTTTAAAAATGACCTTGTGTCTCATCCTACTCGTGCGGAGGGGTTGGTAAATATATATAGACCCCTGGGGTAAATAAAATGTTGCCAGTATAATTAAAAATATAGGGGTCCACAAGGGGGGGGGGTAATTTAATAGTTTGTACGCATAAATTTCTTTATAAAAAGGGAACGAAAATCGCTCGAGGACGTTGCTAAACAAAATTAAATGCGTTTTTATTACAATACAAACACCTCGATTAATATCTAATTCAAATTGTGAAAAATATCACCTCTATTTAACTACAACATGATAATGATTATCACCACCAACTGCTCCATATTCTAAAGAAGACGACCACCTAATTAAAATACAATCCTTTTTCGGTGCAGTCATTTTATATTTAACAACGCAGTCAAGCGCTTTGTTTTCTGTTTTCTGCAATTATGACAATGGTAATCATTAGCAAAAGTGGATAAACTGGTATAGTTGAATATTTAATATTAATGATATGTTTATCAAAGGAAAATATCCTTAATATACGCATATTGACCTTTGAGGTGTAATAAATATGCTCTTAGATGCTTGATACCAGGGTGTAATAGAAAGGATCTTTTGTTTGTTTGTTTTGTTTTACGGCATATCAACCTCAGTGGGTCATTTAATGCCGATAAAGTTGAAATAAATCAATCTTAATGGAGAATACAATTTTTTTATAAATACATTTTTCTATTTAACCCATAGATGGGACCCTAACAGGTACTACCGCTCCGGGTCAGAGTGGACCAGGGAGCAATGGTGATGAAGGGGTGCTCCACATTCCCAAAACCTCCAGAATTGGAACCTCACCATCAGATAGAGTTTAACGTAATTCCCAGGACATGTAGACCCTCAGTCACCGCCTTCTAGCACCCAGATGATAAAAAGGGGTTGGGCTTGCCATAAGAGCAATAGGGTTGGGGCAATCATATAGGTGCTAGGGCTTGACATGACCAGCCGACTGATCGGAGGGGGTCTCTCCGACCGCCCGTCTAGCCCAAGAATGGGCCAAAGTGGAGTATTGCAAGTCAGGAACTGCTCATCCACCTTGGTTCTATCCTTAAGCATCACGGGTCGCCACCCACGGCCAACAGGTGGCCAGATTGGGGGAGTTTTACCCCTCTGCAGAGGTGCAGTCGATGCATTCTAACGCCCCAGCCGACAGGGCGGTTAATATTAATGATATGTTTATCCAAGGAAAATATCCTTAATATACGCATATTGACCTTTGAGATGTAATAAATACGCTCTTAGCTGCTTGATACCATGGTGTAATAGAAAGGATCTAATTGCATATGTATATAGTTGGAATCTTTTGTAATGATTACCAAGAAAGTGTGATAATGTTGTGAACGGGCACTATTTAAAGTAAGAAGGTATTTACACTAAGAGGTTGAGAGACAGATTATTTGAAGTGAGCACATACGTGCACTCACTCCTAACAAACTTTTTATTTATTCGGAAATGAGGTACATCGCATGTGCACACAACTCGGCATGTAGCCAGAAGTTTGGTTTTTGGGTCATATCACTACACGGATCTATCTAGCTAGGCTGAATAAAGTTCTTGCATTCTCTCCTTGCGCAGTACAGCAATAAGGATTTGATGTAAACAACTGGCGCATCGTTAAGAAGGGCCTTTAACAATTATAACTATTGTATGACGTCATTCTGTGCTACAGTTTATTAGATTATTTGAAGTGAGCACATACGTGCACTCACTCCAAACAAACTTTTTCTTTATTCGGAAATGAGATACAGCGCATGTGCACACAACTCGGCATGTAGCCGGAAGTTTGGTTTGGGGGAGAGGTGATAAAACTGGTCATATCACTACACGATCTATCTAGCTAGGCTCACTCACCGACCGATTCATTCAAAAATAAATTCTTGCATTCTCTCCTTGCGCAGCTCCCTTTCACCAAAATACCTCATTCGCTCTATGCATCTATCCTACTTAAAAATTTCCCAATATTGATGATTGGCGATGGGGGGGGGGGAATTGAAAATAAAAACCCCAAGAAACTGAAAAACACATGTAAACAAAAAAAAATGTGGGTCATTTTGGTTTTTTCCTCAGCTATTGTGTAGGCCCGCCGACTGTCTTCCGCATTTGTTGTTTGAAAGCAAGCCGGTCAGTACCTCTAATATGGGAGTGGGTGTCCTTAGTGGGTGGTCGGTAAAAAAAATTGGGATTCTGTAGGCCAGGCGGGTTGGGTTACTAGAAAAATTGACAGTTTATTATAACAATTTGAATAAAGCAAATTAACTTATTACAATTCATCAAATATAAATCTATCCGTACATCTACTGATTCGCTATTTCTAGCTCGTTTTTCGACCAGAAGTATGCCTGTGTTTTTCAGTTTCTTGGGGTTTTTATTTTCAATTCCAATCGCCAATCATCAATATTGGGAAATTTTTAAGTAGGATAGATGCATAGAGCGAATGAGGTATTTTGGTGAAAGGGAGCTGCGCAAGGAGAGAATGCAAGAATTTTATTTTTGAATGAATCGGTCGGTGAGTGAGCCTAGCTAGATAGATCCATGTAGTGATATGACCAGTTTTATCACCTCTCCCCCAAAACCAAACTTCCGGCTACATGCCGAGTTGTGTGCACATGCGCTGTATCTCATTTCCGAATAAAGAAAAAGTTTGTTTGGAGTGAGTGCACGTATGTGCTCACTTCAAATAATCTAATAAACTGTAGCACAGAATGACGTCATACAATAGTTAAAAGAAAGAGTGTAATACTAATTGTTAAAGGCGTTTAAAACTCCCTTTCTTTGTTCAAAGACAAGGACGTTTATTCTTGTATGTTCTTCTTAACGAAACATGCATTAACTATTGCCAGTTGTTTACATCAAATCCTTATTGCTGTAACTGTTTATTTGGGAAGACTTTATGAAAGTAGTATTTTCTCATCTTTTCTCTGTGTATGGAATCAAATACTTGGAGATATCTATAAACAGTAATGTTACCTCGAGATTTTTTTGCTCGAACTCCTTCTTCGATTCGACGAATAATCAGAATATGAGGCGTTGAGGATGGACTTCTCCAAAATCCCCTTTGATTCTTTCTAAGAATTATAATGAATAAAAATGATTATAATAAATGAAAAAGATTCATCACAATGATTAAAAAGGTTGACATGCCTACATAATTTTGTTTTTACTTTTAGGGTGGTGCGCCTAACTGCAGATTTTTTTTACCGGTTATTCGATAGGCGTACCGCAATGCAAAGAAAGTTATATGCTAGTTATTTATAAATTTAGGGGCTGCAACACTTCCGCATCCCTGACGTGTTTCCTCTGATTTTATCGGGCTCAACGGAAAGATGTCAAAATAGTTTAAATATTTTCGGAAGAAATTTGAAAATGAAAGACCATTTAAAAAAATTGGAACGAATGAATAGAAATTATTGTATGAGGAATTTTACTGCGAAATGAAATACTGATAAGAAAAACATTGTAAACAAAAACTTTAGAACAGGGATCAGCGTGTTTCATTTATTTATTTCTTTTTTTGGAGGGGAGGAGAGTTAGATGCTTGAATATATTGGAAGCAGTGTTGTGATTCTATAATCTTTTCTACATCTAGGTGCATACATCTAGGTGCAATAATATATATGCGTGTGAATGCGTATTTATTTAACCAGCCCCTCCTCCACGAGCTGGATGTGACACAATATTAATTTTTTTTTTAATTCAAAGTTTTCCTTCTCCTAGATTGCTTGCCTAAACAAGGTTAAATTGTTATATACTGGGGTTTTCACAGTACCCAATCTATATAACGTTATATACCCTTCTTACTTCTTACTCTGGTCGTATTTCTTCTGGCTGACTTTGGTTCTATCTTCTAACATCTTGGTCTGGTATATCTTCTAAGTCTGGTCTTCTGTTGCAATGTTCCTGCTGGCTGGTCGTCCTGGATTCATTTCTTAGTCTTATTACCAAGACATTCATCAACCACAAGAACATTTTACTTACATAAACTTTTATTTCCTTAACTATACATTTCACGTAACTAAATATCTGACTAACATAGCGTGCGCGAGTCCCAGCCTTAGGCAGAGCACAAAATGGCCGACTGCTCTGCCTGACGTCCAACTGCAAATTGGGGACTCTGAAAAAGGTCCCACGTGACTTCACATATTTGGTGGGCTTCTGTAATTTTCCATAGAAGGACCTGGCCATGGTATGAAAGGGGTCATCCCCTCAGAATTGCAGGGGATTGACAATAATCTTATGCAACCACATAGATTATGTAACAAAATAATCGAGTCTTTTCTATTATTTACCCATAGCTGGAGAGAGTATCAGATGAATTGATGCTTTTCCCAAGGAAATTAGTGCGGAGTCAGGATTTGAACTAGGATCGCCGATTCCATTTCGTATGATGATAACCGGCTCTGTATAGATATATATGTGTATATGTATGGCGTATACGTATGGACATGCATATCGGTGTGTGAATATCTATATGGGAGTGTGTGAGTAAGCATAGACGTATGTATGTACATACAGGCATATGCATGTATGTATATAGATGTGCTGGTATAGAAGTATCAAAAGTTAGGGCCACACCTGCTATCAGCTCCTCACCTTACTAGACAGATCCCTGTGCTACTCATACGCTGAGATGGCGAGGATCGGTATTTTTTTGAATCAATAATATGCATTTTTCCTATTATTATCATCATCATCATTTCAACTCCATCTGATTATTTTAATAATAATAATAACGTAAATCCGTATACATTTTGATAAACAGACGAAACACATGTGTAAGTGATATCGATTAAAAGTGATATAAAATTCATTTTTATCGATCTACATTTCTTTTCTTTCTCATTCTTTCCTCATATATATATATATATATATATATATATATATATATATATATATATATATATATATATATATGGCTGTTATTAGGGCATATTTGCTTATTGGTACCCACCTCTCACAAGAAAAACACACAAATGCAATATTTAAAACTGAAGATATATATTTTGCAAATTTTGTAAAGGCTGTAAAATAATTCAATAAAATAAAGAAAAATGGATATAAAATGAATATTTATATATAAGAATAAAGAAATATGCAATTAGTCACACAGAGGAAAAAACAATCACAATTGTGGTTCCTTGTTTGAACAGACTATAAAATATAGAATTATGCAGCATTTCAAACTCAAGAGGCCCACATCTTCGCAATACAAGTGTAAGCTGTTTCGTTTAAGATTTCAACAGCTTTCCAGACTTTAAACTTTAAAAACTGATTCGTGTAAGTGAGGAAATAAAACTCAGATTCCAGAAAACGAATATAGACTACAATTTTCTCCAAAATAGAATTTCTTGAATTAGGTGAACACACCGAGAATTATCACACCAGCCTGCATTACAATTTATTCATGCGATAAAAAGATTGCAGATCTTAGGTGTGTGAAAAACATTTCCTTTTTTTTTTTTTGACTGGTGGGATTAACTGGGCTTCTCGGATGTAAAAGCGGACGCTCGTTTGAATCTCACTAAGAGCTTATCCTTTTTTTTTTCATGATCCACACTGTTCTTCAGGATCAGTGGATAACGACTTGAATAAGTTGCTATGCAACAAAATAAATAAATGAATAAAATAAAACAAAATGAAATAAAAACTTTTTAAAAATCTAAAAATTGAAAGATAAAAGAAAATTGGAAAAGAAAATAGGAATAAAAATTGATAATTATGAATATGATACAAATTTTATCTCTTTATATAAACAAAATATAACGCATTATATTAAATATTAAGTGGTGGCAGCAGGTTTCAAACAGGACCATCCTGAAGAGAACTGTTAGACACAATACCACATATATTCAATTGGGTGGTTTGAGTTGAGTATAGTAAGCAGTAATGGGTCATCGGGAGAGAAGTAGTAGCTTGAAAGAGCGACAGTCGGGAGTTGACTGTTAGACACAAAATGAAGCAGAAAACTTGCTATACAACGCGTATATCGTATAAAATTCGATAATTATTGAAAATAATCATGACAAGCAAACTCGGCGAACAACGAGTGCGACGTGTGGAACACCGTACAGCTGTTTCAACTTTATTAGGTCTCATCAGCAGTGTATACCTACGATCCCCCTTTGACAGAGATCGAACCGGAGATTCGCCGAGTTTGCTTGTCATGATTATTTTCAATAATTATCGAATTTTATACGATATACGCATTGTAATCGCATTAAGAAATAATAATAATAATATACTTTACTTAACAATGCTTCAAAAGCAAATTATATTACCAAATAATATATATATATATATATATATATATATAATATAATATATATAGAATAGTACAGACATTTTTGTCTACATATTCTGTTTGCAATCTTTTAAAGTTTTATATATATATATAATATATATATATATTATATATATATATATATATATATATATATATATATAAAATCCAAAGATCAAGTGAAGAAATCTTCCTTACGACGTAGTAATTTTTCAAATTTCGTAATTTGCAGAGCTCAATGTGTTCTCTTATTGTCATAGTCACGGAGCAAAATTATATCATGAAGAAAATAACAAATATTTAGATTTTTAGTATTATCATATCCCTAGATAACTCATTTAAGTTCTCTGAAATAGTCTATAATGCTAAAACTCCAAATATTCTTTGTTATTTTTTCCTGATATATATATATATATATATATATATATATATATATATACTAGCAAATATATGCACCCTCCGGGTGCAAGTATTTAAGTTTTGATATAATATAATATCATATTATTTTAGAAAAGCTAATGAAACTGAATAAGAATGCAGATAAAAAGATCTGCAACAGAGGGGGTATAATCGAAAAATAGAACAACTTTGAAACTAACTATTCCATCATTTTCCATTACTCCCCTCTTTCATTGGTAAATTTTCCTAATTTAACTATTTAGTTAAAATAGGAAGTAAAGGATAATATTACAGTTATTTCTTCTTGTAAATACATTTCTTTTAAGATTTATCCACGAGATTTTTGTTTATATTTCTTAAGATAAAACCAAACAATTAGAAATCAATAATACCAAGCACATATTTATTAAAATAAAATTTTAAATATCAATATGCAAATTAGCCCTCTCGTTCAAACTGTAAACCGCTATTTTGTTGTATATATAAATACAATTGCATGTTATTAGTACGTAGATATGGTCAACAGTATTAATAATGTAAAACAATTTTTATTAATAACTGAATGTTTAAAAGAATGAAATCATGGAGAATTTGACGTAAATAATTAAGGGAATTGTGACTTGAGTAGTAATATAGTTTCGGTTACAGACAGAAAAACACACAATCTCCATTATAATAAGATATATATATATATATGTATATATATATATATATATATATATATATATATATATGCACTTCGCCAAACCGGGAGGTGATCATAAAATATATATATTTTTGAATACTGAAAATTAATCTTTGTGGTGTAAGTTCTTAAATAATGATTTGGTTAATGAGCTAACAATGATGAAATTTCAGTTTTGACGACCTGCCGTGCCGAAAATGACAAATAAACAAAAGAATATAAGGCAGTAAAAGACGGCGAAAGGTCATTTGTCAATTAGACTTCTCATCTGTGTCGTGAAAATTTCTTTATTTGGCGGTCGCATAGTTTAATGCGTTTGGCTTGCGTAATTTCTGATTTCAGATCTCTAGCAGGATTCTCAGCATGAAGGTGGGTTCGTGTAGGTGTGTTTATGCGGTTAAAATCACTTGTGAACATCAAACGCATTTAATTCACCATGGTAGACTGTTTTCGGTAATTTTCACTTTTAGTTGGCTAAATTCCTAGCAAATAAGGCAATTAGAGTAACCTCCCTTGACTTTTTCACTTTGAAACAAGCCGGTAGCTATTTTGAAAGTCTCCGTGCGAAATAATCAAATCTTAGAAACTTTTTCGAAAACAATACATGCTTTAATACAAAAATATCATAAAATGTGTTCTTAATAACAATTAAGTTCTTTTCAGATAATTTTATGCTAGGAATTTAGCCAACTGACATTCACTTTGAAATAAGACGGTAGCCATTTTGAAAGTCTCCGTGCGAAATGCACAAATCTTAGAATCGTTTCGAAAACAATACAACTGCATGCTTTAACACAAAAATATCATAAAATGTGTTCTTAATAACAATTAAGTTCATTTCAGATAATGCGCACGCACAATTTTATGCTAGGAATTTAGCCAACTAAAGGTGAAAATTACCCTGTTTTCATTCAATGACCAGATACAAGTGTTAAGCTATGTTAAGTATTCTATGTTACTATCGCCCGTTCTCAGGATTGAACCTGCAAATTATAGATAATTGTCACTTAAAACTGTATTAACTCAACCCCTATATCTGTTGCGCTATGGGTCCAGTTGAATAAAGGATTCGGTTCGAAGTTTCGTGAAAAAAAAAGAACCAAGTCTTGTTTGTTCATTTAATTACAATGACCAAAATTAGCCGAAAAGTAGCCCTTAGTTAGAAGAATCAGTCAGCAACTACACAACAAGATGGCAGCCAGAGGAGATGGGAGAAGAATCAGCAAGAAACAGAGTGACTAAAGAAATGAAGTGATAAAGACCATCTCCTCTCCAAGTAAGTCTCTAATCTGTCTCTTTCTCTCTTTCTCTCTCTCTCTCTCTCTCTCTCTCATCTGATAACTCTCTCACTCTCTCGTTTATATAC
>CM042147.1:64569468-64574468 GCA_023376005.1 Doryteuthis pealeii | reverse complement strand
GTGCTGACGTCCACAGGAGGACGTCACTTATGAGTTCGTCCTTGCTTATCCAGCAGTGTCATGTGTGTCTTGTCCGCCTTGGTTTGGGGGATATATGGCAGGTGAGGTGTTGTTTCCACGTCTTGTTCAGGATCGCACGCAGCATACTTGTGCAGCTACCATGTAGTTTATTCTCTAGTCGCTTCGTTAGGGTCCAGGTGGTGCAGCCGTACAGCAGTACTGACACGACAATGGCCTGGAAGAATTGTCTGTTTAACTTGTCTGAGAGTTTGGATTTCCATATGACTGATAATTTATTTATAGCGGGCCATGTCTTTTCTATGCGTGTATTAACATCACTATTAATCACAGCCCATAAATTAGGCGACCAATCCGTATTGAAGCCGTTTGGGAAAGTGAGAGATTTGTGATACCCATGGGCGTACGTATTCATTTCCTTATAATAATATAAATTTCTTGTTTTTTTTCCGCTAACAATTAAACTTTTAAACTCATAGGGTATATTTATGTCGACGTTTCGTTTGATATATATATATATATATATATATTATATATATTATATATATATATATTTGTCGGTTGGAGCATTAGAATACACCGAATGCACTCTCTGCAGAGGTGTAAGCCCCCCCATGGATCCAACTATTGGTCATGGCTGGCGACCCGTGATGCCTAAGGAAGGAAGCCTGAGCAGTCCATAACATGCAACACTCCACTTTAACCCTTACTTAGGCGAGATAGGCGGCCGGAGTGAACCCCTTCGATCAATCAGCTGATCACGTCAAGTCCTAGTACCTATATGATTGTCTAAACTCTATTGCCCTTATGGCAAGCCACAACTTCTTATTATCTTGATATGTGATAGAAGGCGGTGGCTAAGGGTCATATTGTCCTGGGTATGATGTTAAACTCTATCTGAAGTACCAGTTCTATAATTCTGGCGAATGTGGAGTACCCCTTCATCACCATTACTCCCAAGTCTACTCTGACCTGGAAGGTCCCATCTATGGGTTAAATAGAACAAAATTAGTTTTAAAGATGTATTTAGAAATTGAGCTTCAAAGAAAAAAAATGGTTAACCATCAATAATGAATAAAAAAAACCGTCTTCAGCATAAAATGACACAATGGGTTGACATGCTGTAAAATCTAACCAACCTACCAACCAATCCCAAACAATGTCTTAATAAGAAAGAATCACCCTTTCTCATACTGAACTCATGGGAAAATAGAATAGATATGTTCCAATCATTTAGATGAGACATCATACGTACTAATATCTAGCTGAAGAATTTGGTGTTGCTCGGGATAAAAAGAATATCATGAGCACATTTTTAAACAAGACAAACAAATGAATTTACAAAAGCTTTGGAATATTTTTCTTTCCGAGCATGCCCTTTTTTAATTGATTGATTTTAATGGCACGCCTATCCGTCTAGTGTTATTTTATCCCTAGATGTTTGGAAATTGAGTTTTATTTTACGTTTTTATCTAAAGTTTGTGTAGTTTCTTAGGTTCTTTTTTGCATACGATCTTATCAAATACCAATAATTTTTAAACAGATCTATTAAAACATATAGGAGGAACCCTAAAAGGTACGACCACTTCGAGTCAGAGTAAACCCGGAAGTAATGGCAATGAAGAGGTACTCTACACTTTCCAGATCTCCAGAAGCGAACCATCAACATCAGATGCTCTTTAGTATCATACCCAGGAACCTCCTTTTAGTGGGGTTAGTCTTATTCCTCTGCCGGGAATACAGTCAGCAAATTCTAAGCCCCACCGAGGGGACTGTTGCCCTTTTTGGTGGAGTTATATTGAATTAGCACTTTGAAATTGAACTTCTAAAGAAAGTCTAATCAGATCATTACAAATAAGAAATCAAAATGGAATTAAAACATCTGTTGGAATCGTTCCGTCTGCTAAAGACGATGGTATAGTGTCCAATTTTTTTAACTGCATCTGCGCGAGTGGCTGAACAGGCCAATTTTTGAATGACAATCTCTGGTGGAGTGACTGCAAGCAAACAGTGATCCTTTTGGCTCTTTTTTCTGTGGCGGCTTCTTTCTTCTCTTTTTTACTCCTTTTTGTCCCTTCGTTTTTTTGCACTATCCTTCCATGTATTGATTGTTGATGTAGCATGTCTTCATGTCCTTCTTGCAGACGTCTTTAAAACGTAGGCGTGGCCTCCTTACTAGTCAGCAGCCTTCTACTAATTTGCCATGCAGTAGGTCTTTGGGGATGCAGCCTTTGTCCATCCTACTGACATGACCAAGCCAGCGCAGGCGTCTCTTGCAGATGATGGCGAACATGCTGTTCGTGTTTGCTTGGTCCACCAACCCATCAAATATTTTGTATTTTGGCAGCAGTCTTTAATTAATAGAAGTTTGAGTAAGTAAACCAATCTATCTTTCATGGTGTAAAAGGCCAATAAAAATGTGGTGCATACTCTTGAGACAGTGGCGTACCAAGCAAAAGTACCTCCTGAGGCGGGAGTTTATTTGGCGGACCCTTAAATGTTCTAATACCACTTCACAAAACAAAAATGGAATAATGTATTATTATTTATTTATATTAAGAAGGCAATTAGAATGCGTATAAAAAAATAAAATAATGTCCAGTGTCTAATCAATTTCGAAGAAAGTTCATCTTCAGAGATTGTTTTTGAAATGGACGCGGTCTTATGTGTTTTTTTTTTGTTTTGGACGTTATAAGCACGCGTCTCGTGGGTGGTTATAACGCCACGCGGAAGAGCTGTGATGTCCGTTGTTCAATTAATTTCAATTTCATTCCTTTTCATTTATTTATTTATATATCATTTATTTTTTATTTAAATTTTTATATATATATATATGTGTATTTATGGAATGTGTATGTTAACTAATTATATATTCAGTGTTTAATTCTAACCTATTGTTTATGCAAGGGTGTAACTTAGCTATTAATGAAGTTTCTCTCATTCTGAGATTATATGAATACTATGTTTATAAATATCCAAAATAAAACAAACTGTAGAAATTATTTATTTTCCCACATTTGATTTTATAATTTTTATATACAAAAAATAATTAGAAATATACGTTTAAGAACAGATGAATAAATAAAAGTTACTTTCTGGTGGAAAATTTAGACATTTTTTTTATTATTCCTGAATTACGAGGGAGAGTAAAAAAAAAATATTCGCCGTTTCCCCATTAGATACCTTTATTATTGTCCCACTGCTTTCAGCATATAGTTGGCACTGTTGTGGTCATATAATCGAAATTTGAGCCTGGTCACGCCATTTACCTTGCTGTCTTTACAATGTAAAAATGTACAGTATGGACCAAGGAAGTGAGCTGATTTCTTAGGTCGGAAGGAGTATCAAAGGAGTGTCAATTCATCGGAGGCTTTTAGTGCGGTGACAGTGCACAATTGCTTTGAAGTGAGTATGAGGACAAAGATGAGGACAACAGTCCGAAAAATCTAAATAATACATAAGAGAATTATATATTAGATTTTTGACTCATTAATCTCATTCTATTTATTTTTGTTTTATTCATTTATCTTTTTACAACAAGTCTTGGGTCATTTTTGCATTCCGTTTATCACCGTCAAATAAGCAGCATAAATTAAAAATAATGAATAAGCTTCCCACATTATTTGAACAGAAATCTTTTTATTCTTGGGAGCCTGTCTGGCCGAGACAGTCTCTTGCTAATTAAAGTACAAAAGCGAAACGACAGACGTCATTCAATTGCTTGGCAATGTTCCATTGAATAAAAAAAAAATCAATATAATATTACTAAATCTATTTCACCTCGGCAGTTAGATAACTAGTATAAAATCCGACTTAGAATTTCATAGAGGCGCCTGGTGTAATGGTTACCGTCGTAAAAAATAACCACGGCGATGCGAGTTCAAATCCTGGATGCGGCTATTTAGTAAGTAATTTACCATATTAAAAATGCACCCATCTATACATATATAAAGGGCAGTTGTGTGAATCTGTATATCCGGAGGAAACTTCGAAAATAAAACAATTAACGATAAAGTAAATATATATACACATTAAATATCACCAGGGCTTGGTTTTTGAGCAAAAATAATAGAGATTTGATTGATATTTTTGAAGATTAAAAACTAAAATTTAAATAACAGCATGGATTTTTTTTTTCATTGATATTTTAGATAGTAGAAATTAACATTTCTTTTCCGAGTAGCTGGATCAATGCAAGGTCTATTTTTTTTTTACATAGAGATTTAAATGGAGGGTTCAACTCACGATTCAGTAATAATGGATCTGCGGGACTAACTTTAAAAAATCCCCCTTAACCCAGGCGACGTGGAGTAGCCGCTGCTAGTAAAAAATAATTCCATTTCGCTTCGTGAAAGCAGTGATATATTTCATAAACGTTTACACTTCTGCAATAGATTGCTCAATACCTATATTGTTTGAAATCTGTTTTAAGGCGAATAAACATCATATAAAAATATTCAAAGTGGTAGTTGGAGGCGTGTGGTATAATGGTTACCGTCATAAGAAATAAGTACGGCGAGACGAGTTCAAATCCTGGACGCGGATGTTTAGTATCAATAAAAGAGCAAACGTTGGCGGATGTGCAGGAATGGAGTCGGATTAGGAGGGTAATGCGTCGACAAAAAGTGCCGTTTTAGAAAATGAATAAAATGTTGTAGGATTTACACGGGTAGATTGGTTGAAATCTCTTATCACAGTTTTTTTTTTGTGGGGTAAGAGTAATTTCCGAGGAAGACAAGATGGAGGAAGAAGAAATATAGCATCTTAAAAACACGTTTTCTCTTCTGTCTGTCCCCCTCTCTTTCCAACCCTTTATATATATATATATATATATATATATATATATATATATACACACACACACACACACATATATATATATATATATATATATATATATATATCAACTCCTATGCACGAGCAGGATGCGACACAAGGTCAATTTCTTAAGCGGAGTTTAACAGGTTTGAATTCAGAGTTTT
>CM042147.1:64558820-64569428 GCA_023376005.1 Doryteuthis pealeii | reverse complement strand
ACTTGGAAGCAATGGCAACAGATGGGTAACATTATACTCCCTTGCCTAAGTGCCACACGATCCATAGAATCCAGAAGATGGCAACTTCACCACAGGATGCAGGTTTAGACTGTCATACCCAGGACACCCCTTTAATGATATAATCGACGTTTTCTGAGCCCCGCAGAAAGGGCGTTCCGTTTTTGGTTATGATTTCCTTTGCACTCGGATAACGCTAGACCGCAAGCGAAATACGTCAGTGTGATTGTCCAAACTGTCTTTCACATTCGCAATAAGTTCTATCCCTATTAAAGTAAAAGTAAAGCCAGTGGAGTGGCTTATTGTCGGGATCAGCCGAACAGCGAGGGAGTCTATCCACTTTTCACTAGCGCTAAACCAAGTAGATTGTTTTTGTGTCTGAGTTGGAACGCCACACATACCATCACAGCAGTGTTACTCATACGCAGAGTTTGCCCGGGCCGGTATCGATACTCTACAGACTGAGAGGGAAAAGGGGATAGACTCACTCACTGTACAGCTTATACCATCAATAGGCTTGCTTAGTGACCATGTTTGTGCCGAAGTAAACTAAGCTTCGTAAATATTTATATATGTAGTGAATAAATGTACGTTATATACCGAGTAAACTTATATATAAGTCGATCTGCGTGGTGTAATGGTTAAAGTCATGGGGAATGGACTCGTCACCCCGAGTTCAAATTCTGGATGTGGTAATTGCATTTCACTTAGCGCTAATACCCTTAGGAAAGGTATGAATCCTACTCTCTCTCTCCAGCTATGGATAAATAGTAGGACAGACTGGGCTCTTTAACCTTGGTTAAGCAACCAGTCTAGGAGAAGGAAAACTCTGAATTTAAACCTGTTGAATTCCGCTTAAAAAATTGACCTTGTGTCACATCCTTCTCGTGCCCTCCGCACGAGAAGGATGTGACACAAGGTTGGTAAATATATATATAAGTCGATCTGGTAATTAACTTGTGAAACAGAACAACAGTAATAATTTCATTCGGATGCTATACCTTTAGTGAAAATGGTCAATAGGATTTCACAAACCTTTTCTTTCTAATTCTGTCAGATTTTATTCCAAACTTTTCTAATGATAAAAATACGAATAGTATATCGCGTATACTTGAGTATGGGTCGAATTTTGAAGATTGTTTTAGGCAAAATAATCATACAAGAGATCGACTTATACACGCGATCTACTTACACAAGAGATCGACTTATACACAAAATCGACTTATACAGAAGATTCACATACACAATATCACCGAATACAAAAAGTCGACTTATACAAGAGATCCACTAATACATGAGATTGGCATTCAGTAGACCCACCTATACATGAGATCGACTTATACAGCATCCCCCCTATTCGCGGGGGTTACGTTCCTTCCCCTCCCGCGAATCCCGGAAATCCGCGAATTATTGATGCAGTTTTAAAACGCATATGTATGATATTATATACGCTACAATATGCTTCCCAAACACATTCTAAAGATAGTCTTACTCATTAATGCAGTAATAATGTAGTAATATGTAATAATATGTAGTAATGATAAGTTAAAAACAGTAATAATGTAGTATAATATGTACATAGTAATGATAAATTAAAAATATCGACTTATACAAGAGATCGACATACACGAGATCTGCTTATACAAGAAATCGACATACACGAGATCGACTTATACAAGAGATCGACATGCACGAGATCGACTTATACAAGAGATCGACATACAAGAAATCGACATACAAGAGATCGACATGTACAAGAGATCACTTATACAGTGATCGACTTATACAAGATTTGATATACAAGAGATCGACTTATACAAGAGATCGACATACACGAGATCGACTTATACAAGAAATCGACATACAAGAGATCGACTTATACAAGAGATCGACTTATACAAGAGATCGACATACACGAGATCGACTTATACAAGAGATCGACATACACGAGATCGACTTATACAAGAGATCGACATACAAGAGATCGACTTATACAGAGAGAGATCGACACAAGGAGATCGACTTATACAAGAGATCGAGATCGAGACTTCGACTTATACAAGAGATCGACATACACGAGATCGATTAGACTTATACAGAGATCGATCGACATACAAGAGATGACTTATACAAGAGATCGACATACAGAGATCGACTTATACAAGAATCGACATACAAGAGATCGACTTATACAAGAGATCGACATACAAGAGATCGACTTATACAGAGATCGACATACAAGAGATCGCTTATACAGAGATCGACATACACGAGATCGACTTATACAAGACATACAGAGATCGACATACAAGAGATCGACTGACATACACGAGATCGACTTATACAAGAGATCGACATCGACATACACGAGATCGACTTATACAGAATCGACATACAGAGATCGACTTATACAAGAGATCGACATACAAGAGATCGACTTATACAAGAAATCGACATACAAGAGATCGACTTACGAATACAGAGATCGACATACAGAGATCGAATTATAGAGATCGACTTATACAAGAGATCGACATACGAGATCGAGAGATCGACATACAAGAGATCGACGAGATCGATTATACAAGAGATCGACATACAGAGATCGACTTATACAAGAAATCGACATACAAGAGATCGATTATACAGAGATCGACATACAAGAGATCGACTTATCAAGAGATCGACATACAAGAGATCGACTAATACAAGAGATCGAGATCGACTTATACAAGAGATCGAGAGATCGACATACACGAGATCGACTTATACAAGAGATCGTATACAAGAGTATATATGGTATACATTATGGTCGTATGATGACTTTTACTGAACAAAAAAATAAGTGGAATTTCGCACTGGATTTGCTAGAAGCGTTTATTTTATTACTGGATGTCTTCGTTACTTTTTTTTCTCGTTTATTTTCTAATTAGTTGAAAGGAATGCGTGTTATTTCGGTCCGTCGGTCGTGTACGTTTTTGACAATTCCAAGTCCGTACACGCCCACTTCCTCAGTTACTCCGACAATCCAGACCATTAGAAGAGGAGGCGGAGGAAGAGGAGATGAAGGAAGAGAGGGAGTGGGGTGTAGTAGTAGGAGGAAGAGAGTCATGTCGTTTCTAGTTTGATAATGATTCGCAGAGGAAGGAAAGAAAACATATCAGTGATGACGATACAGCCAATTACGATGATCGGTTTTCTATAAGAATAAGGTTTGATTGTTACCATGGAGATTGAAGCGGAGATCTATTATCGTTTTTGATGTCAAAGTGATTGGATAATGAAACTAGATTCTGTTCATTTCCCTCTTCATTAGTATTCATAACTACATCCTTTAATTTGCTACTGAAATTACTTGAGAGGAGTCAACATAGTGGGTTGATTGGCTTTTACGGCATGTCAACCATGGTTGGGCTATTTTATGCTAAGATATTTGGTTTTATTC
The DNA here is from genome assembly GCA_023376005.1 of Doryteuthis pealeii. Lineage (NCBI taxonomy): Eukaryota > Metazoa > Mollusca > Cephalopoda > Myopsida > Loliginidae > Doryteuthis > Doryteuthis pealeii. The sequence continues at coordinate 64,565,965 of CM042147.1, read as the reverse complement.
ATTCTTATTGGGTATTCAATTTTTTTCAAACTCACATTTTTAATACTCATGTTTTGGCCTATTTAACCCATAGATGGGACCCTAAACAGGCACTACCACGGGTCAAAGTGGACCTGGGAGTAATGGTGATAAAGGGACTCTCCACATTCCAGAGAGCTTCAGAATTGGAATTTCACTACTAGATGCAGTTTAACGTCATACCTAGTGTTACATAATTATTGGATCCCTAATGCTTTTATAAAGTATTGTAGAAATCATAATGGCGATTAGTGCAGCTGATGGCCTTGAGGGTGGGTGACGGCGCTTGACCTCAATCTCACCTTGCCTTGCGGGGATGGATCGTGAGAACCGGAAGCCATGGAAGACCCTGTCTTCCGGTTTAAGGAGTAAGCAACTTAGTCAGTCAGTTAGAAGTTAGAAGCCGAGCTCGTAACATGTAAGCCTCGTCTGCGCAGATTGTCTGGGCTGGGGATTAGGAAATAAAGTAACATCAACGTAAATCGAAGACTTGTGTTTATTACCTAAAAACTAACAATGAATCAGGGCTTCTGATAACGAGGAATCCCTAACAGAAACCAGACCCGAAATCCCCACAAAAGAAAGTCCAGACCAATAGAAAAGACCAGACCAAGATAGACGATCAGAATAGCAAAGCCGGCCAGAAGAATAGATGACCAAGATATAGAAGAAGTAAAGAAGTAAAGAAAGGTATATAACATTATATGCTGATTTGGTAACGTGAAAACCCCAGTATGCAACACTAGGACACTAAAATCCTCAACCACCGCCTTCTAGCAGATATATGATAAAACGAATGGCACAAGGAGTATTTAAGTAAGGAATAGGTTTACTACACAAGATACAGTAAACGAGTATTCAGTAACTGATAGGTTGCATTCAAAAGTCCGTGAAAGTCTCGCTCAACTCTCTTGTCGGAGATTCACTGTATAGAAAACGGACGATTCCATTGTCCTCCCTTTTTTGCTATTATATGACAGAAAGGTTTGAACCTTTTCATCCACCCAGCTATGGGTTAAATAGTCATCATCATCATCATGTCGCGCACGCATCACGGATATCCATGACAATCTCTCGCCAACCTTCCCTATCACTCATTGCCTCTGTGAGCTCCTCTGCGCAGCAACCTGCATCCAAACATAGTTGTTCAATGTAGGTCCTTGCTGGGCGACCCACGTTAGCATGTCCATGTGTTGGTTTCCACAGGAGAACGCCACTTATGAGCTCGTTCTTGCTTCTCCAGCAGTGTCCTGCATGCCTTCGGATGGTTTGCGAGATGGGGGACAGGTGGCCGTAGAGCTGCTTCCTTGTGGGGTGCTGTTTCCACGACTTGTTCAAGACTGCACACAGCATTCTTGTGCAGGTCCCATCTAGCTTATTCGCAAGGCTCTTTGTTAGGGTCCAAGTGGTGCAGCCATACAGCAGTACTGTTTTCTTCAAAAATGGCTTTGGCATTAAATAACCCACGAAGATAGATATGTCATTAAATAAACAAAACTGTTCTAGGCCACCAAATAAAGAAAATTCCTTTAATTGTCTTTGCTTCTCCTTTTCCTATTCTTTGTTTTTTGTTTTCGGCTTTACTTCACTCTCATAATCTAATAGACCACCCGTGAACCTATTGTGTTTCCAATTCTAATAACGGTCCATAATGATATCGATGCTTTTATACAGTTGGTTGGTTGACTGGATTCTACGGCATGTCAACCCTGGTTGGGTTATTTTATGCCAAAGACGTTTTGTTTTATTCATTCTTGATGAGTATTCAATTTTTCTTTTAAGTTCAATTTTTTAAACACATTTTTAAACTCATTTTTCTATTTAACCCATAAATGGGACCCTAACAAGTGGTTGTCCCTCTGGATCAGAGTGGACCTGGGAGTATTTGTGATGAGATGGGTACTCTACACTCCCCATAGGTCCAGAATTGGAATTATTAGATGCAGTTTAACGTCTTACCTAGGGAACTAAACCCCCCTGCCACCGCCTTCTAGCATATATATGATAAAAAGGGTTGGCGGTTTGCCATATGGGCAAAGGTTTTGATTGGGAAAATCGTATCAGTGCTAAAGCTTGGTGTGATGAGACGATTGATCGGAAGGGGCCTTTCCAACCGCCCTTCTAGACTAAGCAAGGGCAAAAGCGGAGTGTTGCATGTCTTGGATTGCCCAGCCATCAGGATTTAGTCCTCAAGCACCACGGGTCGCCACCCACGACCAACGGAGGTTCAGTCCGTGTATTCTACAGCCCCAGAACGGGGTAAATTGAAGCGAAAGTAGTTGTTTATTCTTTATGTTAGTTAACCCTGTCTTCGGTACTTAGAATATGCCAACTGTATACCCTATAGAGATGCAAGAAACCCCTAAAGGACTTTCTTGGGTATGAGACTGAAATACATCTGATGATGAGGCTCCAGTCTTGGGGAGTGTGGATTATCCTTTCATCGTAATTGCTCCCGTTACATAATGCATGTGTAGCTTATTCCTTATATAATGAAGTGTAAACTTAGCTGAATCTGATGGTTAATGATGATTTGTTAGGTAGTTATGGAAAATAACAGAAGTTTGCGTTGAGCGTGCCATGTGATAGCGAAATCGGTAGGAAAATGTTTAGAAAGTAGAGAGTGAATCTAGGTGGTCACCTGAAGCAGACACGAACTGCATCTGTCTCGGAGTTCCTCTCAGCGCGTTGAAATAATGGGTCTTGGGGAAAATAAAAGTTTAAAAAGTGTCTTCATATTCGTTATTAAGAGCAAGAAATGAGCACAGATTCAGAAATCCCAGACAGCCCCAAGCCAAACCCAAGTCGACCAAGAAGAGATAACTCAACTCAGTTAGAAGAGATCCCCAAGTAAGAAGATAATAAGAATAAGAATAAGAATACGACTTTCCAACACCCCCAGACCCACTGGGTAATACATGTTAATGTTAAATTTATGGGTCAAATAGATATGTTTAAAAATGATTCGTATTCGATAGGACAGTGGGCAAAAATAACTCTCAAGAAACAACTAAGCGCAAAAATTTAAATATGAATGTATAATGAACGCTATTCCCTAACCTCTTGACATAAAATAACCTTAGACGAGTTGACGTGTTGTTAAAAGTAATAAATCAATCGTTCTTCTATTTCGTTCTAAAACAGCTAGGTATCTTGCAAGAAAATTTTGAAGTGGTCGATGAAATCTATCTACACTAATGGCTTGAATTTTTTGAACATTATTTGTTTTAAGTTTTTCATCAACGTGTCGTTAACATCAATGATTTAAAACACTTTAAGTACATTACTCTAATAAAAATCACGCTACGGTATGCTGTTTTTTTAATTGTTTTATTACCGTTAAACATATACATAATAAGAATCTTTAGTAATATACATGTGTTGGTTGGTGTTGGGAGGCTTGTGCAGAAGACTGTGCTACCTGGCGACTCCTTGTCAGACAAGGAACGAAAAGGATCGAAAAAGAGGGGAAAGAAGCCGCCACAGAAGAAAGAGCCAACAGGAAGGAGAGACAACAGCAACTCCAGCAAGCATCACGGTTTGTTTGCAGTCATTGCTCCAGAGACTGCCATTCTAAAATTGGTCTGTTCAGCCACTCACGCGGTTGCTGATAAAAAAAGGACACTACGCCATCGTCTTTAGTAGATGGAAGGATGCCAACCAGTAATATACAATTTTCTTCATGAACCCATTGGGTTTCTGTTTTAACGGCAGCCCATGATTATATAATTTTTTTCTATTTAGGAAACAGTGAAAGATTCTAATTAGCATTTAATCGCGATCTTTGGTCCATAGACAATTTGGGTAATTTTCAAAAATGACATTGATTTGTGTATTGTTCTAATAATACTCTCGCTACGGCGTGTCATTCTTTTCTAGGTTACACTCACATAAATATGTACAAATGTAATGAGTAATTCATTGATATATACATGTTTACCAACGCCCTCCGCATGAGTATGATGTGACATAAGGTCAATTTCTTAAACGTTATGTTTGAATTCAGAATGCTTTTCTCATAGACTGGTTGCCTAACAAAGCTTAAAGAGTTCAATCTGCACTACTATTTACCCATAGCTGGATGAAGAAGAGTTGGGTGCATGATTTTCCCGAGGGTATTAGCGCTATGTGAAATGAAAACAGCCTCATCCAGAATTTGAACTCGTCCTGCCGTGCCCATTATCTACGACGATAACCATTAAACCACGTGCCTTACGTGTATATCTTGCTTCAATTTCCTCTCGGTTCATTTCTTAATCATTAGCCGTCCTCTAAACTTGCAATAGTCTCTCAGGACGTGAAATAACTACGTTTCACTTGGTCAAAGAACGCAAGTACCATGAAGACTATTAATTTCCTCGTGGGAGATATTTTTAGAAGGGAAGTAAAATAAAAACGACTGAGGTCAAATCTTATTTCGAATCTTTTCTCTCCATTGACGAGACAAGGGTAAAGTTCGTAGATCAGTTGAGTCAATTTTGATATACCTATGTGATAAATTATTTACCTCACACAAGTCCGATCTTTAGTACACTTTGCTCCTCTGACATGGCTATAATAGAACTTGGGAAACTATATATATATATATATATATATATATATATATATAATGGAAAAGGTGACTTAGCGGTGAATATAACGGTGTAGTCGACTGCAATTAATCAGTATCTCGATTAATTCAGTGGATTTAACCCTGAAGATCCTTATGGTGAAACTCAAGTAGGTTATCACTTGTACCTATATATATATATATATATATATATATATATATAGTCATTCACAGACACCGTATTTCGGTGTATCATGTTCAAAAATTTGAAAAAACACAGGTTCAATAAAATGAGTGATATTCATTCAGCCAACGCTGCAGTGTTTCAATCTGTTTCAGGACTTTTGTTGATTTAAGGAAAAATAAAATTTATCACATAATAATGAGGAGACTGTGATACTCTTTTGTTGATCTGTTTGTTTAAAAAAAGCCCTGAACAAGATCTACTAAACAGATTGAAACACTACAGTGTTGGCTGAATAAATATCACTCATTTTATTTGAATCTGTGTTTTTTCAAATGTTTCACTATATTTCATATATATATATATTAAACGCTCCGCACGAGTAGGATGTGACACAAGGCCAATTTTTAAGCAGAGTTTAGCTGGTTTGAATTCAGAATGTTCCTAGATTGGTTGCTTAACCAAGGTTAAAAATCCTAGTCTGCCCTACTATTTACCCACAGCTGCAGATAGAATAGTTGGATGCATATTTTTCAAAGGTATTAGCTCTATGTGAAATGCAAATAGCCTCGTCCAGGTTTTGAACTCGTCTCACCGGATCTATTTCCTCCGAAGGTAACCATTACATTATGCGTCTTCCATGACACACACACATGCACACACACACACAATATATATATATTATATATATATATATATATATATATATGTGTATGTGTGAGTATGAGTTTTTGGTTTGGTTTGATTTGGTTTGTTTTACGGCATATCAACATCAGTGGGTCATTTAATGCCGACAGAGTTTTGAAATAAATTCCTTAATTGAACAGGTACTACCACTCCGGGTCAGAGTTGACCAGAGAGCAATGGTGATGACGGTGTGCTCCACATTCCACAAACTTCCTAAACTGGAACCTCACCATCAGATAGAGTTTAACGCCATTCCAAGGCCATGTAGACCCTCAGCTACTGCCTTCTAGCATCCATATGATAAAAAGGGTTGGGGCTTGCCATAAGGGCAATAGGGTTGGAGCAATAATATGGGTGCTAGGGCTTGACGTGACCAGCCGATTGATCGGAGAGGGTCTCTCCGACCGCCCATCTAGCCCAATAATGGGCCAAAGTTGAATATTGCATGTCATGGACTACTCAACCACATGGATTCTATCCTTAAGCATCACGGGTCGCCACCCACGGCCAACAGGTGGCCCCATTGGGAGAGTCTTACCCTCTGCAGAGGTGCAGTCGGTGCATTATAACGCCCCAGACAACAGGGCGGGTGAGTATGAGCGCGTGTGTGGGGTTTATATAAAGTAATATAAACACAAACCACTAAAGTAAACCTATCATTTTATTTTGAATATGCTAAGCACACAGTCTTTCGTGTGCTTACGTTACCTGCTGTTCCGGAAGCAGGAGGCGCTCGCGGCATGATAATTATCGTCATAAGATATGGACCCGGTGACCAAGGGCGAGGCTGTTTGCATTTCACATAGCGCTAATACCCTTAGGAAAGCTATACACCCAACTATCTTTCTGGCGGTACATATACTTCTCCGGCTAACCATGGATACATAATTGGACAGACTATGCTCTTTAACCTTGGTATGGCAAATGAATATATATATATATATATATATATATTAATAAGTCCTCCACAGATACGTGTTTCGGTGTTTCACACCTCTTCAGTGTGGCTAGACACAAAAACTATCTTTGGCTAGGGTCGAACTTCGACTATTGTGACTATTTGACAGCCCCTCGGCCACTGACAACTGCTATAGCGGGGCTGATGTTTAAACTATTAAATATATAGGTTTATTTATATATTTTACGATCACAGAGATATCTAGTTTGCTGGCAAACGATCATTGCTTATATGCTTAGTAGTGAAAATTCATTTAAATATCTTGATCAATCCAGTGGAGTTAACCCTGAAGATCCTTATGGTGAAACTCGAGTAGGTTATCACTTGTACCTGTATTACAATATATATATATATATATATATATATATTTTTGTTGGTTGGTTGGTTGGTTAGATTTTATGGCATATTAACCCTAGTGTTATATTTGATGAAGATGTTTTGTTTTATTAATTCTTGTTAGTGGAGCACGATAACCTTAAGTCGATCATTGTTCACTCACGCTTTTATGGTTTCTATAACTGTCAGTTTCATGCCTCATTTTTTTTGGTGGTGGTGGGGGAATTGCAATCATTAGACGACTACAGCCTATAGAGCTCAGTCGGTAGAACGTTCGACTAGGAACCACAAGGTTCCGGGTTCGATACTGGCCCTCGCCAACTCAGTGTATGAATATCACAGGGATCTGTTAAGAGTTGATGGTAGGTGTGGTGCTCTACCTCAGACGCCAAAACTATCTCCTTGGTCTAACG
>CM042147.1:64526320-64556320 GCA_023376005.1 Doryteuthis pealeii | reverse complement strand
TAGTTATCATGTATTCACTACCCTAACTTATATATATATATATATATATATATATATATATATATATATATATATATATATGTGTGTGTGTGTGTGTGTGTGTGTGTGTTGTAGCGTATAATATATTTAGGTGCGATTGTTACCATTGGTTTCAAAGCAGCATGTTAACCACTTATCGTTAATACAATGTGCCCATTAAGAAATGCAGGGAATGTCAATTTATTTATATATGTGTGTAATTGTGTGATCCACATTTTTGTATTTCTAAGCTTAGGGGTGAGAGTAGAGCGTATATCCTCAAGCGTGTGCTTGTATATTTATGAGTCACTAGGTGAGTTTTTATTTTAACATTTTTTGTATAATTCTTGATTAATATTCGCTCTGGAATTAAGGGATTTGTAGGACCAAGTTACCTTTAAGCACCCCAGGGGAAACCTGGATTCAGAGAGACATGTTTCGCTTTGCACCATCAACATCCGGTTGTTTGTTACCAGACGATTTTTAGACACATTTTCTTTTTTAATTATAAAACTAACTGCTACCCCTAACCGTAACCCCTAACCCTAACAAACAACTAAATGTTGACAACTGGATGGTGCAAAACGAAACATGTCCTTCTGAATCCAGGTTACCCCTGGGGTACTTAAAGGTAACTTGGTCCGAATTGTCAAAGAAGGAGATTATGTTGAAAATACTGTATTTTTCTCCGCTTATGCAACTTTGATTTGTTGTGATACAAAAAAAAAAACGTCAACAAAAATCAAAACATTCATCTTCAACTTTTGATAGATCGAACCGACTGGTGAACAGTTTTCATATCGATACATCCATCGCCATTAGATTACGTTCATACGTCTGTATAGTTCAATTATGCCACAAATACATGGTGCCAAAAATGATATCACTGCTCGTTGCTTCATATCTAACTGGGATATAGCATTCATGAATAACTAACGCTGTTAACTCAATCCTTTCGCACAACGAACTGATATGAGACACGTTTGAACAGGGCTTTCTAGGTATATTCGCAGAATTCCGTCCCGGCCTCCTGCCTCAAAAACTGCTATCGGTGGCTGCTGAAAAAAAACACACCAGCTACGATTAAAGTCCGTAGCCGAAACGGTGTCACTTGAAAAAAAAAACTAGGGTTAGGGGTTAGGGTTAGGGTAGGGGTTGGTGTTGGTGTTTAGGGTTAGTTTAATGGGAAAATAAATAAATAATTTGGGCTCTGTTTTTTCTGGCTCACCCTGTATACAGGGTGACCCAGAAAAAACAGAACCCACACATTTTCCAATAAAACTGTTAATTTTAACTAAGGGGGTTTAGATTTAGGGTTAGGGTTTAGGGTTTAGGGTTAGGGTTAGGGTTGGGGTTGGGGTTTCGGGAAAACGCCTTAAGTTGGTTGTTTTTTTTTTCAAGTGACACCGCTTCGGCTACGGACTTCAATCGTAGCTGGGTTTTTGAGGCAGCGGCTAGCGGTTTTTGAGGCAGGAGGCCGGGACGGAACTCTGCGAATATTACCGACTTTCTATACTATCGAGTACATATTCAAACATCTTTCTCCCTGCGTTATTAGCAAGGTTACTCGCTAACAGACCCTACTTATCAATCAACCCTCGTAATTTAATCCTTTGTGCAAATTGAAGAACGGGAATTAGACTAATTCACGCAATTCAAATGATTATGGGAGTGATGCTTGAGAAATAATAGTTCAGTCATTTTCCAAATATTGGGTGTGTCAAAAGTCATTTGATTTTTAAATGAACCACAGAATTCAATTAGAAAAGAAAAATGACAAAGACGTAATAATAAAGAAAAAGTAAAGTAGGCGGAGTGGCCTATTGTCAGTATCAGCCGAACAGCGAGGGAGTCTATATCCCTTTTGGAAGAGCGTGGTGTAATGGTTCAAGTAATGGGAAATGGGCTCGTCGCCCCGAGTTCAAATCCTGAACGTGGTAATTGCATTTCACTTAGCGCTAATATCCTTGGGAAAGATATGAATCCTACTCTCCCTTCAGCTATGGGTAAATAGTAGGGCCGACTGGGCTCTTTAACCATGGCTAGGTAACCAGTCTAGGATGAGGAAAACTCTGAATTCAAACCTGTTAAACTCCGTTTAAGAAATTGACCTTGTGTCACATCCTGCTCGTGTGGAGGGGTTGGTAAATATATATATCCCTTTTGTTAGCGCTAGACCTGGGAGATTGTTTTTTACGTCAGAGGTGGAGCACCACACCTACCATAAGCTCCACAATTCACCACACACAAACTGTGCTACTCTAGTGCTATGTTGGCGAGGGCCGGTATCGAACCTGGAACCTTATGATTCCTGGGTAGATGCTCTAACGACTGAGCTAAATCGGCCCTTATAAATAACAAATAATAATAAAAATAGCAAAAACGCATTACTGGACAGTGAGTTTGATCTTCTCTAGGTGTTCCGTATTTGCAACCTTGGGCTAAATCTAACCTACGTGTGCTGGGTATACCGTTAAACTGCATGTAAGGTTCCAATTCTGTAGCCAAGGGGAGTGTGGGGTACCCCTTCATTGCCATTACTCCCAAGTGCACCCTGACCCGGAATGGTTGCATCTGTTAAGGTCCCATCTATGGGTTAAATAGAACAAGAAATGAGTTTAAAAATTGAATACCCAACAAGATTAAATAAACAAAATTGTCTTAGGCATAAAATAACCCTATGGTCGACATGGCGTATATATATATATATATATATATATATATATGTGTGTGTGTGTGTGTGTGTGTGTGTGTGTGTGTGTGCGTGTGTGTGTGTGTCTGTGTGTGTGTATGTGAAGAGAAAAATGAAAGTGAATCCGACAGTATGTAATATCGTGAGAAATTGAAAAACACAGGTTCATAAAATGAGTGATATTTATTAAGTCAACGCAGCAGTGTTTCAATCTGTTTAGTAGATCTTCTTCATGGCTTTTGTTTTAAGGAAAATAAATTTATCACAGATAATAAGGAGATTGTGAGAGTCTTTTGTTGATCAATCCACCTAAAAATACTGAATGAAAAACTAGCGTTCATAGATTGTTTGAAATTATGAAACGCTGAGACAGACGTTTCAGAAGCTCTCTCTCTCTCTCTCTCTCTCTCTCTCTCTCTCTCTCTCTCTCTCTCACTCTCACTCACACACACACACACATATATATATATATATATATATATATATATATATATATCTTATTATAATGGAGATTGTGTGTTTGTCTGTCTGTAACCAAAACTATATTACTACTCAATTCACAGTTCCCTTAGTTATTTACATCACATTCTCCATGATTTTATTTTTATTTAAACCTCAATGAATAAAAAAATTGTTTTACATTATTAAGACTGTTGACCATATCGACATACTAATAATACGCAATTGTATTTATATATACAACAAAATAGTGGTTTACAGTGTGAATGGGAAGGCTAATTTGCATATTGATCTTAAAAAATTGATTTTAATAAATATATGCTAAGTATTATTGATTTCTAATTGTCTGGTTTTATCTTATTGAATATGAGCAAAAATCTCTGGGATAAATCTTAAAAGAAATTCATTAAGAAGAAGAAATAACTGTAATATTATCCTTTACTTCCTATTTTAAGTAAAGAGTTAAATTAGGAAAATTTACCAATGAAAGACGGGAGTAATGGAAAATGATGGAAGAGTTAGTTTCAAAGCTGTTCTATTTTTCGATAATACCCCCTCTGTTCCAAATCTTTTAATCTGCATTCTTATTTAGTTTTATTAGCGTTTCTAATTTAATATGATATTTTATTATATTAAAACTTAAAAACTTGCACCTGGAGGGTGCATAAATTTGCTAGTATATATATATATATATATAGGACCAGACACCAGAATTCAAAAGTCATTTTGCTAATTCCTTTAGTTTTTAAATCTTGGTATTTAACATCACCACACAGACATGGGGATGACAGACTACCAAAGCATTATTTTGTACTCTCAACTGAGAATCGGTAGACCAAAGTTCAGGTACAAAGACCACATCAAAAGAAAACTGAAGAACTTTATATGCATAAGCAGTTGGAAAGACGTAACCAGAAACGGAATAAATTGGAGGAAAAGGATTCGCGTGGTGTCATCATCGGATACGATGGACAGCAAGTAATCTATTAATAATGGAGATTCGCTTCCGGTTTTTGTCTGTAACAAAAACTACGTCACTGCTTTCGTCACTATAACGTCATAACAGAACAAATACACTCAAAATTTGAGACAGTCCTCATTGTTTTTTAAAACAAGTTTTAATAGATACATCCCCAGTATCATATATTTATATATAGTTTGTTTTATTTTAATTGATATTCAAAGTTAATAGAACTTAGTTTCGATTTCAAATTGTTTTATTTTTTTTACTCCTTTAATAAATTTGATGATTTCATGATTCATGGTTCAAACTCTCCGACATTTAATTTTTAACTTCCACCTCCCCAAGCAATATCTTTCAGAAATGTATTTTTTACATTGCCAGGAGATCGTTTTTTATTTTTCTAGTAATAATAATAAAAGCATAACCAAAATATACTAGATTGAAACAAAATAAATGTCCGTTTTCGCATTATATTAGTGCGGTCGTTATTTCGCATTATTTTCTGTTTATGTGCATATTTAACTGAAACTCTCTGTGTCTCCCCTTTCAAGTATCTTATTATAATTCAACAAATGTCTTGCTGTTCTTACGACTAAGGTTCCGCCATTTCCGTCTCGATTTCATCTAAACTTTCTGGAATTGTTAGGATTATCCCTGAAGGGTTTTAAATTATATATAAGCCCAAGATTAATTGATTTTGTTTACACTCCAAAATGAAACTACTTTTTATGCCAATAAAACGTTAAGTAATCGCAAAGTAGTCATGATTTGTAAGATATGTAATGTTTGGTTTGGTTTGTTTTGCTTTACGGCATATCAACCTCGGTGGGTCATTTAATGCCGACAAAGTTGTGAAATAAATTCATTCTTAATGCATAATACAATTTTGTTTATGAACTCATGTTTTTCTATTCAACCCATAGTTGGAACCCTAAGAGGTACTACCACTCAGGGTCAGAGTGGACCAGGGAGCAATGGTGATGAAGGGGTGCTCCACATTCCACAAACCTCAAGAACTGAAACCTCACCATCATATAGAGTTTAATGTTATTGCCATGTAGACCCTCAGCCACCGTCTTCTAGCACCCATATGATAAAAAGTGTTCGGGCTTGCCATAAGAGATGTAAGATTTATTTTATCTCCGCTGGGGTATTAGAATGCACCGACTGCACCTCTGCAGAGAGGTAAGATTCCCCCAAATGTGGCCACCTGTTGGCCGTGAGTGGCGACCCGTGATGCTTAAGGACGGAGTCTTGGTGGACGAACAGACCATGACCTGCAACACTCCACTTAGAACCTTACTTAGGCTAGACGGGCAGTCGGAGAGGCCCCCTGCGATCAATCGGCTGGCCACGTCAAGCCCTAGCACCTATATGATTGCCCCAACCCTATTGCTCTTATGGCAAGCCCCAACCATTTTTATCACATGGGTGCTGAGGGTCTACATGTCCTGGGAATGACGTTAAACTCTATCTGATGGTGAGGTTCCAGTTTTGGAGGTTTGGGGAATGTGGAGCACCCCTTCATCACCTTGCTCCCTGGTCCACTCTGACCTGGAGTGGTAGTACCTGTTAGGGTCCCATCTATGGATTAAATAGAAAAATGTATTTATAAAAAAATTGTATTATCCATTACGAAGTGATTTATTTCAAAACTTTATCGGCATTAAATGACCCACTGAGGTTGATATGCCGTAAAACAAACCAAACAATCAACCAAACAAACCTAAGTCATACGATCCAGTTTGAGGCTCGTTTAGCGTAAATTTTATCTTCGTAGGAGATGGAATGGGTGAACGAGTTCAAATCCTAGATGAGGCTGTTTGCTTTTTACTTCAAGCATATACTCTTGCACGAATCCATTTGTTTTTCCACAGCTATGGGTAAATAGTAGGGCAGACTGGGTAAGTCAACAAGTCTGGGATAAAGCAATCTCTGAATTCCAACCGTTGTTGGAGACGCGTGGTGTAATTGATTTGATATTACATTTGAGTAACAAGCAGAAACAATTAAATTCGTAAGTAAAGGTACCACTGCACAATGTAAAATTGAATATATAGTTATGATTACAATCAAACATTTACAAATGAATTAAATTTCGGTATTTGATAACCCATCAGAAGGTGGCATGCCGTTAAACAAATAAATCAAACAAAACCTAAAAATAAGTCAATATGTAAAATATATTAAAAAAATATCATTTTGAAAAGCATAACTTTCTATTATTTATCTATGCTAGAACTATAAAGACACCCTCCAAGCAGTGTAAAAGTTAATTTTTGAAAGATTTTGCCTGGAGGCGGGGGAGCTAAAAATTCAGTGTCATACATAAGTACGTAAAATCATTAAATTTATTAAAGTAAAAAAATAAAACAATTTGAAATGGAAACTTATTTCTTTCCCCGTCAAATAAAATGTTGCGTGCCTCTATTAATTATTAATTGAAAAATTATTTTGAATATCATGCAAATAAATTTTACACAAGGTAGGTATTTATTTATTTGTAAACTTTTAAGTTAACCTCTTGATACTAAAAAAATGACTATTTCTTTTTTGTAAATAATTTTCTCGTAAAACTATACATTAGGTAACTTAGAATATATATTAAAACAAAATAAACTATATATACATGCATAATACCAGGCATGTATTTAATAAAAATTGTTTTAAAAAGCAATGAGGACCGTTAAAGTTTGCACACTCAAATTTTCTGTGTATATAATATAAGTTGTTCGACCATATGACATTTAGGCACCCCTTTTTGATCTTGATTAAGAAGGACATGTTTTCGTTTACACTTTCAATATCCGGTTGTTTTAACAGACGATTTTTAGATTTTTTAAAAATTAATCCCTAACCCTAACCCCTAACCCTCACTCCTAACCCTAACCCCTAACAAACAACCGGATATTGTCGGTGTAAATGAAAAACATGTCCTTTCTTAATCGAGATCAAAAAGGGGTGCCTAAAGGTAATATGGTCCAGTTGTTCTTTATTCTATGTATTGACGATTTCAGATAATGTGACGTAAGCAGTGACGTAGTTTCAGTTACTGACAAATTGAGACTTAATCTCTATTATTAATAGATATGAATAAAGAGTTTTTGTGTTTGATGAATGACCCTGAACAGGCACACATTGATATCGTTGTCAAAGTCTTGTCAATATCAATTTCAACAAGCTATTACAAAGCAAACTACATCTTTATTCCCGCGTTTTTTTTTTTAGAATTATTTATTCTGAATGTGAATTCTGTTAGGAGGATCCGATTACAAGAGCTATGAATTTGAGTAAGACCAGGCTCTGACATAAAACCGCGGAGATTTGGTACGAGCAGATATTGGGTTGGGCAGAGCGGTTATTACTTCTCCAGAAGTAGTCTTTCCTGTGAAGCCATTAAACTCACGACATGGGGAGAGAAGACCGTGTCCTGGTTGACTTTTCACCTTCCCTCGTGTTAAATTTAAGGTTATTGTACTGGTCGTATGTAACAGTGGGTGGAAGACATCTTGCTCTTCCAGAACTTTAGTCAAATTCAATGCTAACTAAATAATAAGCTAATAGTCATCACTAAGATATGAAGCTACACATAAAGAAATATCGGAAACACATAATAAAAGAAAACTTAAATAATATACGGATGTACAGTAGGGTAGATTGATTTTTAACTTTTTTAAAATATCAAATTCTCACAAACAGCAAAAGTTGCGTGTTAGTATAATAATGACTGATACCAATATCTAGATCTCTTACTTGCGCTACTGTTTGAGCAAAAATATCCTTAGTTAAAATGCACCAACAATTCTTGTTTTCGTAACAGTTGGCCCTGAAATTGGTTAGAAAATTTAGCAATTTCAATATTCAAAACAAAAAATGTTGTCATTCTAAATGAAACTAATAAAATATAACTAGAATTCGAATTGAAAATATCGGACCATATGACCTTTAGGCACCCCTTTTTGACCTTGATTAAGAAGGACATGTTTTTCATTTACAGTCAATATCCGGTTGTTTTAACAGAAGATTTTTAGATAAAAAAAACAAAAAAAACTAACCTCTAACCCTAACCCCTAACCCTAACCCTAAACCCTAACCTTAACCCCTAACAAACAACCGGATATTGATGATTTAAATGAAAAACATGTCCTTTCTTAATCGAGATCAAAAAGGGGTACCTAAAGGTAATATGTTCCAAAATATCCACCTACAAAACATCTGATATGCTGCTTTTTACCTCATTAAGCTGTAACAAGGATAACATTTTAAAAGATTGAAATCTATTTCCTCAAAAGAAGGCAAAGTTTTGAAGAATAATGTTTTGTGTGATAATTCTTTATGTTAATTTGCAATTTTTCACGACATGGAATATGTTACATTTCCAAAATCGACCTACTCTAATGTACAGAATCACCCAGAATAAGTACCCTAAACATTTTTAGATGAAAAATTAATTTTTTCTAAACCAAAAATAACAGCATTTTATTATTTCTAGTGGACCATTATACAATCAAATCAGAATTATTAAGTATTACAGTATCACTCAAAATAAGCACACCCAAAGCATTTTTAGAAAAAGTTAATTTTCTTGTAAATCAAAAATGCCACCATTTTATCATTTCTAGTGGAACGTTACACAATCAAAACGAATATTATTAGATATTATCAAGTATTAAACACGTCACCCAGCAATAAGTACACCTTTTTCTTTTAGAAAAAAGTTAATTTTCTTTTGAATCAAAGATACAAGGATTTTATTATTCATAGAGGAAAATTATGCTATCAAAACATATATTATTAAATATTATCAAGTATCACAGTATTACCCCAGAAATAAATACACGTCTAGATCATTTAGATAATATTAATTTTTCTTTTAAACCAAAATATACAGGGATTTTTTAATTTATAGAGGAACATATACAATCAAAATGGATCTTATTACATATTACAGCTTCGCCCATAAATAAGGTACATACAAAAAAACTTCTTCTTTTTATAAAAATAAAAAGTTAATTTTCTTCTAAAACCAAAATACAATCATTCTATTATTCTCTCGTCGAGAATAACTAAAACGGATATTATTACCAATTAACTATTACTCATCTCTACAATAGTGAAACTGTAACCAAAAATATGAACATATATTATTTAACTAATACCCTCCGCCACGGACAGGATGCAGCACAGGGTCAGTTTTCTAAAGCGGAGTCCGGCTGTTTTTTGAATTCAAATTTTTCCTTCTCCTAGACCAGTTTGCCATAACCAAAACAAAATAACACAGCCTGCCGTATTTTTTATTCCTAGATGAGGGATAATCGAGAGACCGGTGCCTCCCTCAAAGATATATCACGAAAGTAAACGCAAACAGCCTCGTCAAGGATTTTGAGCTCGGGTCATTTCTACGACAATAACTTTCTACGAGCCTCCTAAAATATGATTATGCAGCGATACACTCATAAATATTTAGGTAATTTTATTTTGGTTAAGAGTTTTTATACTGAAGCGTTTTGTAATAAGTAATACCTATAATATCAGTTTTGATTATACAATGTTTCTCTTGAAATATAAAAATCATAGTATCTTTGGCTTAGAAAAATTAACTTTTTAGTCTGAAAATTGGTATTTATTGTAATGTGTGGATTAGTATACTCTTCTTGTTTGTTGTTATATAGACAACATTTCGGTCGTTTTTATCTTTCGCCTTTTTGGGTACTGTTGAAATTAGACGCATGTATCTACAGTACAATGTGCAAATTCGGTAAGTTGTTTAACCGGAGTTACCTGTAGGTCCAAAATGACCGACAATTAAAGAGACATTCTAACGCTATTACGCTAACTCAAACCTCGCTACGTTGTGCATTTTTTCTACGTTGTGTTAATATACATTGGGTCATTACATCATGTAGCACAATTCTTTTTTTCTTCCATTTAATATGTTGTTATTCCTTAATTGCTTATATTGTAAACGTATAGAAAATGACCATAATTTCCCTTAAGCTTTGTTTCTGTGCGTTGCAAATTATGTTCCTGGATAATATGTTTATTTCTTAATTACTTATGCCTTATAAGTATAGAAAATAACCATCGTTCCCCTTCAAACTTTGCTTTGGTGCCTGGATAATGAAATTTTAGAATTAATGTATTATGTAAAATTGGGTAAATTTTCATATCTTTTTTCGGGCTATATTACCTTTAGGCACCCCCTTTGCGATCTCGTTTCATAAGGACATTTTTTTCATTTACACTGTCACACCGGTTTTTGTTAACATGATTTTTTAGAGCTTTTTTTAATTATAAAACTAACCCTAACCCCAAACCCTAATCCCTAACAACAACCGGATATTAACGGTGTAAATGAAAAAATGTCCTTATGAAACGGGAGGGGTGCCTAAAATCATAGGGTCCTTTTTACCAATGTATAAATAGCACAAAATATGAATCAAATGTTCATGCATTTATAGTAAATTTACACAATAAAATAAAAATATTCAGTAATTTTTAGAAACTGAAACTGCTGGAACATTATGAAAAATGGTAAATTAGAAAATTTCATACCCAGCTCACAAAAACGAAGTTTGAGAAAAATATTGGTATATGAGTATAGAGGAGGCAGGTGGTGTAATGGTTGCCGTCGTAGGAAATGGACACGGCAAACGAGTTAAAATCCAGGACGAGGTTTGGTAATTATGAAACTTTAGTTGGCCAAATTCCTAGCAAAAAATTGTGCGTGCGCATTAATCTCCTTAACAATTTGCTTGTATAGTTTTTCATATGAGATTTTCTTAAACAATTGAATGAAAAAAATACATTTCATTCTTATCGACACACATTTTGTTTTGTTTGTTGAGAAATAAAATTTTTATTTCTCAACAAACAAAAATGTGTTGTTAAGACAGTTGTTTGTTTGAGAAATAAAAAATGTTTATTTCTCAAAAACAAACAAAAATGTGTCGATAAGAATGAAATGTATTTTTATTCATTCAATTGTTTAAAAATCTCATATGAAACTAACAAGCAAAATTTGTTAAGGGAGATCATGCGCACGCACAAGTTTTTGCTAGGATTTGGCCACTAAAGTTCATAATTACCCGAGTTTGTTTGTATTTCACATAGCGCTAATACCCTTGCGAAAGGTATGTCCAACTATTTCTCTCTCTACTTGTAATAGTAAAGGACTCTTTGGCCTTGATTAGGCAGTCAGTCTAGGAGAAGGAAAACTCTAAATTGAAACCTGTTAAACTCATTAAAAAATTGACCTTGTATCACATCCTACTCATGTAGGAGGGATTGGTATATATTCATAGGTTTAAAACAGGGAGAACTAACTGTTATAACAGATATCATCCTAAGTATGAATAGCGAATGATGTTTCTTTTTCCCTCTCAGAGAATTCTGGTGGGACCAACCATTAATTTCATCGCTTTTGGCACCCATATCTGTTGAAATGGAAAAAAGGTCGCTATGATAATACAAGAAGTACAATTTTTTAGAGACATCCGAGATCCTATGTTAGCTATTAGCATACTACTTATTAAATAGACATAGTTTGCAGCCCTGTGAGAAAAGTTCTGTATAATAAAATGAAATCTCATGCCGCCAACTCAAGTGGATTCAGTTTACCTCAGACTTTCAACAACATGTCGGGGCCAATGAAAATGCCTGCTTTCAGGTTTGTTGTCCGTATTTCTCTGCGATGAATTTTACTTCTTTTTTTGTACTGGGATCCAGAAAACAATCTTGTGCCATTGCTTTTACGAAACCGTAAAATGTGAAGGAGGAGGGGGAGGAATATCTTTTGCGGGTCTAGTAGTGTGATATGATGTACATTGTACAGAATCAGGTCGTGTTAAAATGATTCTTAGAAACAAATTTGCAATCAACATGTTTTGCATTCAGCCCTTGTAATCATATCCCCATCCCAATTTTCGTTTTGTTTGTTTGTTTGTTTGTTTTGTTTTACGGCATATCAACCTCAGTGGGTCATTTAATGCCGATAAATTTTGAAATAAATCAATTCTTAATGGATAATACAATTTTTTTATAAATACATTTTTCTATTTAACCCATAGATGGGACCCTAACAGATACTACACTCCGGGTCAGGGTGGACCAGGGAGCAATGGTGATGAAGGGGTGCTCCACATTCCCAAACCTCCAAACTGGAACCTCACCATCAGATAGAGTTTAACGTCATTCTCAGGACATGTAGACCCGCAGCCACTGCCTTCTAGCACCCATATGATATCAATTTTCGTATGTTCAAATCATATCCCCATCCAAATTTTCGTATGTTCAAAATCGTCATTTGATAGGAAAAAAAATTGCCCCAAATTCTTCGATGTTTTAAAATTTATGCTACGCAGGGTTCATCCGACGAGGAACCACAAGGTTCCTGGTTGCATACCGGCCCTCGCCAACTCAACGTATGAGTAGCACAGGGATCTCTACGGTAAAGTAAGGAGCTTAATGGTAGGTTTGGCGCTCCAACTCAGACGCGAAACAATCTTCTGTTAAGTTTTTAAAGGGCTAATTTCAGGGCCTTGTAGCAGACACGCTTTATCTAGTGGAATCTTGATAAAGAGTCAGTCACAATCTGAATCCTTTGGTTACAAAGTGGTCCCAGGTTATGGCAATCGTATAAGTCATTCGTGGAGTATTGGTAAAGATCCGGCAATCTTATGTGCGTGTCCAAGAGTGTGTATTTGATTGTGTGACTACATGGGTGGGGGGTAAGTATCCTTTAATCGGGCCACTTTAGTAACCAAGGATTCAGATTGGTGGACTGACTCTTTATATCAAGGATTCACTACGATAAGCGTGTCTGCTACAAGGCCTGAAATGCCCTTAAAAACTTAAACCAAGAAGATTGTTTTCGCGTCTGGTTGGAGCGCCAAACTACCATTAAGCTCCTTAACTTTACCGTAGAGATCCCTGTGCTACTCATACGTTGAAGTTTGCGAGGGCCGGTCATGCAACCAGGAACCTTTGTGGTTCCTCGGTCGGAATGAAACCCTGCGTGATAAATTTTAAAAACATCGAAAGAATTTTGGGGCAATTTTTTTCCTATCAATGACATTTTGACATACGAAATTGGATGGGGATATGATTTGAACATACGAAAATTTGATATCATCATGGGTGCTAGAGGCAGTGGCTGCGGGCCTACATGTCCCTGAGAATGACGTTAAACTCTAATCTGATGGTGAGGTTCCAGTTTGGAGGTTTGGGGAAATGTGGAGCACCCTTCATCACAAATTGCTCCCTGGTCCACTCTGACCCGAGTGTGTAGTATCTGTTAGGGTCCCATTATGGGGTTAAATTTAGAAAAATGTATTATAAAATTGTAATTATCCATTAGAATTGATTTTATTTCAAATTTTTAATCGGCATTAAATGACCCACTGAGGTTGATATGCCGTAACAAAACAATAACAAACAAACAAACAAAACGAAAATTGGATGGGGGATATGAATTACAAGGGCTGGAATGCAAAACATGTTGATTGCAATTTGTTTCTTAAGAATCATTTTAAACACGACCTGATTCTGTACAATGTTTACATCATATACACTTAGACCCAAAAGATTATTCCTCCCCCCTCCTTCACTTTACGGTTTCGTAATAAGCAATGGCACAAGATGTTTTTATCCCGTACAAAAAAAGAAGTAAAAATTCATCGTCAGAGAAATGCGACACAAACCTGAAAGCAGGCATTTTCATTGGGCCCCCCGACTGTGTGAAAGTCTGAGGTAAACTGAATCCACTGAGTTGGCGGCATGAGATTTCATTTGTATTTATCAGAACTTTTCTCACAGGTGCTGCAACTATGTCTATTTAATAAGTAGTATGCTAATAGCTAACATAGGATCTCGGATGTCTCTAAAAATGTACTTCTTGTATTATCATAGCGACCTTTTTTCCATTCAACAGATATGGGTGCCAAAAGCGATGAGATTAATGGTTGTCCCACCAGAGATTCTCTGAGAGGGAAAAGAAACATCATTCCGCTATTTTCATACTTAATGATATCTTATAACAGTTAGTTCTCCCTTTTTAAACCTATGAATATATACCATCTCCTACATGAGTAGGATGTGATACAAGGTCAATTTTTTAATGGAGTTTAAACAGGTTTCAATTTAGAGTTTTCCTTCTCCTAGACTGCTGCTAATCAAGGCCAAAGAGTCCTACTATTTACCATAGCTAGAAGAGAGAATAGTTGGATTCATACCTTTCGCAAGGGTATTAGCGCTATGTGAAATACAAACAAACTCGGGTAATTATGGAACTTTAGTTGGCCAATTCCTAGCAAAAACTTTGCGTGCGCATGATCTCCCCTTAACAAATTTGCTTGTATTAGTTTTTCATATGAGATTTTCTTAAACAATTGAGAAATAAACAATACATTTCATTCTTTATCGACACATTTTTGTTTGTTTTTTGAGAAATAAACATTTTTTTTATTTCTCAAACAAACAACTGTCTTAACAACACATTTTTGTTTTGTTTGAGAAATAAAAATTTTATTTCTCAAACAAACAAACAAAAATGTGTCGATAAGATGAAATGTATTTTTATTCATTCAATTGTTTAAGAAAATCTCATATGAATAACTATACAAGCAAATTTGTTAAGGGAGATAATGCGCCACGCACAATTTTTTTGCTAGGAATTGGCCAAATAAAGTTATATTACCAAACTCGTCTGGATTTTACTCGTTTTGCCCGTGTCCATTTCTACGACGGCAACCATTACACCACCTGCCTCCTCTATACTCATATACCAATATTTTTCTTCAAACTTCGTTTTTGTGAGCTGGGTTATGAAATTTTCTAATTTACCATTTTTCATAATGTTCCAGGCAGTTTCAGTTTTCTAAAAATTACTGAATATTTTTATTTATTTTTGTGTAAATTTACTATAAATGCATGAACATTTTGATTCATATTTTGTGCTATTTATACATTGTGTAAAAAAGGGACCCTATGATCTTTAGGCACCCCTTTCCCGTTTCATAAGGACATTTTTTTCATTTACACCGTTAATATCCGGTTGTTTGTTAGGGATTAGGGTTTGGAGTTAGGGTTTAGTTTTATAATTAAAAAAAAGCTCTAAAAATCATGTTAACAAAAAACCGGGTGTTGACAGTGTAAATGAAAAAAATGTCCTTATGAAACGAGATCGCAAAGGGGTGCCTAAAGGTAATATAGCCCGAAAAAGATATGAAAATTTACCCAATTTTACATAATACATTAATTTCTAAATTTTCATTATCCAAGGGCACCAAAGCAAAAGTTTGAAGGAACGATGGTTATTTTCTATACTTTTATAGCATAAGTATTAAGAAAAATAACACATATTATCCAGGAACATAATTTGCAACGCACAGAACAAAGCTTAAGGGAAATTATGGTCATTTTCTAATACGTTTTACAATATAAGCAATTAAGGAATAACACATATTAAATAGGAAAGAAAAAAGAATGTGCTACATGATGTAATGACCCAATGTATATTAACACAAACGTAGAAAAATGGCACAACGTAAGCGAGGTTTGAGTTAAGCGTAATAGCGTTAGAATGTCTCCTTTAATTGTCGGTCATTTTGGACCCTACAAGGTAACTCCGGTTAAACACTTACCGAATTTGCACATGTACTGTAGGATAACATGGCGTCTAATTTCAACACGTACCCCAAAAGGCCGAAAGATAAAAACGACCGAATGTTTCTATATAACAACAACAAGAAGAGTATACTAATCCACACATTACAATAAATACCAATTTTCAGACTAAAAAGTTAATTTTTTCTAAGCCAAAGATACTATGATTTTATTATTTCAAGAGAAACATTGTAATAATCAAAACTGATATTATTAGGTATTACTTATTTACAAAACGCTTCAGTATAAAAACTCTGTAACCAAAATAAAATTACCTAAATATTTATGAGTGTATCGCTGCATAATAATATTTAGGAGGCTCGTAGGAAAAGTTATTGTCGTAGGAAATGGACCCGAGCTCAAATCCTTGACGAGGCTGTTTGCGTTTACTTTCGTGATGATATCTTTGAGGGAGGCACCGGGTCTCTCGATTATCCTTCATCTAGGAATAAAAAATACGGCAGGCTGTGTTATTTTGTTTTGGTATGGCAACTGGGTCTAGGAGAAGGAAAAATTTGAATTCAAAACAGCCGGACTCCGCTTTAGAAAACTGACCCTGTGCTGATCTGTCCGTGGCGGGGTATTAGTTAAAATAAAATATATGTTCATATTTTTGGTTACAGTTTCACTATTGTAGGAGATGAGTAATAGTTAATTGGTAATAATATCCGTTTTAGTTATTCCACGAGAAATAATAGAATGATTGTATTTTGGTTTAGAAGAAAATTAACTTTTTATTTTTAAAAGAAAAGAAGTTTTTTTTGTGTACTTATTTATGGGCGAAGCTGTAATATGTAATAAGATCCATTTTGATTGTATATTGTTCCTCTATAAATAAATAAAATCCCTGTATATTTGGTTTAAAAGAAAATTAATATTATCTAAAATGATCTTAGACTGTGTATTTATTTCTGGGTAATACTGTGATACTTGATAATATTTAATAATATATGTTTTGATAGCATAATTTTCCTCTATGAATAATAAAATCCTTGTATCTTTGATTAAAAGAAAATTAACTTTTTCTAAAAGAAAAAAGAGGTGTACTTATTGCTGGGTGACGTTGTAATACTTGATAATATCTATAATATTCGTTTTGATTGTGTAACGTTCCACTAGAAATGATAAAATGGTGGCATTTTTGATTACAAGAAAATTAACTTTTTTTCTAAAAAATGCTTTGGGTGTGCTTATTTTTGAGTGATACTGTAATACTTAATAATATCTGATTTGATTGTATAATGGTCCACTAGAAATAATAAAATGCTGTTATTTTTGGTTTAGAAAAAATTAATTTTTCATCTAAAAATGTTTAGGGTGTATTATTTTCTGGGTGATTCTGTACATTAGAGTAGGTCGATTTTGGAAATGTACATATTCCATGTTCGTGAAATTTGCAAATTAACATAAAGAATTAATCACACAAAACATTATTCTTCAAAACTTTGCCTTCTTTTGAGGAAATAGATTTCAATCTTTTTAAAATGTTATCCTTTGTTACAGCTTAATGAGGTAAAAAGCAGCATATCAGTGTTTTGTAGGTGGATATTTTGGAAATATTACCTTTAGGTACCCCTTTTGATCTCGATTAAGAAAGGATGTTTTTTCATTTAAATCATCAATATCCGGTTTGTTTGTTAGGGGTTAAGGTTAGGGTTTAGGGGTTAGGTTAGGGGTTTAGGGTTAGAGGTTAGTTTTTTTGTTTTTTTATCTAAAATCTTCTGTTTAAAACAACCGGATATTGACTGTAAATGAAAAACATGTCCTTCTTAAATCAAGGTCAAAAAGGGGTGGCCTAAAGGTCATATGGTCCGATTTTCAATTCGAATTCTAGTTAATATTTTATTAGTTTCATTTAGAATGACACATTTTTGTTTTGAATATTGAAATTGCTAAATTTTCCTAACCCAATTTCAGGGCCAACTGTTACGAAAACAAGAATTGTTGGTGCATTTTTAACTAAGGATATTTTTTGCTCAAACAGTAGCGCAAGTAAGAGATCTAGATATGGTATCAGTCATTATTATACTAACACGCAACTTTTGCTGTTTGTGAGAATTTGATATTTTAAAAAAGTTTAAAAATCAATCTACCCCTACTGTAATCCGTAATTATTTAAGTTTTCTTTTATTATGTGTTTTCCGATATTTCTTTATGTGTAGCTTCATATCTTAGTGATGACTATTAGCTTTATTATTTAGTTAGCATTGAATTTGACTAAAGTTCTGGAAGAGCAAGATGTCTTCCACCCACTGTACATACGACCAGTACAATAACCTTAAATTTAACACAGGGAAGGTGAAAAGTCAAACCAGGACACGGTCTTCTCTCCCCATGTCGTGAGTTTAATGGCTTCACAGGAAAGACTACTTCTGGAGAAGTAATAACCGCTCTGCCCAACCCAATATCTGCTCGTACCAAATCTCCGCGGTTTTAGTCAGAGCCTGGTCTTAACTCAAATTCATAGCTCTTGTAATCGGATCCTCCTAACAGAATTCACAATTCAGAATAAATAATTCTAAAAAAAAAAAACGCGGGAATAAAGATGTAGTTTGCTTTGTAATAGCTTGTTGAAAATTGATATTGACAAGACTTTGACAACGATATCAATGTGTGCCTGTTCAGGGTCATTCATCAAACCACAAAAACTCTTATTCATATCTATTAATAATAGAGATTAAGTCTCAAATTGTCAGTAACTGAAACTACGTCACTGCTTACGTCACATTATCTGAAATCGTCAATACATAGAATAAAGAACAACTGGAACCATATTACTTTAGGCACCTACCCCTTTTTGATCTCGATTAAGAAGGACATGTTTTTCATTTACACCGAACAATATCCGGTTGTTTGTTAGGGGTGGGGTTAGGAGTGAGGGTTAGGGGTTAGGGTTAGGGATTAATTTTTAAAAAATCTAAAAATCGTCTTGTTAAAACAACCGGATATTGAAAGTGTAAACGAAAAACATGTCCTTTCTTAATCAAGATCAAAAAGGGGGGTGCCTAAATGTCCATATGGTCGAACAACTTATATTTATATACACAGAAATTTGAGTGTGCAAACTTTAACGGTCCTCATTGCTTTTTTAAAACATTTTTATTAAATACATGCCTGTATTATGCATGTATATATAGTTTTATTTTGTTTTAATATATAATTCTAAGTTACCTAATGTATAGTTTTACGAGAAAATTATTTACAAAAAAGAAATAGTCATTTTTTTAAGTATCAAGAGGTTAACTTAAAGTTTACAAATAATAATACCTACCTTGTGGTAAAATTTTATTTGCATGATATTCAAAATAATTTTTCAATTAATAAATTAATAGAGGCACGCAACATTTTATTTGACGGGGAAAGAAATAAGTTTCCATTTTCAAATTGTTTTTAATTTTTACTTTAATAAATTTAATGATTTTAACGTACTTATGTATGACACTGAAATTTTTAGCTCCCCGCCTCCAGGCAAAATCTTTTCAAAAATTAACTTTTACACTGCTTGGAGGGTGTCTTTATAGTTCTAGCCATAATAATAATAGAAAGTTATGCTTTTCAAAATGAATATTTTTTTAATATATTTTACATATTGCTTATTTTTAGGTTTTTGTTTTGAATTATTTGTTTACGGCATGCCCACCTTCTGATGGGTTATCAAATACCGAAAAATTTAATTCATTTGTAAATGTTTGATTGTAACATAAGCTATATATTCAATTTTACATTGGTTGCAGTGGTACTTTTACTTACAATTAATTGTTTCTGGCTTGTTACAAATGTAATATCAAAATCAATTACACCCAGCGTCTCCCAACAACCGGTTGGAATTCCAGAGAGTTGCTTTTATCCCAGACTTGTTGACTAACCCAGTCTGCCCTCTTTTACCATAGCTGTGGAAAAACAAAATGGATTCCGTGCAAAGAGTATATGCTTGAAGTAAAAGCAACAGCCTCATCTAGGATTTGAAACTCGGTTCAACCCATTCCATCTCCTACGAAGATAAAATTAACGCTAAACGAGCCTCAAACTGGATCGTATGACTTAGGTTTGTTGGTTTGATTGTTTTGGTTTGTTTTACGGGCATATCAACCTCAGTTTGGGTCATTTAACTGCCGATAAAGGTTTTGAAAATAAAATCACTTCGTAATGGAATAATAAAATTTTTAAATACATTTTTTTCTATTTAAATCCATAGATTGGACCCTAAACAGGTACTACACTCCAGGTCAGATGGCCAGGGAGCAAGGTGATGAAGGGGTGGCTCCAACAATTCCCAAACCTCCCAAAAACTGGAACCCTCAACCATCCAGATTAAGAGTTTTAACCGTCATTTTCCCGGACATGTAGACCCTCAGCACCATGTGATAAAATTGGTTGGGGCTTGCCATAGAGCAATAGGTTGGGGCAATCATAATAGGTGCTAGGGTCTTTGACGTCGGCCAGCCCGTTGATCGCAAGGGGGCCTCTCCGACTGCCCGTCTAGCCCCTAAGTAGGTTCTAAAGTGGAGTGTGGCAGGTCCATGGATCTGTTCGTCACCAAGACCCGTCCTTAGAGCATCACGGGTCGCCACTCACGGCCAACAGGTGGCCACATTTGGGGGAAATCTTACTCTCTGCAGAGGTGCCAGTCGGTGCAGTTCTAATACCCAAGCGGAGATAAAATAAATCTAACTCTCCTTATGGCAAGCCGAACCTTTTTATTCTTGGGTGCTGAAGACGGGTGGCTGAGGGTCTACATGGCAAAATAACATTAACTCTAATATGATTGGTGAGGTTTCAGTTCTTGAGGTTTTGTGGAATGTGGAGCACCCCTTTCATCACCATTGCTCCCTGGTCCCCACCTGACCCCTGAGTGGTAGTACTCTTAGGGTTCCAACTAATGGGTTGAATAGAAAACATGAAGTTCATAACAAATTGTATTTGCATTTAGAATGAAATTTATTTCAACAACTTTGGTCGGCATTAAATGACCCACCGAGGTTGATATGCCGTAAAGCAAAACAAACCCAAACCAAACAGTTACATATCCTTACAAATCATGACTACTTTGCGATTACTTTAACGTTTTATTGGCATAAAGTAGTTTCATTTGGGTGTAACAAAATCAATTAATTCTTGGTGCCTTTATATATAATTTAAACCCTTCAGGGATACCTAACAATTCAAGAAAGTTTAGATGAAATCGAGAACGGAAAATGGGGAACCGTTAGTCGTAAAGAACAGCAAGACATTTGTTTGAATTATAATAAGTACTTGAAAGGGGAGACACGAGAGTTTCAGTTAAATATGCACATAAACAGAAAAATATGCGAAATAAACGACCGACTAATTAAATGCCGAAAAACGGACAATTTATTTGTTTCAATCTAGTTATTTTGGTTATGCTTTATTATTTTAACTGAAATAAAAAAACGATCTCCTGGCAATGTAAAAAATACATTTCTGAAGATATTGCTTGGGGAGGTGAAGTTAAATAATTTAAATGTCGGAGAGTTTGAACCAATGATCATGAAAAAATCATCAAATTTATTAAAGGAGTAAAAAAAATAAAACAATTTGAAACGGAAACTAAGTTCTTTAACTTGAAATATCAATTAAAATAAAACAAACTATATAATAAATATATGATACTGGGGATGTATCTATTAAAACTTGTTTTAAAAAACAATGAAAGGACTGTCTCAAATTTTGAGTGTATTTGTTCTGTATGACTTATAGTGACGAAAGCAGTGACGTAGTTTTTTTGTTACAGACAAAAACCGGAGCGAATGCTCCATTATTAATTAGATTACTTGCTGTCCATCGGTATCCGATGATGACACAACGCGAATTCCTTTTCTCCAATTTAATTCCGTTTCTGGTTACCGTCTTTCCAACTGCTTATGCATATAAAGTTCTTCAGTTTCTTTTGATGTGGTCTTTGTACCTGGACTTTGGTCTACCGTCTCAGTTGAGAGTAACAAAATAACTGCTTTTGGTGTCTGTCATCCCCATGTTGTGGTGGTGATGTTTAATACCAAGGAATTTTAAAAACTAAAGGAATTAGCAAAATGACTTTTGAAATTCTGGTGTCTGGGTCCTATATATATATATATTATACTACAATTTATGCACCTCGTTGCAAGTTTTTTAAGGTTTAATATAATAAAAATAATCATATTAATTAGAAACGCTAATAAACTATAAGAATGCAGATTAAAGAATCTTGGAACAAGAGGGGGTAATTATCGAAAAATAGAACAGCTTTGAAACTAACTCTTTCCAATCATTTTCCATTACTCCCGTTTTCATTGGTAATTTTCCCTACATTTAACTCTTTACTTATAGTGAAAGTAAAGGATAATAAATTACAGTTATTTCTTCTTCTTAAAATGAATTTCTTTAAGATTTATCCCAGAGATTTTTTGCTCATATTCATAAGATAAAACCAGACAATTTAGAGAAATCATAATACTTTTAAGCAATATTATTTATTTAAAAATCAATTTTTTAAAGAATCAAATAATGCAAATTAGCCCTTCTTCACACTGTAACACTATTTTTGTTGTATATATAAATACAATTTGCGTATTATTAGTATGTCGATATGGTCAACAGTCTTAATAATGTAAAACATTTTTTTATTCATTGAGGTTTAAATAAAAATAAATAATCATGGAGATGTGGATGTAATAACTAAGGGACCTGTGAATTGAGTATGTAATATAGTTTTTGGTTACAGCAGACAAACACACAATCTCCATTATATTAGATATATATATATTATATATATATAATTATATATATATATGTGTGTGTGTGGTGTGAGTGAGAGTGGAGAAGAGAGAAGAGAGAAGAGAGGAGAGAGGAGAAGGAGAGAAGAGCTTCTGAAACGTCTGTCTCACGTTTCATAATTTCAAAAACAATTATGAACGCTAGTTTTTCATTCAGTATTTTTAGGTGGATTGATCAACAAAGACTCTCACAATCTCCCTTATTATCTGTGATATTTATTTTCCCCTTAAACAAAAGCCATGAAGAAGATCTACTAAAACAGATTGAAACACTGCCTGCGCTCTTGACTTAATAAATATACTCATTTTATGAACCTGTGTTTTTTCAATTTCTCACGATATTACATTACGTCCGGATTCACTTTCATTTTTCTCTCCACTACACACACCAGACAACACACCACACGCACAACACACACACACACACACACACACACACACACATATATATATTATATATATATATATATAATATACGCCATGTCGACCATAGGGTTATTTATGCCTAAGACATTTTGTTTTATTTAAATCTTGTTTGGGTATCATTTTATTGAACCTCATTTCTTGTTCTATTTACCCATAGATGGGAGCCTTAACAGATGCAACCATCCCGGGTCAGGGTGCACTTGGGAGTAATGGCAATGAAGGGGTACCCAACTCCCCTTGGCTACAGATTGGGAACCTTACATGCAGTTTAACGGTTATCCCAGCACACGTAGGTTTAGATTTAGCCCAAGGTTTTGCAAATACGGAACACCTAGAGAAGATCAAAAACTTCACTGTCCAAGTAATGCGTTTTTGCTAATTTTTATTATTATTGTTAATTTATAAGGGCCGATTTAGCTAGTCGTTAGAGCATCCTACCAGAATATAAGGTTCCAGGTTCGATACCGGCCCTCGCCACATAAGCACTAGAGTAGCACAGTTTGTGTGTGGTTGAATTTGTGGAGCTTATGGTAGGTTGGGGCTCCCTCTGACTAAAAAAAATCTCCCCAGTCCTAGCGCTAACAAAGGGAATATATATATTTACCAACCCCTCCACACGGCAGGATGTGACANACCCTGGAGACTGTTCCTTAATTTTATACGTGCTCACACGGAAAGATGTCAAAATAGTGTTAAATATTTTCGGAAGGAAATTGAAAATGAAAGGACCATTAAAAAAAATTGAACGATGGAATAGATATCGTATGAGGAATTTTACTGCGAAATGACATACTGATAAGAAAACATTGTAAACAAAAACTTTGACAGGAATCAGTCGTGTCATAATTTATTTTCATTTTTGGAGAGAGGAGGAGAGTTAGATCTTGAACCATATTATGGAGCAGTGCTGGTGATTCCTAATAATCTTTATTCTACTCTTAGGTAGCATAACATCCTAGTGCAATAACTATATATGCGCGTTGAATGCGATATTGTATAATTAACCAGCCCCTCCTCCCACGAGCTGGATTGTGGACACAATATTAAATTTTTTTTTAAACACGTTAGGATTCAAAGTTTTCCTTTACTCCATAGATTGCTTCCTAACACCAAGGTTAAATGCTGTACTATACTGCGGTTTTATCACAAGTCCAATCTACTATAACGTACTATATAACCCTCCTTACTTCTTACTTCTTACTCTGGTCGTATGTTCTACTGGCTGACTTGGTTCTATCTTCTAACTCTGGGTCTAGCTATACTTTAAGTTGGTTTGTTGCAATCGTTTCCTCTGGCTGGTGGTCTAGATTCATTTTCTTAAGTCTTAATTACACAGACATATCATCAACCACCAAGAAGATATTACTTAATAAACTTTATTTCCTCATATACCTTTCACGTCACTAAAATCCGACTACATAAAGCGCGCGCGAGTCCCAAGCCTATAGGCAGAGCACAACAATGGGCCGCACTGCTCTGCCTGACTCAATGCCAAACTGGGACTCTGAAAAAGGTTCCCACGTGACTTCACATATGTGCTGGCTTTCTGGTAATTCTTCACATAGAAGGACCCGGCCATGGTATGAAAGGGCGTCATCCCTCGAACATTACAGGGGATTGAACAACTAATCTTAATGCAACAATAGAATATAATGTAACAAAAGCATAATTCGATTCTTTTCTCATTATACCATAGACTTGAGAGGAGTATCAGACGAATTGATGCTCTTTCCCAAGGAACTGAGTGCAGTCAGGATTTGAACTTGATAGCCGTTCCAATTTCGATGTGATAACCGAGCCTTGTATAAGATCTTAATGTGTATATATATGGGCGTAATACGTATGACATTGCATATACAGGCTGTGTGAATATCTATATGGGAGTGTGTGAGTAAGCACTAGACTATGTATGTACATCCAGAGCATATGCATTGATAATGTAGTATAGATGTGCTGAGCGATAGAAGTCATACAAACAGTTAGGGCCACACCTGCTATCAGCTCCTCACCTTACTAGACAGATTACCCCTGTGCTACTTCTGACGCTGAGAATGGGCAGAGGATCGGTATTTTTTGCAATCAATAATATGCATTTTTCCTATTATTATCATCATATCATTTCCAACTCCATCTGAATTATTTGAATAATAATAATAACGTATCGTATACCATTTGATACAAGACAAGAGCGAAACACAATGTGTAATGAAATCGATTAAAGGGGAATATAAAATCCATTTTTACTCATCTACATTTCTTTTCTTTCTCATTCATACTCTCTCATTATATATATACTATAATATTAATTATAATATATATACCTAATATATACTATATATATGGCTGATCGATTTAGGGCACATAATTTGCTTTTGGTACCCACCTCTCACAAGAAAAAACATCACAAAATGCCAATATTTAAAACTGAAGATACATATATTTTGCAATTTTGGTAAAAGGCTGTAAATAATTCAACTAAAATAAGAAATGGATAAAAATGAAATTTTATAAAAGAATAAAAAAATATGCAATTAAGTAACACAGGGAAAACACAATCACAATCTGTGTTAACCTTGTATTGAACAGACTAAAAATAGAATTATACAGCATATTGAAACTCAAGAGGCCCCCATCATCGCAACAAAAGATGTAAGCTGTTTTCGTTTAAGATTTAACAGCTTCCAGACTTTTAAACTATTAGAAAACTGATTACGTGTAAGGAGGCAAATAAACTTACGATTCCAGAAAACGAATATAACTACAAATCTTTCTCCAAAATTAGAATTTCTTGAATTAGGTGAAACACCGAGAATTTATTCCACAACCAAAGCCTGCGTTACAATTCCTATTCATGCGATAAAAGCTTGACAAACTCTTAGATGTGTCGAAAACAATTTCCTTTGTTTTTTTTGGACTGGTGGATTAATGGGCTTCTCGGATGTAAAAGCGGCGTACGTTTAATCTCACTAAAGAGCTTAGCTTTTTTTTTCATTGATCCACACTGTTCCTTTCAGGATCAGTGGATAAACGCATCACTTTGAATAATTGCTATGCAACAAAAACATACATGGAATAAAAAACTTAAAACACAAATGAAATAAAAACTTCGTTAAAAATCTAAAATAGAAAGATAAAAGAAATTGGAAAGAAATAGGAATAAAAATTGATAATTAATGAATAGGGATACAAATTTCTATTCTCTTTAATAAAACAAAATATAGCTATATTAAATATTAGAGTGGTGGCAGGCAGGTTTTCAACAGACCACTCCTGAAGAGACTGTTAACAACATACAATACTATTTCACATTGCGGTGTTTAAGTTTGAGACTATAGGAGCAGAACTGCGTCAGCGCGAGAGACAGTAGTAGTTGACAGAGCGACAGTCGGGAGTTGACTGTTAGACACAAAATGAAGCACGACAAACTGGCTAACAACGCGTATATCGTTAAAATTTCGATCAATATTGAAAATAATCATGACAAGCAAACTCGGCGAACAACGAGTGCGACGTGTGTTGAACCCGGTACAAGTGTGTCTCAACTTTACTGACGGTCTCAATCAGCAGTGTATACACGATCCCCCTTTGACAGAGACTCGAAACCGGATTCGCCGAGTTGACTTGTCATGACTTATTTTTCAATAATTATCAATTTTATACGATAATACGATTGTAATGCATAAGAAAATAGAAATAATAATATACTTGTACTTAAACATAGCTTCAACAAAAGCAAATTATATTCACCAAAATTTATATATATATTTTATATTTATATAAATATTATTAGTAGTACAGAACATTTTTGCTCATAAATATTCTGTTTGCAATCTTTTAAAGATTTATATATTAATAATATTAATATATATAATAATATATATATATATGCATGCTGTGTGTAGTGTGTTGTAAATAAATGGAATTAATCCAGACAGAATTGAATTTAACATTTTGAAAAAACATTGTACATATTATCTGTGACAATCTGCTGACAGAATCTGTTCGACAGCCTTAGTAGAAGGGTCATCATCAACGAGCAAAAAATATATATACATATATAAAATCAAAGATCAAGTGAGGAAAATCTTCCTTACGACGTAGTAGTTTTTCAAATTTCGTAATTTGCAGAGCTCAATGCGTGCTCTTATTGTCATAGTCACGGGAGCAAAATTATATCATGAAGAAAATAACAAATATTTAGATTTTGTATTATCATATCTCTAGATAACTCATTTAGGTTTCTCTGAAATAGTCTATAATGCTAAAACTCCAAATCTTCTTTGTTATTTTTTCCTGATATATATATATTATATATATATTATATATATATATTATTATATATATATACTAGCAAATATATGCACCCTCCGGGTGCAAGTATTTAAGTTTTGATATAATATAATATCATATTAAATTTGGAAAAGCTAATGAAACTGAATAAGAATGCAGATAAAAAGATCTGCAACAGAGGGGTATAATCGAAAAATAGAACAACTTTGAAACTAACTATTCCATCATTTTCCATTACTCCCCTCTTTCATTGGTAAATTTTCCTAATTTAACTATTTAGTTAAAATAGGAAGTAAAGGATAATATTACAGTTATTTCTTCGTGTAAATAAATTTCTTAAGATTTATCCACGAGATTTTTGTTATATTTCTTTAAGATAAAACCAAACAATTAGAAATCAATAATACCAAGCAATATTTATTAAGATAAAATTTTAAATATCAATATGCAAATTAGCCTTCTCGTTCAAAACTGTAAACCACTATTTTGTTGTATATATAAATACAATTGCATGTTATTAGTACGTAGATATGGTCAACAGTTATTAATAATGTAAAACAATTTTTTATTAATAAACTGAATGTTTAAAAGAATGAAATCATGGAGAATTTGACGTAAATAATTAAGGGAATTGTGACTTGAGTAGTAATATAGTTTCGTTACAGACAGAAAAACACACAATCTCCATTATAATAATATATATATATATATATATATATATATATATATAATTATATATAATATATATGCACTTCGCCAAACTGGGAGGTGATCATAAATGTAATATTTTTGAATACTGAAAATTAATCTTTGTGGTGTAAATTCTTAAAATAATGATTTGGTTAATGAGCTAACAATGATGAAATTTCAGCTTTGACGACCTGCCGTGCCGAAAATGACAAATAAACAAAAGAATATAGGCAGTAAAAGACGGCGAAAGGTCATTTGTCAATTAGACTTCACATCTGTGTCGTGAAAATTTCTTTATTTGGCGGTCGCATAGTTTAATGCGTTTAGCTTGCGTAATTTCTGATTTCAGATCTCTAGCAGGATTCTCAGCATGAAGGTGGGTTCGTGTAGGTGTTGTTTATGCGGTTAAAATCACTTGTGAACATCAAACGCAATTATAATTCACCATGGTAGACTGTTTTTCGTAATTTTTCACTTTTAGTTGGCTAAATTCCTAGCAAATAAGGTAATTAGAGTAACATCCCTTGACTTTTTTCACTTTGAAACAAGCCGGTAGCCATTTTTGGAAAGTCTCCGTGCGAAATAAACAAATCTTAGAAACTTTTCAAAATTCCTAGCCAATTAAGGCAATTAGAGTAACCTCTCTTGACTTTTCACTTTGAAACAAGCCGGTAGCATTTTGAAAGTCTCCGTGCGAAATACAAATCTTTAGAAACTTTTTCGAAAAACAATACAACTTGCATGCTTTAATACAAAATAATCATAAAATGTGTTCTTAATAACAATTAAGTTCTTTTCAGATAATTTTTATGCTAGGAATTTAGCAACTGACTTTCACTTTGAAATAAAGACGGTAGCCATTTTGAAAGTGTCCGTGCGAAATACAACAAATCTTAGAATCGTTTCGAAAAACATACAACTGCAGGCTTTAATACAAAAATATCATGAAATGTGTCTTAATAACAATTAATTTCATTTCACATAATCGCACGCACAATTTTTTATGCTATGAATTTAGCCACTAAAGGTGAAAATTACCCCTGTTTTCATTCAATGACCAGATACAAGTGTTAAGCTATGTTAAGTATTCTATGTTACTATCGCCCGTTCTCAGATTGAAACCTGCAAATTATAGATAATTGTCACTTAAAACTGTATTAACTCAACCCCTATATCTGTTGCGCTATGAGGTCCAGTTGAATAAAGGATTCGGTTCGAAGTTTCGTGAAAAAAAAGAACCAAGTCTTGTTTGTTCATTAATTACAATGACCAAAATTAGCCCAAAGTAGGCCCTTAGTTAGAAGAAATCAGTCAGCAACTAGACAACAAGATGGCAGCCAGAGGAGATGGGAGAAGAATCAGCAAGAAACAGAGTGACTAAAGAAATGAAGTGATAAGGACCATCTCCCTCCAAGTAAGTCTCTAATCTGTCTCTTTCTCTCTCTCTCTACTCTCTTCTCTCTCTCTCTCTTCTCTCTCTCTCTCTTCTAATCATCTGATAACTCTCTTCACTCTCCTCCGTTTTATAATACCGACGTGGAGTATATAACAGCGGTAAAATTTACTATCTTATCTTAGTTTGGCACAAGGCAAGATCCCGAGGGACACAGGGAAAATCAAATACTCCCATTAATGATGTGTATAAACCTAACATTTACATCAAACTATGCAACTACAGAATTTTTAATAAGATCATCTTAGTTTGGAAGAAGTTAGAACTATGGGGCACCCAGTGAGAATCAAAATCACTATTAATGGTCTGCCAGCCAATCTCACGCCGTTACATCAAACAGTTTACTTACAGTCTTTTATTAAACTTAGTCAAGTTTGGAACAAGGTCAGAAGTATGGGGCGCCCAGTGAAAATCAGAGTCACTAACAATGGTTCGTTAGTCAAGCTCGCTGCCTTGTTGCACCATGTGTGTTCTGGTAAATTATTAAGATTAGCCTAGTTTGGAACATGGTCAGAACTAGTATTATCTGTGTTATTCGGACTATTGTCCTCATCTTCATCTGTTACAACGT
>CM042147.1:64501320-64523820 GCA_023376005.1 Doryteuthis pealeii | reverse complement strand
CTCTCTCTCTCAGTGTCTCTCTGTGTCTCTCTGTATATCATACTCTCTCTGTCTATATATATCTCTCTCTCTCTCTCTCTCGATTTCTCTGTCTATCATAGTCTCTCTCTCTCTCTCTCTCTCTCTCTCTCTCTCTCTCTCTCTCTCTCTGTCTTATTGTCAAATTATATAAACGGCAAACAAATGATTATTAGTGTATATATTATTAGTATTAAATAGGAATACTTTACATCATACAACTATTTGCAAACTAATGATTATCATAAAATACGAATAGTTATTTGAAACCATATGATTGTGTATGAATTGGGAATACCTGAAACCATATAATTAGGTGTAAAAACATGATTATCATTAAAGATAATAAAGTGTTATTAAAATAAAAGATTGCAATGGAACATCGAAAATATAAATAGTTATGATTATAATAAAACCTTTAGAAATAAATATATATATGAATCTATGTTCATAATCTATTTATCTATCTATTAAACTCACTAAAGTAGAGATTTTCATTCTGACCACAATTCTATTATATCGGATACTTAGTGGATACTTAGTATGGACTGAAATAGCTCTGTGGGATACTCAGAAAAGATGGAACTCAATAAAGTGTTTGGTAATTTTCACCTTTAGTTGGCTAAATTCCTAGCATAAAATTGTGCGTGCGTATTATCTGAAATGAAATTAATTGTTATTAAGAACACATTATATGATATTTTTGTGTTAAAGCATGCAGTTGTATTGTTTTCAAAAAAGTTTCTAAGATTTGTATATTTCGCACAGACACTTTCAAAATGGCTACCGTCTTGTTTCAAAGTGAAAGTCAGTTGGCTAAATTCCTAGCATAAAATTATCTGAAATGAACTTAATTGTTATTAAGAACACATTTTATGATATTTTGTGTTAAAGCATGCTGTTGTATTGTTTTTGGAAAAAGTTTCTAAGATTTGTTTATTTCACTCGGAGACTTTCAAATAGCTTTGTAAAGTCAAGGGATGTTACTCCTCTAATAACCTTATTGCTAGGAATTTAGACAACTAAAGGGGAAAATTACCAATTGTTTTATGTCATATTAATCATCATCATCATCATCATGTCGCGCTGTTTGCACGGATATCCATGACAATCTCTCTCCATCCGTCCCTATCGCTGATCATTCTCGGGAGGTCCTCTATGCAACATCCTGTATCCGCACAGAGCTGGTCAATGTACGTCTTTACTGGTCGGCCCATACTGGCGTGCACATGTGCTGACGTCCACAGGAGGACGTCACTTATGAGTTCGTCCTTGCTTATCCAGCAGTGTCATGTGTGTCTTGTCCACCTTGGTTTGGGGGATATATGGCAGGTGAGGTGTTGTTTCCACGTCTTGTTCAGGATCGCACGCAGCATACTTGTGCAGCTACCATGTAGTTTATTCTCTAGTCGCTTCGTTAGGGTCCAGTTGGTGCAGCCGTACAGCAGTACTGACCCGACAACGGCCTGGAAGAATTGTCTGTTTAACTTGTCTGAGAGTTTGGATTTCCATATGACAGATAATTTATTTATAGCGGACCATGTCTTTTCTATGCGTGTATTAACATCACTATTAATCACAGCCCATAAATAGGCGACCAATCCGTATTGAAGCCGTTTGGGAAAGTGAGAGATTTGTGATACCCATGGGCGTACGTATTCATTTCCTATATAATATAAAATTTCTTGTTTTTTTCCGCTAACAATTAAACTTTTAAACTCATAGGGTATATTTATGTCGACGTTTCGTTTGATATATATATATATATATATATATATATATATATATATATATATATATTGTCGGCTGGAGCATTAGAATACACCGAATGCACTCTCTGCAGAGGTGTAAGCCCCCCCCCTGGATCCAACTGTTGGTCATGGCTGGCGACCCGTGATGCCTAAGGAAGGAAGCCTGAGCAGTCCATTACATGCAAAACTCCACTTTAACCCTTACTTAGGCGAGATAGGCGGTCGGAGTGAACCCCTTCGATCAATCAGCTGATCACGTCAAGTCCTTGTACCTATATGATTGTCCAAACTCTATTGCCCTTATGGCAAGCCACAACTTTTTTATCTTTATATGTGATAGAAGGCGGTGGCTAAGGGTCATATTGTCCTGGGTATGATGTTAAACTCTATCTGAAGTACCAGTTCTATAATTCTTGGGAATGTGGAGTACCCCTTCATCACCATTACTCCCAGGTCTACTCTGACCCAGAAGGTCCCATCTATGGCTTAAATAGAACGAAATGAGTTCCAAAAAATGTATTTAGAAATTAAGCTTCAAAGAAAAAAAATGGTTAACCATCAATAATGAATAAAAAATAACGTCTTCAGCATAAAATGACACAATGGGTTGACATGCTGTAAAATCTAACCAACCTACCAACCAATCCCAAACAATGTCTTAATAAGAAAGAATCACCCTTTACTGAACTCATGGGAAAATAGAATAGATATGTTCCAATCATTTAGATGAGACATCATACGTACTAATATCTAGCTGAAGAATTTGGTGTTGCTCGGGATAAAAAGAATATCCTGAGCACATTTTTTTTAAACAAAACAAACAAATGAATTTACAAAAGCTTTGGAATATTTTTATTTCCGAGCATGCCCCTTTTTTGATTGATTGATTTTAATGGCACGCCTATCCGTCTAGTGTTATTTTATCCCTAGATGTTTGGAAATTGAGTTTTATTTTACGTTTTTATCTAAAGTTTGTGTAGTGTCTTAGGTTCTTTTTTGCATACGATCTTATCAAATACCAATAATTTTTAAACAGATCTATTAAAACATATAGGAGGAACCCTAAAAGGTACGACCACTTCGAGTCAGAGTAAACCCGGAAGTAATGGCAATGAAGAGGTACTCTACACTTTCCAGATCTCCAGAAGCGAACCATCAACATCAGATGCTCTTTAGTATCATACCCAGGAACCTCCTTTTAGTGGGATTAGTCTTATTCCTCTGCCGGGAATACAGTCAGCAAATTCTAAGCCCACCGAGGGACTGTTGCCCTTTTTGGTGGAGTTATATTGAATTAGCACTTTGAAATTGAACTTCTAAAGAAAGTCTAATCAGATCATTACAAATAAGAAATCAAAATGGAATTAAAACATCTGTTGGAATCGTTCCGTCTGCTAAAGACGATGGTATAGTGTCCAATTTTTTTAACTGCATCTGCACGAGTGGCTGAACAGGCCAATTTTTGAATGACAATCTCTGGTGGAGTGACTGCAAGCAAACAGTGATCCTTTTGGCTCTTTTTTCTGTGGCGGCTTCTTTCTTCTCTTTTTTTACTCCTTTTTGTCCCTTCGTTTTTTTGCACTATCCTTCCATGTATTGATTGTTGATGTAGCATGTCTTCATGTCCTTCTTGCAGACGTCTTTAAAACGTAGGCGTGGCCTCCTTACTAGTCAGCAGCCTTCTACTAATTTGCCATGCAGTAGGTCTTTGGGGATGCAGCCTTTGTCCATCCTACTGACATGACCAAGCCAGCGCAGGCGTCTCTTGCAGATGATGGCGAACATGCTGTTCGTGTTTGCTTGGTCCACCAACCCATCAAATATTTTGTATTTTGGCAGCAGTCTTTAATTAATAGAAGTTTGAGTAAGTAAACCAATCTATCTTTCATGGTGTAAAAGGCCAATAAAAATGTGGTGCATACTCTTGAGACAGTGGCGTACCAAGCAAAAGTGCCTCCTGAGGCGGGAGTTTATTTGGCCGACCCTTAAATGTTCTAATACCACTTCACAAAACAAAAATGGAATGATATATTATTTATTTATATTAAGAAGGCAATTAGAATGCGTATAAAAAAAATAAAATAATGTCCAGTGTCTAATCAATTTTGAAGAAAGTTCATCTTCAGAGATTGTTTTTGAAATGGACGCGGTCTTGTGTGTTTTTTGTTTTGGACTTTATAAACACGCGTCTCGTGGGTGGTTATAACGCCACACGGAAGAGCCGTGATGTCCGTTGTTCAATTAATTTCAATTTCATTCCTTTTATTTATTTATTTATTTATTTATATATTATTTATTTTTTATTTAAATTTTTATATATATATGTGTATTTATGGAATGTGTATGTTAACTAATTATATATTCAGTGTTTAATTCTAACCTATTGTTTATGCAAGGGTGTAACTTAGCTATTAATAAAGTTTCTCTCATTCAGAGATTATATGAATAATATGTTTATAAGTATCCAAAATAAAACAAACTGTAGAGATTATTTATTTTCCCACATTTGATTTTATAATTTTTATATACAAAAAATAATTAGAAATATACGTTTAAGAACAGATGAATAAATAAAAGTTATTTTCTGGTGGAAAATTTAGACATTTTTTTAATTATTCCTGAATTACGAGGGAGAGTAAAAAAAAAAATTCGCCGTTTCCCCATTAGATACCTTTATTATTGTCCCACTGCTTTCAGCATATAGTTGGCACTGTTGTGGTCATGTAATCGAAATTTGAGCCTGGTCGCGCCATTTACCTTGCTGTCTTTACAATGTAAAAATGTACAGTATGGACCAAGGGAGTGAGCTGATTTCTTAGGTCGGAAGGAGTATCAAAGGAGTGTCAATTCATCGGAGGCTTTTAGTGCGGTGAAAGTGCACAATTGCTTAGAAGTGAGTATGAGGACAAAGATGAGGACAACAGTCCGAAAAATCTAAATAATACATAAGAGAACTATATATTAGATTTTTGACTCATTAATCTCATTCTATTTATTTTTGTTTTATTCATTTATCTTTTTACAACAAGTCTTGGGTCATTTTTGCATTCCGTTTATCACCGTCAAATAAGCAGCATAAATTAAAAATAATGAATAAGCTTCCCACATTATTTGAACAGAAATCTTTTTATTCTTGGGAGCCTGTCTGGCCGAGACAGTCTCTTGCTAATTAAAGTACAAAAGCGAAACGACAGACGTCATTCAATTGCTTGGCAATGTTCCATTGAATAAAAAAAAATCAATATAATATTACTAAATCTATTTCACCTCGGCAGTTAGATAACTAGTATAAAAATCCAACTTAGAATTTCATGGAGGCGCCTTGTGTAATGGTTATCGTCGTAAAAAATAACCACGGCGATGTGAGTTCAAATCCTGGATGCGGCTATTTAGTAAGTAATTTACCATATTAAAAATGCACCCATCTATACATATATAAAGGACAGTTGTGTGAATCTGTATATCCGGAGGAAACTTCGAAAATAAAACAATTACCGATAAAGTAAATATATTTACACATTAAATATCACCAGGGCTTGGTTTTTGAGAAAAAATAATAGAGAGTTGATCTATATTTGTGAAGATAATTAAAAACTAAAATTTAAATAACAGCATGGATTATTTTTTTCATTGATATTTTAGATAGTAGACATTAACATTTCTTTTCGGAGTAGCCGGATCAATGCAAGGTCTATTTTTTTTTTTACATAGAGATTTAAATGGAGGGTTCAACTCACGATTCAGTAATAATGGATCTGCGGGACTAACTTTAAAAAATCCCCCTTAACCCAGGCGACGTGGAGTAGCCGCTGCTAGTAAAAAATAATTCCATTTCGCTTCGTGAAAGCAGTGATATATTTCATAAACGTTTACACTTCTGCAATAGATTGCTCAATATCTATATTGTTTGAAATCTGTTTTAAGGCGAATAAACATCATATAAAAATATTCAAAGTGGTAGTTGGAGGCGTGTGGTATAATGGTTACCGTCATAAGAAATAAGTACGGCGAGACGAGTTCAAATCCTGGACGCGGATGTTTAGTATCAATAAAAGAGCAAACGTTGGCGGGTGTGCAGGAATGGAGTCGGATTAGGAGTCGACAAAAAGTGCCGTTTTAGAAAATGAATAAAATGTTGTAGGATTTACACGGGTAGATTGGTTGAAATCTCTTATCACAGTTTTTTTTTTTGGAGGGGGGGGGTAAAGAGTAATTTCCGAGGAAGACAAGATGGAGGAAAGAAGAAATATAGCATCTTACAACACGTTTTCTCTTCTGTCTGTCCCCTCTCTTTCCCAACCCTTTATATTATATATATATATATATATATATATATATATATATATATACACACACACACACACACACACACACACACACATATATATATATATATATATATATATATATACCAACTCCTATGCACGAGCAGGATGCGACACAAGGTCAATTTCTTAAGCGGAGTTTAACAGGTTTGAATTCAGAGTTTTCCTTCTCATAGACTGGTTACCTAGGCCATAGTTAAAGAGCCCAATCTTCCCTGGGTGGTGGCTGGGGGTCTTAGTGTCCTGTGTGTAACATCAAACTGCATCTAGTGGTGTAGTTCCAATTCTGAAGCTCTTTGGAATGTGGAATGCCCTTATCACCATTACTCCCAGGCTCACCCTGACCCGGAGTGGTATTAACTGTTAGCGTCTTATCTATGGGTTAAGCAGATAAAGATGAATGTTAAAATTTGTTTTCAAATTTGTTTTCAAAAAATTGAATACCAAACAAAAATGAATAAAACAAAATATCTTCGGCATAAAATAGCCTAATACAGGTT
This sequence comes from Doryteuthis pealeii, assembly GCA_023376005.1. Taxonomy (NCBI): domain Eukaryota; kingdom Metazoa; phylum Mollusca; class Cephalopoda; order Myopsida; family Loliginidae; genus Doryteuthis; species Doryteuthis pealeii. The sequence continues at coordinate 64,517,226 of CM042147.1, read as the reverse complement.
GACATGCCGTAAAATCCAACCAAATAACCAACCCTCTCGGTAATTTTCACCTTTAGTTGGCTAAATTCCTAGCATAAAATTGTGCGTGCGCATTATCTGAAATGAACTAAATTGTTATTAAGAACACATTTTATGATATTTTTGTGTTAAAGCATGCAGTTGTATTGTTTTCGAAAAAGTTTCTAAGATTTGTTTATTTCGCACGGAGACTCTGAAAATGGCTACCGACTTAGTTCAAAGTGAAAGTCAAGAGCGGTTACTCTAATTACCTTATTTGCTAGGAATTTTGACAACTAAAGGTGAACATTACCACCCTCTCTCCCTCATTCTCTCCATTTTCTTCTTTTTATTTTACAAGGAAGGGAAGTTATTCAAAGCCAAATGAGCAAAGAATCTAAAAACAAAATAAAGGGTAAAATATGCAAGAAAAAAAAGTAATTAAATGTATGAATAAAAATAAAGAAAATTCCTCTAATCGAATGTTTAAACGAAGTATCATCATGGGATAAACATTAAAAAAACTACCGACAAGAATCGTTATCACCAAAAAATAAATCTTTATTCCACGGGTAATCTATGTCTCTTCTTCAAGAATAATAAAAAAAAAACGTTAAATTTAAAATAATAATAAAAAAGCAGATGAATAAACACAATACGAACATCAACGAATGGGGGAAAAGATTTTATTACTCCCACGAGCGTCAGTAAAAACAAGAAAAACATTGAGACTTTGATTAAGGACAGTTTATCAGAATCACTCAGCAAAGCCCGAACAGACATGCATTGGCGAAAGGCAAGACTTTTTCCTTTTTTGCAAAGATTGCTTTGCAGATAATCAGAGGAACTGGATCTGCAAGGAATTTTACCAACAGTAGAAGATAAACCAAACTTTTATCCAAATTCCTCTTTGACATCTTCTTGTATTTGTGGAATTTCTAAGTAAACAAAGCCCCCTCACACATTAATTGGAATGTGTTTCGTGAAATATTATACAATATTTCCGTAGTACTTCTGGGATCCTGCTAGTTCATTTCTAACGATAAACCAACATTCAGGCCTAAAGCTAATAGTGCATTCATAGCAGGAGATTTCATTGCCAACGATTCACAGACAACAATCCATAACCATAGAAAATTCATGCAATTTGTAGTGGAGGATTGCTAATACATATATATATAAGTAAAGTCGTCGGGGTGGCCTAAAGTCGGTATCAGCCAACCAGCGAGGGGGTCTATCCCTTTTCACTAGCGCTAGACCAAAGAGATTGTTTTTGCATCTGAAGCGGAGCGCCACACCTACCATCAGCTCTTTACTTTACCGCACAGATTCCTGTGCTATTCATGTACTGAGTTGGCGAGGGCTGGTATTGAACTAAACAATCTTGCGATTCCTAGTCCAGTACTCTACCGACTGAGCTAAACCGGCCCTTTATATATATATATATATATATATATATATATATATATATATATTATATATATATATATATATATATATATATATATATATATATATATATATATATATATATATATATAACTCACAATTTCTGTCCAAACCTAATAGTTCATTCATAACTGATTACAGAATTTTTATTGCAAACAATGCATAGACTGCAATTTATTGCCATAGAAAATCCATACATTACTAATATATATATATGTATATATATGGGGAGACTATGTACTTAATTAAAGTCATACCTAATTTGTTAATTAATTAATTATGAATTAGGCGTGCATATCGGTTTAAATGTAAAGCGTAAACAAATCGAGAAAAAGTCGATCTCTGTATGTACATTTCAGCCCATTAGGCCTCATCAGCAGAGCATAGAGAGGGCAGTGCTTTGTGCGCGATACAAACCCTACCTGTCAGGCTGACAGGCGGACATTCTAACCACTACACTAGCTGGCTTCCACAGAATCTCTCGTTTATTTTAAACTGATATGTATATCGCTCTTTTTGGGTGACTTATGACACGACAGTATGAAGTGGTCAAACGATGTATTTTGAAAATGGCGAAGGCCGATAATTTTTAGGGAGATTATGTGCTCAATTAAAGTACTACCTAATTTGTTAATTAATTAATTATAATTAAATGAATTAGGCGTGCATATCGGTTTAAATATAAAGCGTAAACAAATCGAGAAAAAGTCGATCTCTGTATGTACATTTCAGCCCATCTGCTGATTAGGCCTAATGGAGTGAAATGTACATACAGAGATCGACTTTTTAATATATATATATATATATATATATATATATATATATATATATATATATAAACATTAAGTTCAATACGTGTTGAGGAAAGAGTTTCTTACTAGAGAAGTAAATAATAGAGAAATGTATCAAGTAGCAGGTAGACGTGTAAAGGAAGAGTAAATGAGAGGTTAGCTATTATAATAACAATGGAATACGATTTAAAAAAAACAGTAATCAACACAAGAGGAAAATAACAGAACAGTCGGTCTCAAATGTTTTGTTTGACAGGTCACTAAAAAAAAAAAAAAAAAAAAAAACATTATAATAATAATCATAATTTGGTTGTGAAATCAGCGGTACCCAACATTTTTTTTGCAATACGAACCGGTTTCATCTAAGACAATATTTTCACGGACCGGCCTTCATATTCTCCCGGCCTACATTTGCTCGATAATCGTTAATGACGTAATCTAATAATAAATCATCCGCAGTGGTCTTATGTCAAATGCAAACATCAACAGACAATAAAAACCTTTTGTTCATAAATTAATAATCAACAACATCTCTGTAAACGAAAATATTTATTTTAGAATGAAAATCCTTTCTAATAAGAAATAATTATAATAAAAAACTCGATTCAAGTGACAATACTGATCATTTCTATATAAAAGAGTGAACAAGTGAATCAAATAATGATAATGACAATTAGTGAGAGCCCTGGGCTTGATTCTCTGCAACGAGCTGCTCCCACCTCGGGGTAATGGGAGACAGTGACACACGAAGTCTGCTCCGTACGTCCAGTCTATTCCGGAGCTTCGCTTTGGTTGCGGTCACTGCAGAAAAAAAGAAAAATTCAAACGTTCTGTGCGGCCCGGTACCTAATGGCCCGCGGCTCGGTACCGGGTCACCACTGGTGAAAATCATGGAATATGATGCCCTTTATTACATTGGCTGTAGGGGACAACATAAACCGAACCAGGACTTACAGAACTCTGTGAAGGGCAGACACGAGAATAAATCTGAGAATCCTTGAATTGTTTCGCTACTATGTTGATGCACTTTATGCAACCGTTTTTGACTAAGGAAACATTTCTTAAAATGATTATAAGAATTTTCGGTGCACATGAGTTTTATCTAATTGTCTTAATAAGTCCATTCCTTGCGGCGAATCTTTAATTAAAAATCATATTAAATTCTTTATTTGAAAATTGAAACTCGCAAATTGAATTTATTGAAAAAAATTGTGGTTGGATTAGGCATGTTTGTTCCTCTCTCTCTCTCTCTCTCTCTCTCTCTCTCTCTCTCTCTTTCTCTTTCTCTTTCTCTCTCTCTCTCTCTCTCTCTCTCTCTCTCTCTCTCACACACACAACATACACACACTCACCGATTCTCTCTCTGTCTCTCTCTCTCTGTCTCTGTCTCTGTCTCTCTTTCTCTCTCTCTCTCCCGCTCTCGTTGAGCACATGCACACTTTCCCCATAAAAATACACACAAACACCCATCAACATACAGCATCCGCTAGGGAACCACAAGGTTCGGGGTTCGATACCGGCCCTTACCAACTAAGCGCATAGTTAGCCCAGCTTGGATCTGTACGGCAAATTGAGGAGCTTGTGGTAGGTGCGGCGTTCCAGCTCAGATGCAAAAAACAAACTCCCTGGTCTAGCGCTAGTGAAAAAGGGATAGACTCCTTCAATGTCCGGCTGATACCGACAATAGGCCACTTCGTCTTTCCTGAACACTTACACCCTTAATTCCGGTTGGTTAGATTTTACGGCATCTCAACGCTTGGGTTATTTTATGCCAAAGACATTTTGTTTTATTCATTCTTGTTGGATATTCACTTTTTTTAAAACAACGTTTTAACATATTTTTCAAACTCTTTTTTATTTATTTATTCAACCCATTGATGGGACCTTAACAGTTACTACCGCTGCGGGTCAGAGTGGACCTGGGAGTAATGATGATGAAGGGTTACATAACATTCTCAAAAGCTCAAGAATTTAAACCTCATCACTAGATGCAGTTTAACGTCATCTCCAAGAAACGAAGACCCTCAGGCAGCGCGTCTAGCACGTATATGGTAAAAATGGTTACGGATTTGCCATAAGGGCAATAGGGTCAAATAGTTAGGAAGGCTTGGGTGACCAGTCGACTGATCGAGTGGGGTCTCTTCAACCGGCCGTCTTGCCTAAGTAAGGAGTAAAGTGGAGTGTTGCAAATAATGGACTGCTCAGCTAGCAGGATTCCATCCTTAAGCACCACGGGTCGCCACCCACAGCCAACAGGTGGCCCTATTGGGAGAGGAAGTTACCCCTCTGTAGAGGTGCAGTCCATGTATTCTACAGCCTAAGCCGACAGGGAGTCTTAATTGTAGTGTAACGGTTATCGTCGTAGTAAATAGAACGGCGTCTCGAGTTCAAATCTTAGGCGAGGCTATTTGCATTTCACATTGCGCGTGAAAAGTGGGTATTTACCCAACCTGTTCGACATAGGAAGAATGTGACAAGGTCGAAAGTATGAGGCATTCAGCGAGGATTGAACTCACTATTCAGTAATAAGGAATCTGCGAGACTAGATTGCTAACAATTACACCACGATGGGAATGCGCAATAAAGTTATGCATCCAGGTATTCCTCCAGCTATGGGTAAATAATAATGCATGTCGTGCTCTTAGACCTTAGTATGGTAACCAGTCTAGGAGAAGGAAAACTCAGCTAACGTTGGTGCGAAAAACTACTACTACAACTACTACTACTAGTACTACTACTACTACTACTAATAATAATAATAGTTTCCTATAAGACTAAATCTCTTGTGTTACAAATTTGTGACAGAGACTTTAAAAGAGACTTTAAAAGTCCTGCTAGATTAAAAAGCTTCATCCATTCATAGTACGGTTATTTATTCTTTTAGAAAATATCATAGGATAGCCATACTCAAACCCGAAGTGGCAGCCATCACACACGCACACACACACACACACACACACACACATATATATATGTGTGTGTGTGTGTGTGTGTGTATGTGTATATGGGTGTGTGTGTGTGTGATTGATAAAATATTTCGAATACTGAAGATAATACATCATTTACGCATTGAAGGAATCATGCTATATCGCACAATTTGCTGTTAATTAGAACATTATTAAATTAGATCGAAGAAAGAAAAACAGAGTGGGATATGAACAAAAGAATGATACGTATTTTCTGACACACGAATCATCGAACTATTCTAAAGCAAAATGAAGTGAAGCAGCAACATAATAAGATAAGAATTTCATTGCCTTAATCTACAAACAAATATATTAATTAATAGCCGAACTGTCCGATTGTAATTTAGAAAATAGCGTCTTAAATGCCATCCTTGGAATTCAGGTTCTTGATTATTTAATTGTCTCTATGAGACACGTTTACCTCCCCAAATAAACCATTCTCTATAGGAATGGCATATATATCTTATTATAATGGAGATTGTATGACTTTCCGTCAGTAACAAAAACTACGTTACCACTGACGTTACGATTTACTTAGTTATTTAAATCATATTCTCAATGAGTCATTATTCAATAGTCATTATTCAAACTTAATTGGCATGTATCGATTAAATTCTGGCTGTGTTAGATTTGCTGCAAAACTGTCCATATTATTAATGTATTTACCTCGCATCCCACGTATGCGAGTATGACACAAGGTCTTTTAATGTGGGACCACTCACGAGTTAAAGCTCATGGGATGGCACGTGCAAAAAAAAATGCGTCGATCCTGTTGGCCTTCGCCCTCAATGGGGGCGCCTCATGCACTGGGCAATAAAACCAAGCCCTTTCCCTTTAAATCAAGGGGGCAGGTGTTGCCTGGGAGAGTATTTGTCTCATATCCCACTTGTATGGACTGGGCACAAGGCTTCGTTTTAATGTGGGCCCACCCACAAGCCGAAGCTCATGGGTGGGAAAGAACAAAAATTGCGTCGATCCCGTCGGCATTCCCCCTCAAGCGGGGCGCAACAGGCGCTGGGCAATAAACCCAGCCCTGCCCCTTTAAATCAAGGGGGCAGGTGTTGCCTGGGGGGGATAGCCCCCTGGGATCAACGCTGTTAATTTACATTAACAAACACAGGCCACGAAGAGCCCATGTTATTAATGCATCTAAAATCCTAAAATGAATGTTATATGTCTTTAAGAAATAAAGATTTACATAGTATATGGTGGGAATAATTTGCATAATGATTTTATAAAAATGGGTTTAATAAATAATTATTTGCTGTTACTGATTTCTAATACTATCATGCTATTCTCAAACGTATTAAATGTATTCCTAAATATAATTCTATATAGAAATCAATTAAAATAACAATATTTTTCTATTCGTTCTTATTTAGTTTCGTTAGTCTTTCCAATTTAATATAGTATTTTATTACATTAAAACTTAAATACTTGCGCCCAGGGTGCGCATTCTTTTGATAGTATATATTAACAAAGCTTAGATCAGTGTGGTACAAAGACCCCACGTGGGTCACCCATCAAGAATAAAACTCATTATAAAACAAAAATAATGTTTTTATCTTCTTCCCTTTGGCATTCCTTTTTAAAAGTGTTACCCTATCGCTTTTAGAGCGATACAGGCGGTGTTGCCTGTGGCTATTGGTTCCCTACAGCTGAGTGACATAATTGATATATCTAATTGGCATTAGCGTCATTAGAATGCAAATAAAATTGTAACCGAAAACAGATCCGTTTTTGGTTTGGTTTGTTTTATTATAAGTTATTTAATGCCAAAATTTGATTCGTTTGTAAATGTTTGATTACAATCATAACTATATCTTCAATCATCCATTGGATTTTACCTCAAACACTTTTTATATATATATACTAGAAGGCAGTGGCTGGGTGTCTTAGTGTCCTTGATAAGGACGTCAAACTAGTGGTGAGGTTCTAATTCTGATGTTCTGTACCCCTTCATTGCCCTTAATCCGAGATCCACTCTGAACTGGAGGGGTAGTACCTGTTAGGGCCCCATTAAATAGATGAAGACAATTATTTTTTAAAAAATGTGTTTAAAAAATGAGTTAAAAACGTTGTATAGCCAACAAGAACAAACAGAATTAAAACGTCTTCGGCATAAAATAACCCAAGGGTTGACATGCCGTAAAACAAACCGACCAGCCAACCAACCAACCAAACATCCCATTTTTTTCTAAAATGTACTTTTTAATGGAAATCCGATCTCACTGACAAGCTAAAGCGACAATTTCTCCAGGCTGTGGTCATATCAGTGCTGCTGTATGGCTGCACCACTTGGACCCTAACGAGGCGCCTTGAGAATAAGCTAGATGGGAGTTGCACAAGAATGCTGCGTGCAGTCTTGAACAAGTCGTGGAAGCAGCACCCCACAAGGAAGCAGCTGTATGGCCACCTGACCCCATCTCACAAACCATCCGAGTGAGACGGACTAGTCACGCAGGACACTGCTGGAGAAGCAAGGACGAGCTCATAAGTAACGTTTTTCTCTGGAAGCCGGCACATGGACATGCTAATGTGGGCCGCCCATCAAGGACCTACATAGACCAACTATGCGAGGATGCTGGTTGCTGCGCAGAGGACTTCCCAGGTGCAATGAATGATAGGGACAGTTGGCAAGAGATTGTCATGGATATGCGTGCTACATGCGCGACATGATGATGATGATGATGATGATGATGGTTTCAAGTAATTATTTCTATTTAGTAATAATCATTTATTTTTCCACAGTTATAAAGTTCCAAACATTCCTATTAAATCTATTATCTATTAGTCTAATAATAATGGAGATTCGCTTCCGATTTTTGTCTGTAACAAAAATTACGTCACTGCTTACGTCACTTTACCCAAAATCGTCAAAATTTGAACATGCAACATTAGACAGTCCTCATTGTTTTTTAAAACAAGTTTTAATAAATACATGACTGGTATTATATATCTATATATAGTTTGTTTTATTTTAATACATATTTAAAGTTTACATTTCAAATTGTTTTATTTTTTAATCCTTTAATGTATTTGATGATTTTACTTACTTAGGGTACAAACTCGCTGACATTGAATATTTTACTCCCACCCCTCAGGCAATATGTTTCAAAAATATATTTTTACATCGCCCGGAGGGTGTTTTTTATTTTGTACTAGTACTAATAATTTCTGAAAAATATATATTTGATCTACAGATGTGGCCCTAACAGATACTATCACTCCGGGCCTGGGTGGACTTGGAAGTAATGGCAACAGATGTGTACTATAGACTCCCCAGAACTCCAGAAGTGGAACTTCACCACCAGATGTAGTTTAGTGTCATACTCAGGACACCCCTTTAATGGTGTTACTTACTCCTCTGTGTGAGATATAATCGACGTTTTCTGAGCCCCGCAGAAAGGGCGTTCCGTTTTTGGTTATGATTTCCTTTAGACCGCAAGCGAAATACGTCAGTGTGATTGTCCAAACTGTCTTTCACATTCGCAATAAGTTCTATTCCTAGTAAAGTAAAAGTAAAGCCAGTGGAGTGGCTTATTATCGACATATCAGCCGAACAGCGAGGGAGTCTATCCACTTTTCACTAGCGCTAAACCAAGTAGATTTTTTTGTGTCTGGGTTGGAACGCCACACATACCATCACAGCAGTGCTACTCATGCGCAGAGTTTGCCCGGACCGGTATAGATGCTCGACAGACTGAGAGGGAAAAGGGGATAGACTCACTTACTGTCCAGCTTATACCAACAATAGGCTTGCTTAGTGACCCATGTTTGTGGACTTGTGCCGAAGTAAACTAAGCCTCGTAAATATATATATATATATATATATATATATATATATATATATATATACCAACCCCTCCGCACGAACAGGATGCGACACAAAGTCAATTTCTTAAGAGTTCAATAGGTTTGAATTCATAGTTTTCCTTCTCCTAGTCCGGTTGCCTAACCAAGATTAAAGAGCCCAGTCTGCCCTATTATTTGCCCATAATTGGAGGGAGAGTAGGATTCATACCTTTCCCAAGGGTATTAGCGCTAAGTGAAATGCAATTACCACGTCCAGGATTTGAACTCGGGGCGACGAGTCCATTTCCCATGGCTTTAACCATTACACCACGCGCTTCTTTCGTAAATATTCATATATGTAGTGAATAAATGTACGGTATATACCGAGTAAACTTATACATAAGTCGTTCTGGTAATGAACTTGTTACTTGAAACGGATCAACTGTAATAATTTCATGTGCATTCGGATGACGCTATACATTTAATGAAACAAGTCAATAGGATTTCCCAAACCTTTTCTTTCTAATTCCGTCAGATTTTATTCCAAACTTTTCTAATGATAAAAATACGAATAGTATATCGCGTATACTTGAGTATGGGTCGATTTTTGAAGATTGTTTTAGGCAAAATAATCATAAAAGAGATCGACTTATACACGCGATCTACTTACACAAGAGATCGACTTATACACGCGATCTACTTACACAAAAGATCGACTTATACACGCGATCTACTTACACAAGAGATCGACTTATACACAAAATCGACTTATTGAAGTAATCAATTTATAAACGAGATAAACTTATACACGATATTGACTTATACAGAAGATCCACATACACAATATCACCAAATACAAAAAAATCGACTTATACAAGAGATGCACTAATACATGAGATTGACATTCAATAGGCCCACCTATACACGAGATCGACTTATACAGCATCCTACCGCTATTCGCGGGGGTTACATTCCTTCCCCTTCCGCGAATCCCGAAAATCCGCGAATTATTGATGCAGCTTTAAAATGCCTATGTATGATATTATATACACTAAAATATGCTTCCCAAACACATTCTAAAGACAGTCTTACTCATTAATACAGTAATAATGTAGTAATATGTAGTAATGATAAGTTAAAAACAGTAATAATGTAGTATAATATGTACATTTTAATGATGAATTAAAAACATCGGCTTATACAAGAGATCGACTTATACAAGAGATCGACTTGCACGAGATCGACTTATACAAGAAATCGAGAAATTTGGAGGCGCATGGTCTAATGATTAGAGTCGTAGGAAATGGACTCGTCAACGCGAGTTCAATTCCTGTGCGAAGCTGTTGGAATTTCACATGGCGCTAATACCTTTGGGAAAGGTATGAATCCAATTCTCCCACCAGCTATGGGTAAATAGCAGGGCAGACTGGACTCTTTAACCATGGCTAGGTAACCAGTCTAGGAGAAGGAAAACTCTGAATTCAAACCTGTTAAACTCCGCTTTAGAAATTGACCTTGTGCCGCATCCTGCTCGTGCGGAGGGGTTGGTAAATATATATACAAGAAATCGACATGCACGAGATCGTCTTATACAAGAGATTGACTTATACACGAGATCGTCTTATACAAGAAATCGACATACACGAGATCGACTTATACAAGAGATCGACTTATACACGAGATCGACTTATACAAGAGATCGACATACAAGAGATCGACTTATAGAAGAGATTGACTTATACAAGAGATCGACATACACGAGATCGACTTATACAAGAGATCGACTTATACAAGAGTATATGTGGTACACATTATGGTCGTATGATGACTTTTACTGAACAAAAAAAAAAAATAAAGTGGAATTTCGCACTGGATTTGCTAGAAGCGTTTATTTTATAACTGGATGTCTTCGTTACTTTTTTTTCTCGTTTATTTTCTAATTAGTTGAAAGGAATGCGTGTTATTTCGGTCCGTCGGTCGTGTACGTTTTGACAATTCCAAGTCCGTACACGCCCACTTCCTCCAACACGTTACCTCCGACAATCCAGACCATTAGAAGAGGAGGCGGAGGAAGAGGAGATGAAGGAAGAGAGGGAGTGGAGGGGTGTAGTAGGAGGAGGAAGAGAGCCAGGTCGTTTCTAGTTTTGATAATGATTCGCAGAGGAAGGAAAGAAAACATATCAGTGATGACGATACAGCCAATTACGATGATCGGTTTTCTATAAGAATAAGGTTTGATTGTTACCATGGAGATTGAAGCGGAGATCTATTATCGTTTTTGATGTCAAAGTGATTGGATAATGAAACTAGATTCTGTTCATTTCCCTCTTCATTAGTATTCATAACTACATCATTCTCCTTTAATTTGCTACTGAAATTACTTGAGAGGAGTCAACATAGTTGGTTGATTGGCTTTTACGGCATGTCAACCATGGTTGGGCTATTTTATGCTAAGATATTTTGTTTTATTCATTCTTGTTGGGTATTCAATTTTTTTCAAACTCACTTATTTAATACTCATGTTTTGGCCTATTTAAACCATAGATGGGACCCTAACAGGCACTACCACGGGTCAAAGTGAACCTGGGAGTAATGGCGATAAAGGGGCTCTCCACATTCCAGAGAGCTTCAGAATTGGAATTTCACTACTAGATGCAGTTTAACGTCATACCCAGTGTTACATAATTATTGGATCCCTAATGCTTTTATAAGGTATTGTAGAAATCATAATGGCGATTAGTGCAGCTGATGGCCTTGAGGGTGAGTGACGGCGCTTGACCTCAATCTCACCTTGCCTTGCGGGGATGGATCGTGAGAATCAGAAGCCATGGAAGACCCTGTCTTCCGGTTTAAGGAGTAAGCAACTTAGTCAGTCAGTTAGAAGTTAGAAGCCGAGCTCGTAACATGTAAGCCTCATCTGCGCAGATTGTCTGGGTTGGGGATTAGGAAATAAAGTAACATCAACGTAAATCGAAGACTTGTGTTTATTACCTAAAAACTAACAATGAATCAGGGCTTCTGATAACGAGGAATCCCTAACAGAAACCAGACCCGAAATCCCCACAAAAGAAAGTCCAGACCAATAGAAAAGACCAGACCAAAATAGACGATCAGAATAGCAAAGCCGGCCAGAAGAATAGATGACCAAGATATAGAAGAAGTAAAGAAGTAAAGAAAGGTATATAACATTATATGCTGATTTGGTAACGTGAAAACCCCAGTATGCAACACTAGGACACTAAAATCATCAACCACCGCCTTCTAGCAGATATATGATAAAACGAATGGCACAAGGAGTATTTAAGTAAGGAATAGGTTTACTACACAAGATACAGTAAACGAGTATTCAGTAACTGATAGGTTGCATTCAAAAGTCTGTGAAAGTCTCGCTCAACCCTCTTGTCGGAGATTCACTGTATAGAAAACGGACGATTCCATTGTCCTCCTTTTGATATTATATGACAGAAAGGTTTGAACCCTCTCATCCACACAGCCATGGGTTAAATAGTCATCATCATCATCATGTCGCGCACGCAGCACGGATATCCATGACAATCTCTCGCCAACCTTCCCGATCACTCATTGTCTCTGGGAGCTCCTCTGCGCAGCAACCTGCATCCTCACATAGTTGGTCAATGTAGGTCCTTGCTGGGCGGCCCACGTTACCATGTCCATGTGTTGGTTTCCACAGGAGAACGTCACTTATTAACTCGTCCTTGCTTCTCCAGCAGTGTCCTGCATGCCTAGTCCGTCTCATTCGGATGGTTTGCAAGATGGGGGACAGGTTGCCATACAGCTGCTTCCTTGTGGGGTGCTGTTTCCACGGCTTGTTCAAGACTGCACGCAGCATTCTTGTGCAGGTCCCATCTAACTTATTTGCAAGGCTCTTTGTTAGGGTCCAAGTGGTGCAGCCATACAGAAGTACTGATTTCTACAAAAATGGCTTTGGCATTAAATAACCCACGAAGAGAGATATTTCATTAAATAAACAAAACTTTTCTAGGCCACCAAATAAAGAAAATTCCTTTAATTGTCTTTGCTTCTCCTTACTTTTCCTATTCTTTGTTTTTTTGTTTTCGGCTTTACTTCCCTCTCATAATCTAATAGACCACCCGTGAACCTATTGTGTTTCCAATTCTAATAACGGTCCATAATGATATCGATGCTTTTATACAGTTGGTTGGTTGACTGGATTCTACGGCATGTCAACCCTGGTTGGGTTATTTTATGCCAAAGACGTTTTGTTTTATTCATTCTTGATGAGTATTCAATTTTTCTTTTAAGTTCAATTTTTTAAACACATTTTTAAACTCATTTTTCTATTTAACCCATAAATGGGACCCTAACAAGTGGTAGTCCCTCTGGATCAGAGTGGACCTGGGAGTATTTGTGATGAGATTGGTACTCTACACTCCCCATAGGTGCAGAATTGGAATTATTAGATGCAGTTTAACGTCTTACCTAGGGAACTAAAACAATCTGCCACCGCCTTCTAGCATATATATGATAAAAAGGGTTGGCGGTTTGCCATATGGGCAAAGGTTTTGATTGGGAAAATCGTATCAGTGCTAAAGCTTGGTGTGATGAAACGATTGATCGGAAGGGGCCTTTCCAACCGCCATTCTAGACTAAGCAAGGGCAAAAGTGGAGTGTTGCATGTCTTGGATTGCCCAGCCATCAGGATTTAGTCCTCAAGCACCACGGGTCGCCACCCACGACCAACAGAGGTTCAGTCCGTGTATTCTACAGCCCCAGGACGGGGCAAATTGAAGTGAAAGAAATTGTTTATTCTTTATGTTAGTCAGCCTGTCGTCGGTACTTAGAATATGCCAACTGTATACCCTATAGAGATGCAAGAAACCCCTAAAGGACTTTCCTGGGTATGAGACTGAAATACATCTGATGATGAGGCTCGAGTCTTGGGGAGTGTGGATTATCCTTTCATCGTAATTGCTCCCGTTACATAATGCATGTGTAGCTTATTCCTCATATAATGAAGCGTAGACTTAGCAGAATCTGAATGTTAACGATGATTTGTTAGGTAGTTATGGAAAATAACAGAAGTTTGCGTTGAGCGTGTCATGTGATAGCGAAATCGGTAGGAAAATGTTTAGAAAGTAGAGAATGAATCTAGGTGGTCACCTGAAGCAGACACGAACGGCATCTGTCTCGGAGTTTCTCTCAGCGCGTTGAAATCATGGGTCTTGGGGAAAATAAAAGTTAAAAAAGTGTCTTTATATTCGTTATTAAGAGCAAGAAATGAACACAGATTCAGAAATCCCAGACAGCCCCAAGCCAAACCCAAGTCGACCAAGAAGAGATAACTCAACCCAGTTAGAAGAAATACCCAAGTAAGAAGATAATAAGAATAAGAATAAGAATACAACTATCCAACACTCCCAGACCCACTGGGTAATACATGTTAATGTCAAATTTATGGGTCAAATAGATATGTTTAAAAAATGATTCGTATTCGATAGGACAGTGGGCAAAAATAACTCTTAAGAGACAACTACGCGAAAAATGTAAATATGAATGTATAATGAACGCTATTCCCTAACCTCTTGACATAAAATAACCTTAGACGGGTTGACGTGTTGTTAAAAGCAATAGATCAATCGTTCTACTTTTTCGTTCTAAAACAGCTAGGTATCTTGCAAGAAAATTTTGAAGTGGTCGATGAAATCTATCTACACTAATGGCTTGAATTTGTTGAACATTATTTGTTTTAAGTTTTCCATCAACGTGTCGTTAACATCAATGATTTAGAACACTTTAAGTACATTACTCTAATAAAAATCACGCTACGGTATGCTGTTTTTTTAATTGTTTTATTACCGTTAAACATATACATAATAAGAATCTTTAGTAATATACATGTGTTGGTTGGTGTTGGGAGGCTTGTGCAGAAGACTGTGCTACCTGGCGACTCCTTGTCAGACAAGGAACGAAAAGGATCGAAAAAGAGGGGAAAGAAGCCGCCACAGAAGAAAGAGCCAACAGGAAGGAGAGACAACAGCAACTCCAGCAAGCATCACGGTTTGTTTGCAGTCATTTCTCCAGAGACTGCCATTCTAAAATTGGTCTATTCAGCCACTTACGCGGTTGCTGATAAAAAAGGACACTACGCCATCGTCTTTAGTAGATGGAAGGATGCCAACCAGTAATATACAATTTTCTTCAGGAACCCATTGGGTTTCTGTTTTAACGGCAGCCCATGATTATATAATTTTTTTCTATTTAGGAAACAGTGAAAGATTCTAATTAGCATTTAATCGCGATCTTTGGTCCATAGACAATTTGGGTAATTTTCAAAAATGACATTGATTTGTGTATTGTTCTAATAATACTCTCGCTACGATGTGTCATTCTTTTCTAGGTTACACTCACGTAAATATGTAAAATGTAATGAGTAATTCATTGATATATACATGTTTACCAACGCCATCCGCATGAGTAGGATGTGACATAAGGTCAATTTCTTAAACGTTATGTTTGAATTCAGAATGCTTTTCTCATAGACTGGTTGCCTAACAAAGCTTAAAGAGTTCAGTCTGCACTACTATTTACCCATAACTGGACGAAGAAGAGTTGGGTGCATGATTTTCCCGAGGGTATTAGCGCTATGTGAAATGAAAACAGCCTCATCCAGAATTTGAACTCGTCCCGCCGTGCCCATTCTCTACGACAATAACCATTAAACCACGTGCCTTACGTGTATATCTTGCTTCAATTTCCTCTCGGTTCATTTCTTAATCATTAGCCGTCCTCTAAACTTGCAATAGTCTCCCAGGACGTGAAATAACTACGTTTCACTTGGTCAAAGAACGCAAGTACCATGAAGACTATTAATTTCCTCGTGGGAGATATTTTTAGAAGGGAAGTAAAATAAAAACGACTGAGGTCAA
>CM042147.1:64483820-64498820 GCA_023376005.1 Doryteuthis pealeii | reverse complement strand
CGATAACCTTAAGTCGATCATTGTTCACTCACGCTTTTATGGTTTCTATAACTGTCAGTTTCATGCCTCATTTTTTTGGTGGTGGTGGGAATTGCAATCATTAGACGACTACAGCCTATAGAGCTCAGTCGGTAGAACGTTCGATAGAACCACAAGGTTCCGGTTCGATACTGGCCCTCGCCAACTCAGTGTATGAATATCACAGGGATCTGTTAAGAGCTGATGGTAGGTGTGGTGCTCTACCTCAGACGCCAAAACTATCTCCTTGGTCTAGCGCTAGTGAAAAAGGTATAAACTGCCACGCTGTCTAGCTGATACTTTAGGTCACCCCGATGACTTATATATATATATATATATATATAATATATATATATATGAATAGTGAATTTTTAGAAAACTAATAACATCAATAATAACATATATATATATATATATGTGTGTGTTGTGTGTGTGTGTGGAAAATGTTTAAAGAAAACAAACACAGGATGTCATGGACGATGGAAACTCTTTATGTCGATACTTAAGTATTTCGGGTTTTTAAATAAAACCTCCAGGACATTGAAAATTTGTATGAGTAAAGAATGAAAAATGTTCCGTGTATCTTGATTTACTGTTATTTACTTATAATATTATATATATATATATATATATATATATATATAATATATGTGTGTGTGTGTGTGTGTGTGTGTGTGTGTGTTGTGTGTGTGTGTATTTACTTATGTATATATATATATATTTACTTATATATATATTACAGTTATTTACTTATATATATTTAATTATATATATATATTTACTTATATATAATTATATATATATATGTATATATAATATATATATATATCAGTTATTTATTATATTATATATATATATATATTATATATATATATATATATATTTACTTATTACTTATATATATAATATATATATATATATATATATATATATATAATATATATATATATATATATGGGTGGAGGTAGAAATAATAAAAGAGATTTAGAACAATCCAGTAAAACTGAAGAATGAGACATCCATCTTCGCCTATTTTAGAAGGAAGAACATTTTTTTCTAGTTAGCTATTAATGGTAAAACAAGTTTCGCGTTGGACAAATTTCTTAATTCTGGCTTTTTGGCATGAGAAGTAATCCCCAAAAGGAAAGTAATACCCGGGTTGGGATTTACTTCAGTCCCAGAAAAAGTGTAAAGATTATTAGGTGTGGGGTGGGGGTGAGGGTGGATGAAGAAACTGATTGATAGAAATAGAAAGAAAGAAAAAATGAGGAGGCGTGGGAAAAGTCAAGTTGTGAAAGGAGGGGAAAAAGTTGATATAAACGTCGTTTCCTGTTTTCATTTGCAGCAAAGATACGTTTATCATTCATGTGGGAGACGATTAAATTAAGGTGGATCACCGATACGCCTTTTGCCTTTCTTTGATTGGTGGGTTGGATTTTACGGCCGGTCAAACCTTGCTGGGTTGTTTTGTGCCAAAGACATTTTGTTTCATTTATTTTTGTTGATTATTCAATTCTAAAAAAAAAAAAAAAAAATTTTAAAGAATTTCTAAAAACTCATTTTTTGAAAAATCTTTTTTAACCCATAGATGGACTAATAGATACTACCACTCCGGGCAGTGTGGGCCAAAGTGGAGTATAGCATATATATATATATATATATATATATATATATATATTATACCAAACTTGTTGGTAAACCCCTGCGGTAAGAAAAACATGGCAAATAGTTTGATTGTAAAAATATACTACCAAACAGCACCTGGGGAAAAAATGTTCAAAAAAAGAAAAGACCAAGATAGTTGTACCAACCGAAATAAATCAGTTGATACTATAATACCTGGCCAAAAGAAAAACAATCGGTATGTATGTATATATATATATATCAAAAATATATATTCTTACAAAAACCACTAGGATATATTAAGGCTAATAAGTAAAGAGTGCTCAATAACTAAGTAGAGCAAATAATAAAGATAAACCTAATGAGTCAGATATAACTACTAAAAGTTTCGCTTAGTGCTCTTCAGGGCTAAGATCTGACTCTCAGTAAAGAGTCAGATCTTAGCCCTGAAGAGCACTAAGCAAAACTTTTAGTAGGTATATCTGACTCATTAGGTTTATCTTCATATATATATATATATATATATATATATATATATATATAATGTGGTTTGCTATATTTATAAGGAGCGACCGTATGATATCATCGATTGAGCATCTAAGTTTGGGTAGTGAAGATATGAAGTCAAAGGCTCTTGGTATGTGACAGTTTCTCGCTAATACGATTTCTAATAAGACTTAGTTATCATGTATTCGCTACCCTAACTTTATATATATATATAAATTATATATATATATATATATAAATATATATATAGCGTACAATATATTTAAGGTGCGATTGTTACCATTGGTTTCAAAGCAGCATGATAACCACTTATCGTTAAGACAATGTGCCCATTAAGAAATGCAGGGAATGTCAATTTATTTATATATGTGTGTAATTGTGTGATCCACATTTTTGTATTTCTAAGCTTAGAGGTGAGATTAGAGCGTATACCGTCAAGCGTGTGCTTGTACATGTATGTGTCACTAGGTGAGTTTTTATTTTAACATTTTCTGTATAATTCTTGATTAATATTCGCTCTGGAATTAAGGAAATTGTCGGACCAAGTTACCTTTAAGCACCCCAGGGGAAACCTGGATTCAGAGGGACATGTTTCGCTTTGCACCGTCAACATCCGGTTGTTTGTTACTAGACGATTTTTAGACGCATTTTCTTTTTTAATTATAAAACTAACTGCTACCCCTACCCCTAACCTTAACCCCTAAACCTAACCCTAACCCCTAACCCTAACAAACAACTAGATGTTGACAACTGGATGGTGCAAAGCGAAACATGTCCTTCTGAATCCAAGTCACCCCTGGGGTACTTAAAGGTAACTTGGTCCGAATTGTCAAAGAAGGAGATTATGTTGAAAATACTGTATTTTTCTCCGCTTATGCAACTTTGATTTGTTGTGATACAAAAAAAAAACGTCAACAAAAATCAAAACATTCATCTTTAATTTTTGATAGATCGAACCGACTGGTGAACAGTTTTCATATCGATACATCCATCGCCATTAGATTACGTTCATACGTCTGTATAGTTCAATTATGCCACAAATACATGGTGCCAAAAATGATATCACTGCTCGTTGCTTCATATCTAACTGGGATGTAGCTTTCATGAATAACAAACGCTGTTAACTCAATCCCTTTGCACAACGAACTGATATGAGACACGTTTGAACAGGGCTTTCTAGGTATATTCGCAGAGTTCCGTCCCGGCCTCCTGCCTCAAAAACTGCTAGCCGGTGGCTGCTGAAAAAAAACCCACCAGCTACGATTAAAGTCCGTAGCCGAAACGGTGTCACTTGAAAAAAAACTAGGGTTAGGGGTTAGGGTTAGGGTTGGTGTTGGTGTTTAGGGTTAGTTTAATGGGAAAATAAATAAATAATTTGGGCTCTGTTTTTTCTGGCTCGCCCTGTATACAGGGTGACCCAGAAAAAACAGAACCCACAAATTTTCCAATAAAACTGTTAATTTTAACTAAGGGGGTTTAGATTTAGGGTTAGGGTTTAGGGTTTAGGGTTAGGGTTGGGGTTGGGGTTGGGGTTGGGTTTTCAGGAAAACGCCTTAAGTTGGTTGTTTTTTTTTTCAAGTGACACCGCTTCGGCTACGGACTTCAATCGTAGCTGGGTTTTTTTTAGCAGCCACCGGCTAGCGGTTTTGAGGCAGGGGCCGACGGAACTCTGCGAATATACCGACTTTCTATACTATCGAGTACATATTCAAACATTTTCTCCCTGCGTTATTAGCAAGGTTACTCGCTAACAGACCCTACTTATCAATCAACCCTCGTATTTAATCCTTTGTGCAAATTGAAGAACGGGAAATTAGACTAATTCACGCAATTCAAATGATTATGGAGTGATGCTTGAGAAATAAAGTTTCAGTCATTTTCCAAATTGGGTGTGTCAAAAGTCATTTGATTTTTAAATGAACCACAGAATTCAATTAGAAAAGAAAAATGACAAAGACGTTAATAAAGAAAAAGTAAAAGTAGGTGGAGTGGCCTATTGTCAGTATCAGCCGAACAGCGAGGGAGTCTAATATCCTTTTGGAAGCGCGTGTAATGGTTCAAGTAATGGGAATGGGCTCGTCGCCCCGTTCAAATCCTGAACGTGGTAATTGCATTTCACTTAGCGCTAGATATCCTTGGGAAAGATATGAATCCTACTCTCCCCAGCTATGGTAAATAGTAGGGCCGACTGGGCTCTTTAACCATGGCTAGGTAACCAGTCTAGGATGAGGAATCTGAATTCAAACCTGTTAAACTCCGTTTAAGAAATTGACCTTGTGTCACATCCTGCTCGTGTGGAGGGGTTGGTAAATATATATATCCCTTTTGTTAGCGCTAGACCTGGGATTGTTTTACGTCAGAGGTGGAGCACCACACCTACCAAAGCTCCTCAATTCACCACACACAAACTGTGCTACTCTAGTGCTATGTTGGCGAGGGCCGGTATCGAACCTGGAACCTTATGATTCCTGGGCAGATGCTCTAACGACTGAGCTAAATCGGCCCTTATAAATAACAAATAATAATAAAAATAGCAAAAACGCATTACTGGACAGTGAGTTTGATCTTCTCTAGGTGTTTTCCGTATTTGCAGCCTTGGGCTAAATCTAACCTACGTGTGCTGGGTATACCGTTAAACTGCATGTAAGGTTCCAATTCTGTAGCCAAGGGAGTGGGGGTACCCCTTCATTGTCATTACTCCCAAGTGCACCTGACCCGGAATGGTTGCATCTGTTAAGGTCCATCTATGGGTTAAATAGAACAAGAAATGAGTTTAAAAATTGAATACCCAACAAGATTAAATAAAACAAAATTGTCTTAGGCATAAAATAACCCTATGGTCGACATGGCGTATATATATATGTGTGTGTGCGTGTGTGTGTGTGTGTGTGTCTGTGTGTGTATGTGAAGAGAAAAATGGAAGTGAATCCGACAGTATGTAATATCGTGAAAAATTGAAAAAACACAGGTTCATAAAATGAGTGATATTTATTCAGTCAACGCTGCAGTGTTTCAATATGTTTAGTAAATCTTCTCCAGGGCTTTTGTTTTAAGGAAAATAAATTTATCACAGATAATAAGGAGATTGTGAGAGTCTTTTGTTGATCAATCCACCTAAAAATGCTGAACGAGAAACTAGCGTTCTTAGATTGCTTGAAATTATGAAACGCTGAGACAGACGTTTCAGAAGCTCTCTCTCACACACACACACACACATATATATATATATATATATATATTATTATAATGGAGATTGTGTATTTGTCTGTCTGTAACCAAAACTATATTACTACTCAATTCACAGTTCCCTTAGTTATTTACATCACATTCTCCATGATTTTATTTTTATTTAAACCTCAATGAATAATAAAATTGTTTTACATTATTAAGACTGTTGACCATATCGACATACTAATAATACGCAATTGTATTTATATATACAACAAAATAGTGGTTTACAGTGTGAATGGGAAGGCTAATTTGCATATTGATCTTAAAAAATTGATTTTAATAAATATATGCTAAGTATTATTGATTTCTAATTGTCTGGTTTTATCTTATTGAATATGAGCAAAAATCTCTGGGATAAGTCTTAAAAGAAATTCATTAAGAAGAAGAAATAACTGTAATATCATCCTTTACTTCCTATTTTAAGTAAAGAGTTAAATTAGGAAAATTTACCAATGAAAGACGGGAGTAATGGAAAATGATGGAAGAGTTAGTTTCAAAGCTGTTCTATTTTTCGATAATACCCCCTCTGTTCCAAATCTTTTAATCTGCATTCTCATTTAGTTTTATTAGCGTTTCTAATTTAATATGATATTTTATTATATTAAAACTTAAAAACTTGCACCCGGAGGGTGCATAAATTTGCTAGTATATATATATATATATATATATATATATATATATATATATATACGACCAGACACCAGAATTCAAAAGTCATTTTGCTAATTCCTTTAGTTTTTAAATCTTGGTATTTAACATAACCACACAGACATGGGGATGACAGACTACCAAAGCATTATTTTGTACTCTCAACTGAGAATCGGTAGACCAAAGTTCAGGTATTAAAGACCACATCAAAAGAAACCTGAAGAACTTTATATGCATAAGCAGTTGGAAAGACGTAACCAGAGACGGAATAAATTGGAGGAAAAGGATTCGCGTGGTGTCATCATCGGATACGATGGACAGCAAGTAATCTATTAATAATGGAGATTCGTTTCCGGTTTTTGTCTGTAACAAAAACTACGTCACTACTTACGTCACTATAACGTCATAACAGAACAAATACACTCAAAATTTGAGACAGTCCTCATTGTTTTTTAAAACAAGTTTTAATAGATACATCCCCAGTATCATATATTTATATATAGTTTGTTTTATTTTAATTGATATTCAAAGTTAATAGAACTTAGTTTCGATTTCAAATTGTTTTATTTTTTTTACTCCTTTAATAAATTTGATGATTTCATGATTCATGGTTCAAACTCTCCGACATTTAATTTTTAACTTCCACCTCCCCAAGCAATATCTTTCAGAAATGTATTTTTTACATTGCCAGGAGATCGTTTTTTATTTTTCTAGTAATAATAATAAAAGCATAACCAAAATATACTAGATTGAAACAAAATAAATGTCCGTTTTCGCATTATATTAGTGCGGTCGTTATTTCGCATTATTTTCTGTTTATGTGCATATTTATATATCAACTGAAACTCTCTGTGTCTCCTCTTTCAAGTATCTTATTATAATTCAACAAATGTCTTGCTGTTCTTACGACTAAGGTTCCGCCATTTCCGTCTCGATTTCATCTAAACTTTCTGGAATTGTTAGGATTATCCCTGAAGGGTTTTAAATTATATATAAGCCCAAGATTAATTGATTTTGTTTACACTCCAAAATGAAACGACTTCTTATGCCAATAAAACGTTAAGTAATCGCAAAGTAGTCATGATTTGTAAGATATGTAAGGTTTGGTTTGGTTTGTTTTGCTTTACGGCATATCAACCTCGGTGGGTCATTTAATGCCGACAAAGTTGTGAAATAAATTCATTCTTAATGCATAATACAATTTTGTTTATGAACTCATGTTTTTCTATTCAACCCATAGTTGGAACCCTAACAGGTACTACCACTCAGGGTCAGAGTGGACCAGGGAGCAATGGTGATGAAGGGGTGCTCCACATTCCCCAAACCTCCAGAACTGAAACCTCACCATCATATAGAGTTTAATGTTATTCCCATGTAGACCCTCAGCCACCGTCTTCTAGCACCCATATGATAAAAAGTGTTGGGGCTTGCCATAAGAGATGTAAGATTTATTTTATCTCCGCTGGGGTATTAGAATGCACCGACTGCACCTCTGCAGAGAGGTAAGATTCCCCCAAATGTGGCCGCCTGTTGGCCTGTGGCGACCCGTGATGCTTAAGGACGGAGTCTTGGTGGACGAACAGACCATGACCTGCAACACTCCACTTAGAACCTTACTTAGGCTAGACGGGCAGTCGGAGAGGCCCCCTGCGATCAATCGGCTGGCCACGTCAAGCCCTAGCACCTATATGATTGCCCCAACCCTATTGCTCTTATGGCAAGCCCCAACCATTTTTATCACATGGGTGCTGAGGTCTACATGTCCTGGAATGACGTTAAACTCTATCTGATGGTGAGGTTCCAGTTTTGGAGGTTTGGGGAATGTGGAGCACCCCTTCATCACCTTGCTCCCTGGTCCACTCTGACCTGGAGTGGTAGTACCTGTTAGGGTCCCATCTATGGATTAAATAGAAAAATGTATTTATAAAAAAATTGTATTATCCATTACGAAGTGATTTATTTCAAAACTTTATCGGCATTAAATGACCCACTGAGGTTGATATGCCGTAAAACAAACCAAAACAACCAACCAAACAAACCTAAGTCATACGATCCAGTTTGAGGCTCGTTTAGCGTAAATTTTATCTTCGTAGGAGATGGAATGGGTGAACCGAGTTCAAATCCTAGATGAGGCTGTTTGCTTTTTACTTCAAGCATATACTCTTGCACGAATCCATTTGTTTTTCCACAGCTATGGGTAAATAGTAGGGCAGACTGGGTAAGTCAGCAAGTCTGGGATAAAGCAATCTCTGAATTCCAACCCGTTGTTGGAGACGCGTGGTGTAATTGATTTGATATTACATTTGAGTTACAAGCAGAAACAATTAAATTCGTAAGTAAAGGTACCACTGCACAATGTAAAATTGAATATATAGTTATGATTACAATCAAACATTTACAAATGAATTAAATTTCGGTATTTGATAACCCATCAGAAGGTGGCATGCCGTTAAACAAATAAATCAAACAAAACCTAAAAATAAGTCAATATGTAAAATATATTAAAAAAATATCATTTTGAAAAGCATAACTTTCTATTATTTATCTATGCTAGAACTATAAAGACACCCTCCAAGCAGTGTAAAAGTTAATTTTTGAAAGATTTTGCCTGGAGGCGGGGGAGCTAAAAATTCAGTGTCATACATAAGTACGTAAAATCATTAAATTTATTAAAGTAAAAAAATAAAACAATTTGAAATGGAAAAGTTATTTCTTTCCCCGTCAAATAAAATGTTGCGTGCCTCTATTAATTATTAATTGAAAAATTATTTTGAATATCATGCAAATAAATTTTACACAAAATCGTAGGTATTTATTTATTTGTAAACTTTTAAGTTAACCTCTTGATACTAAAAAAATGACTATTTCTTTTTTGTAAATAATTTTCTCGTAAAACTATACATTAGGTAACTTAGAATATATATTAAAACAAAATAAACTATATATACATGCATAATACCAGGCATGTATTTAATAAAAATTGTTTTAAAAAGCAATGAGGACCGTTAAAGTTTGCACACTCAAATTTTCTGTGTATATAATATAAGTTGTTCGGACCATATGACATTTAGGCACCCCTTTTTGATCTTGATTAAGAAAGGACATGTTTTCGTTTACACTTTCAATATCCGGTTGTTTTAACAGACGATTTTTAGATTTTTTAAATTAATCCCTAACCCTAACCCCTAACCCTCACTCCTAACCCTAACCCCTAACAAACAACCGGATATTGTCGGTGTAAATGAAAAACATGTCCTTTCTTAATCGAGATCAAAAAGGGGTGCCTAAAGGTAATATGGTCCAGTTGTTCTTTATTCTATGTATTGACGATTTCAGATAATGTGACGTAAGCAGTGACGTAGTTTCAGTTACTGACAAATTGAGACTGAATCTCTATTATTAATAGATATGAATAAAGAGTTTTTGTGTTTGATGAATGACCCTGAACAGGCACACATTGATATCGTTGTCAAAATCTTGTCAATATCAATTTCAACAAGCTATTACAAAGCAAACTACATCTTTATTCCCGTAGTTGTTTTTTTTTTAGAATTATTTATTCTGAATGTGAATTCTGTTAGGAGGATCCGATTACAAGAGCTATGAATTTGAGTAAGACCAGGCTCTGACATAAAACCACGGAGATTTGGTACGAACAGAGATTGGGTTGGGCAGAGCGGTTATTACTTCTCCAGAAGTAGTCTTTGCTGTGAAGCCATTAAACTCACGACATGGGGAGAGAAGACCGTGTCCTGGTTGACTTTTCACCTTCCCTCGTGTTACATTTAAGGTTATTGTACTGGTCGTATGTAACAGTGGGTGGAAGACATATTGCTCTTCCAGAACTTTATCCAAATTCAATGCTAACTAAATAATAAGCTAATAGTCATCACTAAGATATGAAGCTACACATAAAAAAATATCGGAAACACATAATAAAAGAAAACTTAAATAATATACGGATGTACAGTAGGGTAGATTGATTTTTAACTTTTTAAAAATATCAAATTCTCACAAACAGCAAAAGTTGCGTGTTGGTATAATAATGACTGATACCAAAAACTAGATCTCTTACTTGCACTACTATTTGAGCAAAAATATCCTTGGTTAAAATGCACTAACAATTCTCGATTTCGTAACAGTTGGCCCTGAAATTGGTTAGAAAATTTAGCAATTTCAATATTCAAAACAGAAAATATTGTCATTCTAAATGAAACTAATAAAATATTATAACTAGAATTCGAATTGAAAATATCGGACCATATGACCTTTAGGCACCCCTTTTTGACCTTGATTAAGAAAGGACATGTTTTTCATTTACACTGTCAATATCCGGTTGTTTTAACAGACGATTTTTAGATTTAAAAAACCTCTAACCCTAAACCCTAATCCTAACACCTAACACCTAACCCTAACCCCTAACCCTAACCCCTAACAAACAACCGGATATTGATGATGTAAATAAAAAACATGTCCTTTCTTAATCGAGATCACAAAGGGGTTCCTAAAGGTAATATGGTCCAAAATATCCATCTACAAAACATCTGATATGCTGCTTTTTATCTCATTAAGCTGTAACATGGATAACATTTTCAAAGATTGAAATCTATTTCCTCAAACGAAGGCAAAGTTTTGAAGAATAATGTTTTGTGTGATAATTCTTTATGTTAATTTGCAACTTTCACGACATGGAATATGTTACATTTCCAAAATCGACCTACTCTAATGTACAGAATCACCCAGAAATAAGTACACCCTAAACATTTTTAGATGAAAAATTAATTTTTTCTAAACCAAAATAACAGCATTTTATTATTTCTAGTGGACCATTATACAATCAAATCAGATATTATTAAGTATTACAGTATCACTAAAAAATAAGCACACCCAAAGCATTTTTAGAAAAAAGTTAATTTTCTTGTAAATCAAAAATGCCAACATTTTATCATTTCTAGTGGAACGTTACACAATCAAAACGAATATTATTAGATATTATCAAGTATTACAACGTCACCCAGCAATAAGTACACCTCTTTTTCTTTTAGAAAAAGTTAATTTTCTTTTGAATCAAAGATACAAGGATTTTATTATTCATAGAGGAAAATTATGCTATCAAAACATATATTATTAAATATTATCAAGTATCACAGTATTACCCAGAAATAAATACACGTCTAAGATCATTTTAGATAATATTAATTTTCTTTTAAACCAAATATACAGGGATTTTATTATTTATAGAGGAACAATATACAATCAAAATGGATCTTATTACATATTACAGCTTCGCCCATAAATAAGTACACAAAAAAACTTCTTTCTTTTTAAAAATAAAAAGTTAATTTTCTTCTAAACCAAAATACAATCATTCTATTATTTCTCGTGGAATAACTAAAACGGATATTATTACCAATTAACTATTACTCATCTCTACAATAGTGAAACTGTAACCAAAAATATGAACATATATTTATTTACCTAATACCCCGCCACGGACAGGATGCAGCACAGGGTCAGTTTTCTAAAGCGGAGTCCGGCTGTTTTGAATTCAAATTTTTCCTTCTCCTAGACCAGTTGCCATACCAAAACAAAATAACACAGCCTGCCGTATTTTTTATTCCTAGATGAAGGGATAATCGAGAGACCGGTGCCTCCCTCAAAGATATCATCACGAAAGTAAACGCAAACAGCCTCGTCAAGGATTTGAGCTCGGGTCCATTTCCTACGACAATAACTTTCCTACGAGCCTCCTAAAATATGATTATGCAGCGATACACTCATAAATATTTAGGTAATTTTATTTTTGGTTACAGAGTTTTTATACTGAAGCGTTTTGTAATAAGTAATACCTAATAATATCAGTTTTGATTATACAATGTTTCTCTTGAAATAATAAAATCATAGTATCTTTGGCTTAGAAAAAAATGAACTTTTTAGTCTGAAAATTGGTATTTATTGTAATGTGTGGATTAGTATACTCTTCTTGTTTGTTGTTATATAGACAACATTTCGGTCGTTTTATCTTTCGGCCTTTTTAGGGTACGTGTTGAAATTAGACGCCATGTATCCTACAGTACATGTGCAAATTCTGTAAGTGTTTAACCGGAGTTACCTTGTAGGGTCCAAAATGACCGACAATTAAAGGGGACATTCTAACGCTATTACGCTAACTCAAACCTCGCTACGTTGTGCCATTTTTCTACGTTGGGTCATTACATCATGTAGCACAATTCTTTTTTCTTCCTATTTAATATGTGTTATTCCTTAATTGCTTATATTGTAAACGTATAGAAAATGACCATAATTTCCCTTAAGCTTTGTTTCTGTACGTTGCAAATTATATTCCTGGATAATATGTGTTATTTCTTAATTACTTATGTTATAAAAGTATAGAAAATAACCATCGTTCCCTTCAAACTTTGCTTTGGTGTCCTGGATAATGAAATTTAGAAATTAATGTATTATGTAGAATTGGGTAAATTTTCATATCTTTTTTCGGGCTATATTACCTTTAGGCACCCCTTTTGCGATCTCGTTTCATAAGGACATTTTTTTTCATTTACACTGTAAACACCCGGTTGTTTGTTAACATGATTTTTAGAGTTTTTTTTAATTATAAAACTAACCCCTAACCCCTAACCCTAAATCCAAACCCTAATCCCTAACAAACAACCGGATATTAACGGTGTAAATGAAAAAATGTCCTTATGAAACGAGAAAGGGGTGCCTAAATATCATAGGGTCCCTTTTTTACACAATGTATAAATAGCACAAAATATGAATCAAAATGTACATGCATTTATAGTAAATTTACACAAAAATGAATAAAAATGAAAAATGGTAAATTAGAAAATTTCATAACCCAGCTCACAAAAACGAAGTTTGAAGAAAAATATTGGTATATAGGTATAGAGGAGGCAGGTGGTGTAATGGTTGCCGTCGTAGGAAATGGACACGGCAAAACGAGTTAAAATACAGGACGAGGTTGGGTATTTAAGAACTTTAGTTGGCCAAATTCCTTGCATAAAATTGTGCGTGCGCATTATCTCCCTTAACAAATTTGCTTGTATATTTTTTCTTATGAGATTTTCTTAAACAATTGAATGAATAAAAATACATTTCATTCTTATCGACACATTTTTGTTTGTTTGTTTGAGAAATAAAATTTTTATTTCTCAAACAAAACAAAAATGTGTTGTTAAGACAGTTGTTTGTTTGAGAAATAAAAAAATGTTATTTCTCAAAAAACAAACAAAAATGTGTCGATAAGAATGAAATGTATTTTTATTCATTCAATTGTTTAAGAAAATCTCATATGAAAAACTATACAAACAAATTTGTTAAGGGAGATAATGCGCACGCACAATTTTTTGCTAGGAATTTGGCCAACTAAAGTTCATAATTACCCGAGTTTGTTTGCATTTCACATAGCGCTAATACACTTGGGAAAGGTATGAATCCAACTATTCTCTCTCTAGTTATGGGTAAATAGTAGGACTCTTTGGCCTTGATTAGGCAGTCAGTCTAGGAGAAGGAAAACTCTGAATTGAAATCTGTTAAACTCCATTTAAAAATTGACCTTGTGTCACATCCTACTCATGTAGGAGGGATTGGTATATATTCATAGGTTTAAAACAGGGAGAACTAACTGTTATAAGATATCATCTAAGTATGAATAGCGGAATGATGTTTCTTTTCCCTCAGAGAATCTCTGGTGGGACCTACCATTAATCTCATCGCTTTTGGCACCCATATCTGTTGAATGGAAAAAAGGTCGCTATGATAATACAAGAAGTACATTTTTAGAGACATCCGAGATCCCATGTTAGCTATTAGCATACTACTTATTAAATAGACATAGTTTGCAGCCCTGTGAGAAAGTTCTGTATAATACAAATGAATCTCATGCCGCCAACTCAAGTGGATTCAGTTTACCTCAGACTTTCACACATGTCGGGGACCCAATGAAAATGCCTGCTTTCAGGTTTGTGTCGTATTTCTCTGCGATGAAATTTACTTCTTTTTTTGTACTGGGATCCAAAAAAACAATCTTGTGCCATTGCTTTTACGAAACCGTAAAATGTGAAGGAGGTGGGGGGAATATCTTTTGCGGATCTAGTAGTGTCATATGATGTACATTGTACAGAATCAGGTCGTGTTAAAATGATTCTTAGAAACAAATTTGCAATCAACATAGTTTGCATTCAGCCCAGTAATAGAATCCTTGTAATCATATCCCCATCCCAATTTTCGTATGTTCAAAGGTGTCATTTGATAGAAAAAAAATTGCCTCAAATTCTTCGATGTTTTAATATTCATGCTCCGCAGGGTTCATCCGACGAGGAACCACAAGGTTCCTGGTTGCATACCGGCCCTCGCCAACTCAGTGTATGAGTAGCACAGAGATCTCTGTGGTAGAGTAAGGAGCTAATGGTAGGTTTGGCGCTCCACCTCAGACACGAAAACAATCTTCTTGTTAAGTTTTTAAGGGCTATTCCAGGGCCTTATAGCAGAAGCACTAATCTGGTGGAAACCTTGATAAAGAGTCAGTCCACAATGTAAATCCTTTGGTTACTAAAGTGTCCCGAGTTACTGGCAATCGTATAAGTCCTTCGTGAGTATTGGTAAAGATCCCGGCAATCTTATGTGCGTCCTCAAAGAGTGTGTATTTGATGTATGAACAACATGGGGGTGGTTAAGTATCTTATCAGGCCACTCGTACTGCCAGTGATTGGTTAGAAGACTCAATCACGTGACCTTGGCCAGTCTATAAGTATAAGCGGGGAACTGGCACACACCTTATGTATATAAAACTCCAATACTTCTTGGTATAGCGCTAGTGAAAGGGGGATAGACTCCCTCGATGATTGGCTGATACCAACTTGTGGCCACCCAGACGATTTTACTTTTACTTTACATTGCAAATATAAATCTTCGTATAACTTTGGGACATTTAATTCTTTAATTTGAATC
>CM042147.1:64436320-64473820 GCA_023376005.1 Doryteuthis pealeii | reverse complement strand
AGTTCTGGAACTCTTCATTTCATTACTCCTGGGTCCACTTTAACCAGGACTGGTAGTACCTGTCACGGTTTCACCTTTGGATAAAATAGATCTTCATGAAAATCTCTAATATTGAATAGGAATACGGGAAACCATAACTGAGTGCAAACATATTATTATTGTTTTTCACATCTGCCGTAGCTGAGTGACAGCAAGTCTCCTCAGGTCTCCAGGACTCTTCTGGGTATTCTAGCCGATCCCAACAGTACCGTAGTTCTTCTGATTTCCAGTTCGCCCAAATGCTTTTCCAGTGCTTTGGGGATCGTTCCAAGAGCACCAATTACAATTGATATGGCCTTCACCTTCATGTTCCACATCTTCCTCAGTTCTCTGGCAAGGTCTAAGTATTTGTCTATCTTTTCGCTTTCCTTCATTTTCACTCGATGATCAGCTGGGACAGCAAAAACCAGTAGGTGGCAGGTTCTCTCTTTCTTGTCAATTAATACTAGGTCCTATCTCCTGGCCGGGATTAGGTGATCCGTGTGTACCTCGAAATCCCAGAGAATTTTATGCATCTCATTCTCTATGACAGGTTTAGGTTTGTGCATATACCATTTGGTTGTATGGTGAACATTGAATTTCTTGCACAGTTCCCAGTGGATCACCTTTCCTACAGAGTCGTGCCTAGTTGTGTACTCTCTTTGTGCTAGTTTGCTGCATTCGTTTATTATATGATTGACTGTTTCGTCTCTAATTCCACACATTCTGCACTTGCTATTCTGCTGCGTCTTATCTATTTTTGCCTTTATATAGTTTGTTCTAATGGCGTTGTCTTGTGCTGCGATTATTAGGGATTCTGTTTTTCTTTTTGATCAAAGCATCAATCCTGCCAGGATTCAGTAATAACTGATCTGCGTGACTAACTTTTTGCCTCCCCAACTACCCAGGTGACGCCGGGTGGCCACTTCTACTTATATAAAAAAATGTAAAGTCGTCGCGGTGGCCTAAAGTCGGTATCAGCCAGACAGCGAGGGAGTCTATCCCCTTTTCACTAGCGCTAGACCAAGGAGATTATTTTAGCATCTGAGGTGGAGCCCCACACCTACCATCAGCTCCTTACTTTACCGCACAGATCCTTGTGCTACTCATACGAGTTGGCGCGGGCCGGTATCGAGCCAGGAACCTTATGATTCCTAGCCGAACGCTCTACCGACTGAGCTAAACCGGCCCCTTATATATAAACCCCTAAAGGGGAAGCAAATTTATATAAATAACATAGTTTTCCCGTATAATTATTTACCAAATCCTTCACTCGAGCAGGATGTGACACGAGGTTTCTTAAGCGGAGTTTAACAGGTTTGGATTTAGTTTTCCTTCTCACTGATTTCCAAACAAATGTTAAAGAGCCCAGTCTAACCTAATATTTACCCATACTTGAAAGGAGAAAAGTTTGCCCCCCCCCACACACACACACACACACTACCAAGAATGAATAATACCAGGCATGTATTTATTAAAACTTGTGGTCGGGTGGCCACTTCTACTTATATAAAAAAGTTACATATTATCATATAAAATAATTCTACTATATATTATTATATAAAATAATTCTACTTATATAAAAAGTTATATATTATTATATTAGCGCTAAGTGAAATGCAAACAGCTTCGTCCAGGATTTGAACTCGGGTTGACGAGTCCATTTCCTATGACGATGACCATTACACCACGTGCCTCCTCATTCTTCTGTGACGAATTTGAGTAATTGTTTGCTTCCTCGGACAATAGGGTTGGTTGATTATTCACTTTTTAAAATATCAAATTTTCCATCTACGCGAAAGTTGTGTGTTAGTATACTGAATACTGGTACCAAAAATTAGATCTTTTACTTGCACCATTGTTTGAGGAAATAATATCAAATGTCGTCTACTAAAATGCACTAAACATCCTCGTTTTCGCAATATTTAGCCTGGAAATTGGTTAGATAATTTACCGTTTTCAATATTCAAATCAAATTTTATTAAAATGAAATGAATTAAATATTATAAATAGAATTAAAATTAAAATTGTGTCCTCTCCCCCATCACCACCGACACCTCTGATATGCTGCTTTTTACCTCATTAATTAAGCTGTAACAGACGATCTTTTATGCTATTTCCTCAAACAATGATACATGTAAAAGATTTCATTTTTGGTATCAGTATTCAGTATACTAACACACAACTTTCGCATAGATGGACAAATCCTGGACGAGGCTGTTTGTATTTCACTAAAAAAAAGTGAAAATTCAACCAACCCTATTGGACAGGCCACGGAATGTCAATGATTCGGTGTGGAGAACTCCAGGTTTAAAGAGAAATCCAACTTGTTGTCCATGTACCATATTTATTTATTTTTCCTTTTTCTAGATTTTCTTTAGCTGGAGTATTAAATAAGGCTGTCGGTGAGGCTTAGAATACCCTGACTGTATATATAATAGGGTGTCCTGGGTCTGTCACTAAACTGCATTTGATGGTGAAGCTCCTGTTCTTGAGATGTGATGAGAGTTGAGTACTCCTTAATTGCCATTACTCCCAGGCTCACTCTGACCCGGAGTGGTAATATTTAGTTGGGTCCAATAGATAGCGCCATATGAAGTGCAAACTTAAATTTTCTTAAATGCGTTTGTAGTGTATTGGTTATCATCGTGGGAAATAAAACTGGTGAACCGAGTTTAAATCCTGGACGAGACCGTTTGCCATTCACATTGAACTAATAACTTTGAGAAAAGTATGAATCCAGTTATTATCCTTCAAGCTATGAGTAAATAGTAGGGCAGACTGGGCTATCATACTTTGATATGTCAAACTGTCTAGGTAGAAGGAAAAATCTGAATTAAAACCTGTTAAAACTCTGCTTAAAATTTGACCCTGTGTCGCATTCTGTTTGTGTGGCGAAATTGGGTAAATACATAATGAAATAATTTTAAAAAGATACAAATGCCGGAGTTTGCTGATAAATGAAATCTGTCTTTCCGCAAGGTTAACGCTGACTCGTTTCTCGAGGAGGGCTATCGCTGCATACATTTCGCCCCCAAGTTTTCAGTATATGACCTCCAATTCAGCAACAGCAGCAGCAATCCAGGAAAAAGTTTATCAATGATTAGGTCAATTTTTATATAGCGTTTCCACAACAACACGGTGCGAGATGACCCAGCAAATCTGGGGATTTATTTATCATGAAACTTTCCAGGCGGACAAAATTGGTTTAAAGACTAATTAATTAGTTACAACATTGATGCCAGGGTCTGGTAGTAAGTAAATAGATTAATAAAACAACGATCTCATTAGTGACGTTTTCTTGTGGACACCTACACATGGACACACCAGTGTAAGCCAACCAACAAAAACACTAATGAACTCTGCACGTATTCTGGAGTCCGTGCAGAAGACCTGACAGGAGCGATGACCGATAGGGACGGTTGTTGAGGGAGATTCATGGGTATCCCTGCTGTCAGCGCGACATGATGATGATGATGATGATGCTAAACAAATATCATTAAATAATGTCCTCGTTTGGTTGTTATAGTAAAAATAATATAGTAATAAAATAAAATAGTAAATTGTGTTCTGTTGTAATGTGACAGTATCTTCCACAACTCACCCAGTCTCGACCAGACTCGTCAGTTAGCCGATGTCCCGGGTCTCTGTTTTGTCTCAATTTGTCTGTAACCAAAACTACATCATTGGCTTACCTCACATTACCCAAAATTGTCAATACATAGAATAAAGAACAACCTTGTATTATATACTCAAAATTCAAGATGGTTCTTATTGTTTTTTAAAACAAGTTTTAATAAATACATGCCCGTTATTACATATTCATATATAGTTTGTTTTATTTCATTGTATATTTAAAGTTATCTAACCTATAGATTTTTGCAAGAAAATTATTTACAAACAAGAAATAGTTATCTTTTTCAGTATCAAGAGGTTATCTAAAAAAAGTTTACAAATAAATAAATACGATTTGTATCATACCTTTCACCTTTGTATTGACCTCACCTGCACAGAAATTAAGACAAATCTGAATTACTTTTCTAGTTTAAAAAAAGTAGCTCTTCTTTCTGTATGAGGCTTAGAAGCTTTTGGACGACCCTCGTACGTATACACTACATCTATTCGCATATACTAGGTGTGTCTGAAAAGTGATGAGACTGTTGTCACAAACAATTCATTTAAAATCCAAACAACAAACTAAATGTTTTCTCCTCCAAAGTTGTCTCCTCTTGAATCTAATGCACTTTCCCTTCCTTGGAATGTGCGCGGGAAGGGACGATAGTTGTGACAGGACAAATCGTGATTTTTTTTCTTTTTCCCAAGCTGAAGGGGCTTATCAAGGGGACCCGTTTTGAATGCGTTGAGGCTATCAAGAGGTGTGTAACGACGGAGCTGAGAGACATACTAGAAGAATCCTTCCAGCAGGCCAGTGAAGTGTGACAGAGAAGGATGGGAAAGTTCATTAGATTAAAGAGGGGACTACTTTGGAGGAGAAAACATTTAGTTTACACCTCGTATACTCCCCTAGATACTCTCACAGCTACACGCATGAATTATTGCACCTAATTTGGCTGACTAGATTTTACGGCATATAAACCCGTGTTGGGTTATTCCGTGCCGAAGACGTTTTTGTTTTATTCAATCTTGTTAAGTTAGGTATTTAAAATTGTTAAACGAATTTTTTAAGAGATTTCATTTAAACTCATGTGTTTTTGTTTGTTTTGTTTTGTTTTGTTTTACCGCATATCAACCTCAGTGGGTGATTTAATGCCGATAAAGTTTTGAAATAAATCAATTCGTAATGGATAATACAATTTTTTTATAAATACATTTTTCTATTTAACCCATAGATGGGACCCTAACAGGTACTACCACTCCGGGTCAGAGTGGACCAGGGAGCAATGGTGATGAAGGGGTGCTCCACATTCCCCAAACCTCCAAAACTGGAACCTCACCATCAGATAGAGTTTAACGTCATTCCCAGAACATGTAGACCCTTAGCCACCGCCTTCTAGCACCCATATGATAAAAAGGGGTTGGGGCTTGCCATAAGGGCAATAGGGTTGGGAAAATCATATAGGTGCTAGGGCTTGACGTGATCAGCCGATTGATCGGAGGGAAACTCATGTTTGTTATCTAGTTAACCGGTAGACTTATTTGCTTAATGCCACTTTTGATCAAAACGTAACATTTTCTTGTTTTTGTTTTTTTGCTTTGAATTTAAGGTGAACCGTAATAAACATTAACAACAACACTGAGATGTTTTCCGTGTGATTTTGAGTTAATAATTAATACAACATTATTAAAAACAAATATATGGATATTATTATATTTAATGAACTTATAGCGCTAATGATAATAAATGATACATATGCCTATGAAATAAATTTGAGTGAGATATATTAGAATTAAATCTACATTTAATTTTTATACATCAAAGAGTTAAAATTATACATTAAAATTATATTTCATGAATAGATAAGACCGTAACAGATACTACCACTCCGAGTCAGAGTGGAGCTTGGAGTAATGGCAATGAAGGGCTACTCCACACTCTCCCAGAGCTCCTGAATTGAAACCTCATCTCTATATGAAGTTTAACGTCATACACAGGACAATAAGACCATCAGCCACAGCCTTCTAGCGCATGTATATATTCACCAACCCATATGCATGAGTAGGATGTGACACAAGGTCAATTTCTTAAGCGGGGTTTGAATTCAGATATTTTTTTTCTTTTCCTAGATTAGTTACCTAACCAAGATTAAAGAACCCAGTCAGCCTTGCTATTTACCTATAACTGGAGAGAGGTGGATTCGTACCTTTCCCAAGATTATTCCAGCTCCTATATGACAGAGAGAATGGGGGTTATTGCACCTGGATGAGTGCACTCAGAGAAAAAAGAGCTTATAGTGTCACAGTAATTGCGAATTTCAAACAGAAATCTTTATTCAATCTCCAAAAGTAGTTTGCTTTAATAGAAAATGATGTTATAGTTTTAAAAGATTTTAGGGATGTGCTTATCTATAAATAAAGTAAAGTAAAGTCGTCGGGGTGGTATAAAGTCGGTATCAACCAGACAGCAATAGAGTCTATCCCCTTTTCACCAGCGCTAGACCAAGGAGATTGTTTTGACCTCTGAAGTGGAGCGCCACACCCACCTTCAGCTCTTCACTTCATCATATTCCTGTGCTAGTCATACGCTGTTGGCGACGGTCGGTATCTAATCCGGAACGTTGAATAAAGAGATTTGATGATTTTTTTTCTAAATGGCATCAGCGCGAACGGAGACCCCACTAAATTATCATTCAGTTGAAAATTGGACAGAAAATTGTTTTATTTTCTTAGTTGAAGCATTTTAAATGTATTTCTCTTGTAAAAAAAAATCTCGATGTAACTGAGATAACCCTGGAATACTAATTTAAAATCTTCACCCTTTCCTCAAAGGAAGCATTAATCTTATAGACCGCTGTTCCAACTCGTCCACCGTTCGTCTATTGTTATATAGAGTCAATGATTATGTAATTACTCTAGATAAAACTGCATGGATAGAAAGCAAACAGCCTTTTCTCTAATAATGCCAATCTATTTTTTAAGACACAGTTGGAAATCGGTTGTCTCCATCGGATATTGATTGCTAGTCATAAAGACATGTTAACTGTACATTTCTGTATTATGTCAGCCATTCCTTTACATACTGCCGGCGCTTTTGATGTGGAACTGTGAAATTACTGTAATACATTCTAGAGAAACAGACGAGTTGACACGTTGGGTTTGAAAATTATACTCTTCCTATTTCTGTCACGCATGCGCACACACATATCAGTCACATATGCAGCCGATATGTAAATAGAAGATTACACGTATGCCTTTTGTATAGACAGAGTTGAAATTGCATCATATTCATATCAATAAAACTGGGAAAAACAAACAAACAAACAAACAAACAAACAAAAAACAGAAGAGAAAATGCAAGATATTTTCTAAGAAGAATGAGACACACAGTGAGAATCAAACTCACAATCAATAGTCTGCTAGCCTTGCTTGTTAATCATTGCATCACGTGACTTATTAATATAACTTTTGTAAAAGGGACGTAAAGAAGGCAGGATTGGCCGGTTGTCAGTATCAGGCTGACAGCGAAGGAGTCTATCCACTTTTCGCTATCGCTAATCCAGGGAGATTGCTTTTGCGTCTGAGGAGGAACGCCACACCTATCACCAGCTCTCTATTTTACCTCACATATTCATATATTCGTACTACTCTGAGTTTGTGAGAGCCGGTATCGGACTCGGAAACTCGTGGTTCTAAGACGGATAATCTACTGACTGAGATAAAACAACCCTTACTTAGTTTGGTT
Source organism: Doryteuthis pealeii (assembly GCA_023376005.1). NCBI lineage: Eukaryota > Metazoa > Mollusca > Cephalopoda > Myopsida > Loliginidae > Doryteuthis > Doryteuthis pealeii. Next base: position 64,466,442 of record CM042147.1, on the reverse strand, counting down.
TTCTGGTATGATATTAAAATTTATCCGATGGTGAGGCTCCAATTCTGGATCTCTAGTGAGTGTGGAGTAACCCTTCATTATCCTTATAGTCAGGTTCACTCTGTGTGGTAGTACCTATTAGGGTTCCATTTTGTGTCAAATAGATTGTTTAGATTGATAGTATTACATTGTAATACTATAAAACATATAGCTGTGTTCAAATAAATGATGATTATTAGATAGGAACAATTACTTTAAAACATTTATGTATAAATTATTACAATTAGTTTTGTTTTTTGTTTTGTTTTCTTTTACGGCATATCAACCTCAGTGGGTCATTTAATGCCGATAAAGTTTTGAAATAAATCAATTCTTAATGGATAATACAATGTTTTTATAAATACATTTTTCTATTTAAACCATAGATGGGACCCTAACAGGTACTACCACTCCGGGTCAGAGTGGACCAGGGAGCAATGGTGATGAAGGGGTGCTCCACATTCCCCAAACCTCCAAAACTGGAACCTCACCATCAGATAGAGTTTAACGTCATTCCCAGGACATGTAGACCCGCAGCCACCGCCTTCTAGCACCCATATGATAAAAAGGGGTTGGGGCTTGCCATAAGAGCAACAGGGTTGGGAAAATCATATAGGTGCTAGGGCTATTACAATTAGGTCGGCACATATAAAACCATACAACTGTGTATGAATTATCTGAATTTGATTGAAATCATCATCATCATTATCATGTCGCGCGCGCAGCACGGATATCCATGACAATCTCTCGCCAACCTTCCCTATTATTCATGGCCCCTATGTGCAGCATCCCGAGTCCTCGCATAGTTAGTCAATGTAGGTCCTTAGCAGGCGTCCTACGTTAGTATGTCCATGTATTGGCTTCCACAGGAGAACGTCGCTTATGAGCTCATCCCTGCTTCTCCAGCAGTGGCCTGCATGCCTAGTCCGTCTCAGCCGTATTGTTTGTGAGATGGGGGGCAGGTGATCATACAGTTGCTTCTTTATGGGGTGCTGCTTCCATGACTTGTTCAGAACTGCTCGCAGCATTCTTGTGCAGGTACCATCTAGCTTATTCTCGAGGGGCTTTGTTAGGGTCCAAGTGGTGCAGCCATACAGCAGCACTGATATAACCACAGCCTGGAAGAATTGTTGCTTTAGTTTGTCAGTGAGATCGGATCTCCATATTACTGATAGTCTGTCTGTGGCCGCCCATGCCTTTCCTATTCTTGTATTAACATCACTTTCTGTGGATAAGATATTGCTATCTAGGTATGTGAACTGTTCTACTGGCTTAAGAGGCTTACCGTCAAGTGTGGAAATGTCTCCTTTCTTTTTGAAGCACATTTGATTGAAATAGTTAATTTAAATTCATACGATGTCATGGCAGTGTTATGAATGAAGAAAGACGAAGAATAGTTGGCAGATGGGGTGTGAATAGACAGCGAATGACACAGTTGAATCACTGCCAATGAGATATTTATTGATCTTTTAACTTGAAAAACTCAACGTAAATTTTATTATTCATTCAACACTAGTTAGTATGTTCGCGTTACATAATTGATAACTATGTTCTATCCAAAAAGTGTAGAGTAATTTAAATGATAGTAAAACAGCGGAAAATTACAACGCTAGTCAAATAGTTTGACAAGTTTTGAAATCCGAATCATCAGGAAAAGGGGTCTCTTGGTCTAGTGGCTAGAAGAAATCAACATAACAAACGATCTAATTGTATTCGTAGAGCAGAATTTCAAGAAAATCTGCAGAAAAAAGTGTTGAGGGACCCTCAGATGCCTACGTGGAGTTGCTAAACACTGTAGTCAAGCCCTGGGTAACAAGGGTAGCCAATGGTAGGCTATATGTATGGCAGCGGGATTCTTCCCCCTGCTGCACCTCTGGGAAAAGTCAAAATTGGTCGTCGGTGAATTTTTACGACTACACCAGTCCCAATATTTGGCCTCCGAACTCCCCAGATCTTAACCTCGTGGATTATTATGTATGGGGTGCTGTTGAGAAAGCGACTAATTGCCATGCCAGTACTACAAAAGCCCAGTTAATCGACAGAATTAAGGTAGTTTTTGAGACTATTCCCAGAGAAACTGTAACATCACCAGGTTCTGGAGCAGGATTGAGGCTGTGATCAACGCGGTTATTTTCAGTGAAACTTGTTGACATTAGTGTAATTTTCGTGCTTTTCTTTACAATCCATCAAATTTTGTACTTACCAAGCACTTTTTCTTTTTCCTTATGAAACTGTCAATTTTCTCCCGAACACCCTGGATACCAGACGACGCTAGTGGGTATACAACACGTGGAGATTCTACTCTTAAAGTGTGACTTGAGTGTAGCTCATCCCTCTCCGGTTCAACAACTGCTTTGAATTCAGACTATTTCTAATGGAACGGTTGCTATACCATGATTAACAACAGTCTGCCCTACTATCTACTCATAGCTGTTGGGAGGATAGTCAGATTCATACCTTTCCCAAGATTATTGGACTATGTGAAATAGTACACGATGAGTGCCACCACATATATATATGACTAATACCGAGTAAATTTGATTAGTTGTTCTACATGGAGCTTATATTATTTGTTGGGTGAAAGGGTTAAAACTTATCTGCCGAGATTCGACTGTACATTGAAAAATGATATTTTTGAATGAATTTAGTTAAAACTAGACTTTCCTAACGACATCTAACGAAAAAAACAGAATGAACATTCCAGGCTGCCCGATAAGTAAGGGAAATGGTGGAGAAAGAGTAAGCGTGTAAAATAAGGAGAGAAAACGAGAGAGAGAGAGAGAGAGAGAGAGAGAGAGAGAGAAGAGAGAGAGAGAGAGAGAGAGAGAGAATTTAAAGTGAAAAAATAAGAAAATGCAATCAAATAACCAAACCTTCCATTGAAAGACGGAAAAATCATCTATATACACAGACACATGTGCATATAGAGAAATGCTCATACAGTAACCCTTATTTCCGCAAATATATATATATATATATATATATATATATATATATATATTCCAGCGACGTGTATATATATATATATATATATATATATATATATATATATATATATGTACACAGACACACACGCACACACATCCCCGTCGCTGGAATGTTAAAGCAAAGAAATAGGTCGCTGTTTTTCTTTCTTTTTTTTCCTAAAGGAACACTGAGGCCGTGAGATGTCGGAATAATTTTATCTGATATTCGACGAAGGAGAAGAATGAAGGCCTGTACTAAAAACATTTTTCCGGTTTCGAGGGGGCTTATGCACTTTCCAACCACACCAGTTTGCATCCAAGGAAGAGTCCAGGACAAGAGCCCGCAAGGCATTGCATCACCACTGATGTCTCCCTGGTGGGAATGGGATGCCATTCCAGTCCTCCTTTAGCCGTTCTGATTCGAGGTTCAAGACTCGTCTTCACAGCTACCGTTGTGACGCGGAGGCACATGGACTCCTCGGCGCATTTAACAGTTTAGACATCTTCTACTTTGGAACGTTAACCCCATCACGGCACAAAGATGTGGAATTAGGTCCCACGCAGTCTGATATTCACTTTTATTATATTATATATAAGCAAAGTAAGTAAAGTCATCGGGGCGGGCCCTAATGTCGGTATCAGCCAAACAGCGAGGGAGTCTATCCCCTTTTCACTGGCGCTAGACCAAGGAGGTTATTTTAGCATCTGAGGTGGAGCGCCACATCTACCATCAGCTCCTTACTTTACCGCACATATACCTGTGCTACTCATATGCTGAGTTGGCGAGGGCCGGTATCGAACCAAGAACCTTGTGATTCCTAGCCGAACACTCTACCGACTGAGCTAAACCGGCCCTAATAATTATATATTATATTATATTATATTATATTATTTCTATTAGACACACTTAAGCAAACATTCACAAATATTGGTTGGTTGAATTTTACGGCATGTCAACACTTGTTAGGTTATTTTATGCCAAATACTTTTTAAAAATTCATTCTTTCATGCAAATATTTTTTTTTACTAAATTTTAAACACATTTTTATACTCATTTTTTATCTATCTAACCCATAGATGATACTATAATAGGTACTAACACTCTGGGTCAGCGTGGACCTGGGAGTAATGGTGATGAAAGGGTACTCCACACACCCCAGAGCTCCAGAATTGGAAATTCACAACTAGATGAAGTTTAACGTATCCCAGGACACTAAGACCTTCATATACCGCTTTCTAGCACATATGATAAAAAGGGTTGGGGTTTGCCATAAGGGCAATAGGGTTAGGACAATCATATATATATGAGCTAGGGCTCGTAACAGCCAAAGTGGAATGTTGCATATCATGGACTGCTCAGCCATCAAGATTCCACCCTTAAGCATCATGGATCGCCGCTTATGGCCAACAGGCGACCCCATTGGGTGAAATTACCCTTCTGCAGAGGTGCAGTGGTGTAATCTTCTGACCCAGCCGACATGGCGATTAACACGTGTTTGTGTTTATAAGAAAGTGTGTTTTATCCCTGACAAAAATTATGTATGTAGCACTTATATATATATATATATATATATTATATATATATATATATAATTAAATATATATATATATATATATATATATATATATATATATATATATACCAAACCCTCCGCACGAGCAGGATGTAACACAAAGTCAATTTCTTAAGCGGAGTTTAATAGGTTTTAATTCAGAGTTTTCCTTCTCCTAGACTGGTTACCTAACCAAGGCTAAAGAGCCCAGTCGGCCCTACTATTTATCCATAGTTGGAGGGTGAGTTGTTTGATTCATACATTTCCCAAGGGTATTAGCGCTATGTGAAATGTAGACAGCCTCGTCTAGGATTTGAACTCGGATCGTACGACTCTAACCATTACACCACGCGCCTCTGTCTCTCTCTCTATATATATATAGTCAGACCACATAGGTGAAAGAAAGCGTAGAATATTCCATTACAACAGCATTAAACATAGCAAATATACAACAAAAGGAATGAAAAGCAAATAGTTCGAAACAGGAGTCAATGTTTGGGACAGAATTGCAAGAAATTAACAGGAAAGGCCAAACGAAAACAGAATAAAATGAGAAACAATCATCAATTCAACAATCAATTTACACGTCTCCATTGAAATCCTTGATAATTTTCTCGTTCCATTGATAGAAAATTGGTTTGGTGCGGATGAATTCATTTTTCAGGAAGATAATGCATCTTGTCACTGAGCAAAGAGGAGGAAATATTTTTCTCCAGGAAAGCCATATAAAACCAATGAAATGGCCAGCTAATAGACCGGATCTAAATCCAATTGAAAATGTATGCTGGTAACTAAAAAGAATGAACATTGAAAAGGCTCACACATAAAAGAAAATCTATAAACTGCCATTCAGAATTATTTATTGGATTCATAAATTTCCAGTCAATCTTCATGAAGCCAGTTGGCATGCTACAAAAAAGAAAAATGGGATCATATGACCTTTAGGCACCCCTTTTGAGATCTTGATTCGTGGGGACATTTTTTCCATTTACACTGTCAAAATCCTGTTAATTGTTAACAGACGATTTTTATAGTTTTTTTTTAATTATAAAACTAACCCCTAACCCTAACCCTAAACCCTAACCCTAACCCCTAACAAACAACCGGATTTTGACGGTGTAAATTAGAAAAGTGTCATTGTGAGTCGAGATCGTGAAAGGGTGCCTAAAGGTCATATGGTCCGAAAAATGAATTCTATAATGTGATCTTCTAATTAACAGACCAATTACTTTTTGCCAATTGTTTTGAGGATGCTTTCGTTTAAATGTTAAAGCCATTTGGAGTCAGTGTTTGGAGATGATTTATTCATTTATCTTTGTCTTTCTAATGATATATCTTTTTTATTTTCTTTCTTTCTTGCTCAGTTGATAATTGTTCGACACTGTGAAAAACTAGAAGATAAAAGTTTCAGTGGCTCGGCTTTTTTACGTTGACTTCGTCAGTCACATGAACAAAGAAATCCGAAACCTCCTTAGTTAACATCCATAACTGGCTAAACTTGCGAATCGGTCAGAAAATTAAAACATATTACAGAGTGACCCAGAAAAAACAGAACCCAAATTATTTATTTATTTTCCCATTAAACTAAGCCTAAACCCCAACCGTAATCCTAATCCTAACCCCAACCCTAACCCTAAAACCCTAAACCCTAAACCCTCTTAGTTAGAATTAACAGTTTATTATAAAAGTTGTGGGTTCTGTTTTTTCTTGGTCACCCTGTATACAGAGTCACCCAGAAAAAAACAGAACCCAAATTATTTTATTTATTTTCCCATTAAACTAACCCTAAAACCCAACCCCAACCCTAACCCTAAACCCTAACCCTAAACCCCCCTAGTTAAAATTAACAGTTTTATTACAAAATTTGTGGGTTCTGTTTTTCTGGGTCACCCCAATTTTCCGACCGATTTGCAAATTTAGCCCCATAACTACCATAACAGTACACACACGGATGATGATGACGACGACGACGACGATGTATTCTTTTCGCACGTGCGTGCTCACACACACACACACACACACACACACACACACACACACACACACACACAAGTTGGGCAAATCTATTACTTTGAAGAAAAAAACAAAACAAACACAAACATCAGCTGCAAAGGCGAGAAAAAGTTCTACATTATATAATATGCATTTCACTTAGCGCTAATACATAGTATAAATCCTACTCTCCCTCCAGCTATGGATAAATAGTAGGGAAGACTAGGCTCTTTAACCTTGGTTAGGCAACTAGTCTAGGAGAAGGAAAACTCTGAATTCAAACCTGTTGAACTTCGCTTAAGAAATTGACCTTGTGTCACATCCTGCTCGTGCAGAGAGGTGGTAGATATATATATATATATAATATGATAGGACGATCATGGCGTAACGATTATCATTGTATGAAATGGACTCGGTCACCCTAGTTCAAATCTGAGGGAGGTTATTTGTATTTTACATTGCGCAAAGTATTAATATAATTATTATTTACATTTGCAAAAGGTATTAATATAATTATCCATCTATGAATTGTTGAAAATTTTGTTATATAAGGCGTGCTGCAATCCGCCACTTAAACGTATAGACTTAGCGAGGTCACGTGATTTAAACCACAGCCAATCAACAGCCCGAATAAGTAGTTAATTAACTATTTAATCGCTGTTATTGACAGCTGTTCATTTGTACGTTATTCAACATTGACGAACAGACCCACTGCCAAAGAAGAGCTCCTTGATTAGCGCCCCAACGACCAATCTTGGTTATGGAGTGTTTTTTAATACCATTTTTAATTTGACAACTGGTGTTGACAAATGTATCCTATGTACTGTGTATTTTTCAGCCAATTTATTTATCTCAGCCGGCAATTTATGCCGTTGTCAACACAACAACATTCCTTTCTGACATGGTGTCCTTTTTAAAAATTTTCTCTCCACCTTTTGAGACATTGTCGGAAATATCCCATTCGTTTGTGTTATAGTAACGATTGCTTGGTGCTGCATTCCTCTGAGAATGCACATGTGATTCGAGCTAACAAACCTTATCACGTCACGTAGTAGTCGTACCAAACTGTCACTATTTTTTCTAATTCCATCCAAACTTTACTACAAGTATATATATATATATATATATATATATATATATATATATGATTCTGTGAAAGAATTTAAATCCAAAAATTGAAGCGAGCTATTTAGAAAGTGCAATTTTCAGTCCAGCAACATCCAAAGTAGAGAAGTTCCAACATGTAGTTTATATGGAAAAGCATGTCTCTCCAGGGCTGGCCTGGTGAGTCATCTGAGAAAACACAAGGATACAGTGTCCAAATGCTACTGGCACCTAACTATGATGATAAAAAACAGGAAATGGTCTTACTCGAGCACGACTTGACAGACAACAAAAAACATAAAAGTGATAAGACAAACAGGAATATTTATTTTATGTTATTTACTTGTTAATTTGTTCTCAACTGATTTCGACCTTAGGTCACCGTCAGTAGAAAATCTTTTGGGAAAAAGGTTTTTAGAAAGTTTTTTTTTTTAATTCAAAGATTTTTATTAACCCCCAAAAATGGACAGAAAATGTACTGGTAAAGTGGCATATCCATTTGTTGAGTGCAGCCATCTTCTGGTTAATTCTTTTTAGTGTTTTGTTAAACTTGCTAATCAAATTTTATATTAAGTCAAAATGGATTATGGCTTTATATTTTTGTTTATTTTATGTCTTTTTCAATTCTTCCAATGATTGTGAATTTCATGGTCATGCGTAACATGCTCTGTGACTCGTAGTTTCATGTGTGGCCAGAATCTAAAGTCATAGTTCTAGTTCACTAAGAGAAAATATTTTAACAATACTACATTATCTAATTCTGTATGGGAAGTGAAAGTTGAAAGTAGAAAATTAGTGACAGATGAAAATGGCAAATTGTAATATATATATATATATATATATATATATATATAAGGATAGATATATGTAGATATTTTTAACAAGTTTTTTTTAAACGGGTTTCACTCTCTCTGAAGAATGCATGGAACCGCAGGGTCACAGAATTTCTTTCATGCAATACGTACATAAATACACACACACAGGCACAGAAACAGACAGAGACACACACACATAGTCACCTATATATATATATATATATATATATATCTTATTATAATGGAGATTGTGGATTTGTCTGTCTGTAACCGAAACTATATTACTATACAAGTCACAATTCCTTTAGTTATTTATGTCATATTCTCAATGATTTTATTTTTATGTAAACCTCAATTATTAATAAAATTGTTTTACATTACTTACATTTTTGACCAAATCTACATACTAATAACATGCAATTGTATTTATATATACAACAACATAGAGGTTTACAGTATTAATGGGAAGGCTAATTTGCATATTGATCTTAAAAATTGATTTTGATAAATATATGCTTAGTATTATTGATTTCTAATTGTTTGGTTTTATCTTATTGAATATGAGCAAAAATCTCTTCAATAAATCTTAAAGAAAATCCCTTAACAAGAAGAAATAACTGTAATATTATCTTTACTTCCTATTTTAAACTAAACAGTTTAATTAGGAAAATTTACCAATGAAAGACGGAGTAACGGAAAATGATGGAAGAGTTAGTTTCAAAGTTTGTTCTATTTTTCAATCATACCCCCTCTGTTCAAAATCTTTTTATCTACATTCTCATTCAGTTTCATTAGCCTTTCTAATTTAATATGATATTCTATTATAAAATTTAACTAAAATACTTGCACCCGGAGGGTGCATATATTTGCTAGTATATATATATATATCTTATTATAATGGAGATTGTGTGTTTTTCTGTCTGTAACCGAAACTATATTACTACTCAAGTCACAATTCCCTTAGTTATTTACGTCACATTCTCCATGATTCTATTTCTATTTAAACCTCAATTAATAATAAAACTGTTTGACATTATTAATACTGTTGGCCTTACCTAAATACTAATAACATGCAATTGTATTTATATATTCAACAAAATACCAGTTTTCAGTGTAAACGTAAAGCTAATTTGCATATTGATATTAAAAAAATTGATTTTAATAATTTTTGTTATTATTGATTTCTAATTGTTTGGTTTTATCTTTAATGAATATGAGTAAAAATCTCTTCAATAAATCCTAAAAGAAATTCATTAACAAGAAGAAATAACTGTAATTTTATTATTTACTTCCTATTTTAACTAAATAGTTAAATTAGGAAAATTTAGCATTGAAAACGGAAGTGATGAAAGAGTAAAGTTTCAGTTGTTCTATTTTCCGATTATACCCCTCCGTTTAAATCTTTTTATCTGAATTCTTAATTAGTTTCCTTAGCCTTTCTGATTTAACCTAATATTTTATTAAATTTAAACTTAAATACTTGCACCCGGAGGGTGCATATATTTACTAGTATATATATATATATATATTATATGTGTGTGTGTGTGTGGCTGTGTCTGTTTGTGCCTATATATAGTTATATATACATGCATATATATATATATTCATTTATTCTTATGTATTTTTATAATACCCTATCATTGATATAGAGCTATCCACTAATAATACAACAAAAAAAACCTGGTCAACTATTAATCACAAAGTTAGTTAGTGATAAACTTTCTCTCTCTCTCTCTCTCTCTCTCTCTCTCTCTATATATATTATATATATATATATATATATATATATATATATTCTAGCTCACAAAACCGCATACAGCTAGTAAAATAACAAACTGCAGATTGTGCCCTGAAGAAGAAAAAAACTGTATATTGGAAAACTCGGAACCAATTGCTGAATAATAAGAAAACTAGATTGATATTCAAATGAAGAAACCTGCATGAATTTCCTTTGTGTTATTTACAACCTGATAAAGTACACGGTGTAGAAAAATCAATATCGTATTATACGGAAACATATGAATCAAATAATTACTTACTTGGTCAATGAATGATTTTTTCGCTTTACATACGCACGCATCATTTCATGTAATCTGTTTTTCTTATTAAATATGGAAGTCCAACCACTTTACTCCTCTTCTTATCTAATAATTGTGGCAACACATGAAACTATGATGAATTCTTAGTATACAATAACATACACCATTTTTTATACTCTTTCTTTTCAATTTGTTTACACCTTATACATATATACATATGAGAAGTAGATACACAAGCGATGTATTTATGATATGGCCTTTTTTTAGCCAACAATTTTGGGGAGAATATATGCTTAATTGAAGTCGTACATAATTTTGAAAGTTAATTAATTAATAATTAATTAATTAGGCGGGCATACCTATTTAAATGTAAGGCTAAACAAATCGAGAAAAATCAATCTCTGTATGTACATTTCGGCCTATTAGGCCTCATCAGCAGAGCTATAGATAGAAAGGTACGACTTCAATTAAGCACATATTCTCCCAAATATATACATATGAAAATAATATACGAGAGATTAGACTCATCCTAAAAAGAACATTTTAAAAAAGTTATCCTGGGTATGACTCTCAACTGCATCCAGAACTATGGGGAATGTGGAGTCATCCGTTCATTTCCATTACTCCCAGATCCACTCTGACCAGGTGTAGTAGTACTGATTAAGGTCCTATCTATTGGTCAACTAGATTTGTTTGAAAATGATTAGTATTAGATGGCAATACTTGAAACCATATAACTGATTATTATTTAGGAAGCGCGTGGTATAATGGTTAAAGTCATGGGAAATGGACTCGTCGCCCCGAGTTCAAATCCTGGACGTGGTAATTGCATTTCACTTAGCGCTAATACCCATGGGAAAGGTATGAATCCTACTCTCCCTCCAGCTATGGGTAAATAGCAGGGCATACTGGACTCTTTAACCATGGCTAGGTAACCAGTCTAGGAGAAGAAAAACTCTGAATTCAAACTTGTTAAACTCCGCTTAAGAAATTGACCTTGTGTCGCATCCTGCTCGTGCGGAGGGGTTGGTAAATATATATAACTGATTATTACTAAATAGGAATTATTACTAGAAACCATATGATTACAAAAAAAAAAAAGAAGCAAGAAACTTCGGCCTAAGGTAACACATACGGTAAAACCAACCAACCAAACTAGGCTATGTTACTTGAAGATTGCAAGAATATTCGTTTTTTTTTAATATCCTTTGCAATTTGATAGCAAATGTGGGTTTGTATTACACGAAATGCACCAACTATATTTAGGTTCTATGATTCAGACATGTAAAACCGTTGTTCGGACTTTGGATCTGATATTCTTTACAATTTCAACCCATTTAACCGATATATGAAATGTCTATACAAGTTTATATATCTACTTACGAACACACACCGTGAAAGAAGACCAGACAAGAAACCTGACGCACTAGCAGACTACAAGACTGATACTCTACCTGTCAAAATACAATATTTCAAAATATTAAAAAACATCTTTTTAAATCGCTATATAAATTTCCTGAAAATCGTAAAAAAGGTGTACCTTTTGGTACAAGGTCACAAGTATGGGGGATACAGTGGGGATCTAACACGCTATTAAGTAGTAATTAATCTATGAGAGTAGTTTGTTAACCATTACACCATGATGGGGTACCAATATGTAGACCCACCCTTGTGGTGGGGGCCCAGTGGCTTCGGCTCTGGATCTTTACAAGTTAATAGCGTTGACGCAGTAGGAGACTACAAGACTGATACACTACCTGTCAAAATACAATATTTCAAAATATTCAAAAACATTTTTTAAATCGCTAAATTGAAGTCACTGTTAACTGTGGACCACGTATCTTTGATGCGTAACACAGATTCTCAAAGATACGTGGTTCAAAGTTAACTGACCTGAAAAAATAAGATAAGTTTTTTTAATAAAATAACTGGTGTATTATATCTTATTCATTAATATATCAACACTGAAAATGTCATTATATTCAGTTAATTCCCTGATTTTTGGTAATTTTTTACTTTTGGTGGGGTGACATACGATGGTGGAATTTAGGTCCGTTAAATTCGATTTAACCCTCAGTTCTTTGTACATTTAAGATTTTATTAGTATCATAATACAAACCCTACTCTGTTATGGTTAGCAAGCTAGACTAGAAGGTCATTGTTAGTGATTTCTATTCTTACATGGTGTCCCACACTTCCGTCCTTGTACCAAACTAGGACCATTTGAGTAAATGACTACTCCCTGGATTTGAATTCAAACCAAGTCGAACTAAAATCATTCCTTTGGACCACTGGCATTTGCATTATACAAATATTTATAAGTTAATAAATGTATCTGATATAACAAATTTGAAACTTAAATAGTTGTCCAAGAGCCAAATGTATAATCGTAAAAAAGGTGTACCTTTTGGTACAAGGTCACAAGTATGGGGGATACAGTGGGGATCAAACTCACTATTAAGTAGTAATGAATCTGTGCGAGTAGCATGCTAACCATTATACCATGATGGGACACCCTTATGAAGTAGATGTAGTATGAGCTGTGATAAAAAAGTATCAAGACTGTAAGTTTTTATATTAACATTTAGAATTTAAATAAAGACACTGATTAATTGATTGATTGGTTGAATAAAACGGCATGTCAACCCGTTTAGGGTTAATATGTGCCAAGAAGTTAACGAGTTGAGTACAGTGTAGATTTACATTCACGTTTGTGTAGTTTCTTAATTAAGGTTGAATGATAGATTTTAATGACATGTCAACCCATCATGGGTTATTTTATGCCTAGTGGTTAGGAAATGGCGTTCATTGTACATTAAAATTTACCTTTTTGTGTAATCGATTCTTAAGAGGTTCTTTTGCATATGCTACAATCGAATTCGAATAACTTTTAAAGATATTTATTTAACCCATAAATGAGATTCTAACAGGGACTAATACTCCGGGTCAAAGGGAACCTGGGAGTAATGGCAATGGAGAGGTGACTACACCCCCAGGGCTTAGAATACACTGACTGTATCCACTGCTTATGGGTAAGATCCTCTCCAAAGGGATATTTTAGGTATGACAATAGACTGCACAGGATGATGAAGCTCCATTTCTGGAGATCTGGTAAATGTGTACCAACTCCTTCATTGCTATTACTACGAAGCCCACCCTAAGTGTTAGCACTTGCTATGGGTCAAATAGATCTGTTTAAAAAGTATTTGTATTCGATAGTAACACGTTCAAAAGGTATTAGAAACAAACATACAATGAACACGATTTTCTAACTCTGGGTATAGAATAAACTTAGACGGTTTGACATGCCGTTAAAAACATTCAATCAATCAATTAATCAGTTACTTAAATTATATGGTATTTAAAAAAATGGTTTGCGGGTTTTGTTTTGTTTTTATTTTTTGCTTTTTTATCTCAAATATTCCAGTTTATACTCGCGTGGCTTCGGCCGGGGTCCAGTGAGCTTCGGTCGCTGGACCTGCCAGAGGTTAAATTAATAGCGTTGATCCCAGGGGGCCATCCCCCTAGGCAACACCTGCCCCCTCGATTTAAAGGGGCAGGGTTGGGTTTATTGCTCAATGCCTGAGCCGACAGGATCAACGCAATTTTTCAACCTACTACCCATGAGTCTCGGCTTGTGGGTGGGCCCCACGTTAATAGGTCCTTGTGCCTGACCTTGTACAAGTGGGGTACGGGGATAATATCTTCCAGTTTATATCGCGGTCAAGTCAAGCTAAATCACAGAAGCTGAGCAACGATGAGCTTGTTAAATATCTAATTAGTTGACCACGTAAGCAATAGCAGGTACTGTAAGCAACCTGAGTCCTTTGATATTTTATTCATTGGATCCTTTCCGTCCACTAAGGACGATGGTGTAGTGTCACCAAAAAATTATTTGCATCTGCGCAAGTGACTCTACAGGCCAATTCTTGAATGACGGTCTTTGGTGCACTGAATGCATACAAACTGTGATGCTTTCTCGGGATGCTGGCTTTTCTCTCTCTTTCTGGCTCTCTTTTCTATCGATGCTACTCTCCTCTCTACCTCATCCCTCTCCGTGCCTTGCTTGAGTCCTTTGATATGCCGTAAAACAAAATAACAAGTCTTAAATGCGTTACAGAACTTCGTTCAATAATCTTATCTTCAGCGATGGAAGATGAGGACAATAGTCCGAATAATACAAATAATACTGAGTTTTCTTTTTTCTTTGAGTTGAAATCTTGTACAGGCTGTCGTATCATGACCTCGTTGTTTTCTTCCTTAAAATCCTTTCGTTCGTCTAACAGGTAGGGTATAAAAATAGGAATTTTGGTTGGGAGATGCTTGTATAGAAAGGATGACATGTTGTTTCACTAAGTTTAGGTACACGTTGCATTTAGCGGCCCATTAATTATCACAAGATGTCCAAAATCATCAGAGAACTTCCTCCATACCATGACACTTCCTCTCCCCAAGTTAGCAGACATTTTTCACAGTCTATCGCCTACACAACGTCATACAAACTCTTTGACGTCACATCCAAAACAACTGGATTTACTTTCATTGCTCAAAGGAACTCTAGACCAATTCTCATCCTTTCAAACAGCGTATTGTGTATATCATAATCTAGAGCAGTGGTTATCAAACAGTACGCCCGGGCGCACTGGTGTGCCCCAGAGCTTTTTTTAGGTGCGCTCCGTAGTATTCCTGAAAAATCTATCCAGATATGAAAAACAAATGTATACTAATTTACTATACTATACCATTTCTTTACGAACACTCTGCTTGTTTCGTTGCGACATTATTATGATAGTTATAAGTTACTTTTCTTGCAACTAAATAAAAACACAGGTTTTAAACAATTTTATTGAGAAAAATGAAAATCATTTATGGTAGTTTATTGAAAGTTAAAGAAAATAAAATCTTAATAAAAATATAAGATCATAAATGTTTTCTTTTATATGAGAGATCACTGGTATATTTAACAGTTAACTTAATAACATATTAGTCCTATCAAGTATCTGTAAGTGCGCCCAGACTGTTTAAAGTTTGAGAACCACTGATCTAGAGACTTCTCATTCTTTTTTTTTACTTATAATAAGTATGCATTTACTAAACCCCCAGGATGTGACACAAGGTCAATTTCTTAACGCTTTGCCTACTTTAACCCACTCACGGCGGCTCTCTCAACACTGCGATCCTACCGCAAATCGCTGACAGCAGCTCTCGCACGTGTCACCTGTTTACTCAGATTAAAATAACAGGACTTTGAATAGAATTAGATGTGAGGTGAATATATAGTGAACTTTGAAATATCCCATTATACGGGTAAAAATACAAAGAAAATTTGGTACAGCCATTGGGGGGAAATTGGAAGGAAGAAGGTTAAACGCAATTGAACTCCGTTTCACTTGAGTTCACATAGAGGTTAATGCAGTCTTCTCTAGGCTGTACAGCAGTGATTCGGTTTGTGCAGATATATATATATATATATATATATATATATATATATATATATATATATATATATATATATATATACCTGCACAAACCGAATCACTGCTGTATAGCCTAGATAAGACTGTATTAAACTCTATGTGAACTCAAATGATATATATATATATATATATATATATAATATAATATAAATATGTATAAGTAGTAACTTACCGGTGGGTATAAGTACGATCGTTAGAAGCGCACAATATCCAGAGGCTAAGGTTGAGAAAAAAACAAATACAAAGTGCTCAATACAATGTAGAGCAAAATTTAAGTCCCATTCCAACGGGCATGTTTATAACACCTAAGATTAATCGAAAACTCGATTAATTTAACTAAAGTAACCCTGAAGAATCAATCGATGAAACTCGAGTAGGTTACTCCTTTCCATTGTTAAAATAAATAAATAAATAAATAAATATATATATATATATATAGTGTTCGGTATAAATTTGACGGTTTCATAAGGGGAGAAAGCCCTTGGTAACTACAAAATTTAATGGATTGTAAAGAAATTCAACAGGTACGGGAATTACACTACTGTCAACAAGTTTCACACAAAATAACTGCCATTAGCGTCAATCACAGATTCAATCCTGCACCGGAAACTGGAGCAAACTGATGTTAACGTTTCCCTGGGAAGGGTCTCAAAAACTACCTTAATTCTATCGATTAACTGGGCTTTTGTAGTACTGGCGCACTGACTGGTGTCTTTCCCAACAGCGCCACATGCATAATAATCTATGGGGTTAAGATCAGGGGAGTTCGGAGGCCAAACATTGGGACTGGTGTAGTCGTATGTGTGTGTGTGTGTGTGTGTGTGTGTATGTGTGTGTGTGTGCGTGTGTGAAATTAGATTATGAGATAATTAATGATACATTTCTATCTATTTCAGAGTTGACCTGGGAGTAATAGCAATGAACAGGAGACTGCACACAACCATTACACCATGATGGGACACCCTTACGAAGTAGATGTAGTACGAGCTGGGATCAAAAAGTATCAAGACTGTAAGTTTTTATATTAACATATTTATAATTTAAATAAAGACACTGATTAATTGATTGATTGGTAAAATAAAACGGCATGTCAACCCGTTTAGGGTTAATATGTGCCAAGAAGTTAAGGAATTGCGTAGAGTGTAGATTTACATTCACGTTTGTGTAGTTTCTTAATTAAGGTTGTATGATAGATTTTAATGACATGTCAACCCATCATGGGTTATTTTATGCCTAGTGGTTAGGAAATGGCGTTCATTGTACATTAATATTTACCTTTTTGTGTAATCGTTTCTGAAGAGGTTCTTTTGCATGTGCTACTATCGAATTCGAATAACTTTTAAGCTTCAAAACTGGATCCTCGCCAACAGAAGCAGTTTAATATATTTTGGAGGGGTTTTACCACTCTGCAGAGGATACAGTCAACGTATTCTAAGCCCCACCGACAGGGCGGCTTATTAAGAGAACACAGTGGTGACTCTGAATGTAGACAAAAGCACTGATCCATTTGCAAATAATTCTGTGACTTTCATGGGTACGATGTCTATAAATTAGTAATCATCATCATCATCATCATCATGTCGCGCAAGCAGCACGGATATCCATGACAATCTCTCGCCAACATTCCCTATCATTCATTGTCCCAGGGAGATCCTCTGCGCAGCATCCAGCATCCTCGCATAGTTGGTCAATGTAGGTCCTTGGTGGGCGGCCCACACTAGCATGTCCGTGTGTTGGCTTCCACGGGAGAACGTCGCTTATGAGCTCATCCTTGCTTCTCCAGCAGTGTCCAGAAAGCCTTGTCTGTCTCACTAGAATGAGTTGTGAGATGGGGGGCAGTTTGCCATACAGCTGTTTCCTCGTGAGGTGCTGTTTCCACGATTTGTTCAAGACTGCACGCAGCATTCTTGTGCAGCTCCCATCCAGCTTATTCTTAAGGCACCTCGTTAGGGTCCAGGTGGTGCAGCCATACAGCAGCACTGATATAACCACAGCCTGGAAGAATTGTCGCTTTCACTTGTCAGTGAGATCGGATTTCCATATTACTGATAATTT
Organism: Doryteuthis pealeii; assembly: GCA_023376005.1. Classification (NCBI taxonomy): domain Eukaryota; kingdom Metazoa; phylum Mollusca; class Cephalopoda; order Myopsida; family Loliginidae; genus Doryteuthis; species Doryteuthis pealeii. Next base: position 64,448,423 of record CM042147.1, on the reverse strand, counting down.
GTTTGTTGCCGACCACGCTTTTCCTATTCGTGTATTTACATCGCTTTCTGTGGATGAGATATTACTACCTAGGTATGTGAATTGTTCTACTGGCTTACCGTTGTACTCGAATAAGTCCAACATAATCGTCTATTTATTTGTCTTTGTCTGCTTTAGTGTTTATGAATACAAAGTCGGAAAAGCGCGTAAGGAGTTCGTATTTTTTTGTTGTCTTTTTTTTTAAACAAAGCAAAAGCCCATTTTCTACGTTCTTTAGGTACACGAGCACCAAGCAATTTACAATCGCTATTCGAGCTGTCTCTTTATTTTGCCCTAGAATTACCGACTGTTTCATTCTACTCCTTTAACACCCAAGCCTTACGCTCCTTATTCTTCTGCGAAAGACATTGATTTTTTTTAAACATTTAGGTTACATTTTAAAGTCTCTTATTTTGTAACTATACATTTTTAGGGATGACTGGTTCAACCGATGGAAATTTCACAGTTTAATTAATACATACACAGAGTACTATATATATATATATATATATATATATATATATATATATATATATATATATATATATATATATATATATATGGGCGTGCGTGCGTGCGTGCGTGTATTTGGGCAGCATTCTTTTATTTATACATGTGGAATTAAACAAAAAGCAGGTCTCTTGTTTAACGATTTTATTGGTGATCTCAGGATATGATCTTCGGTGTACTAATCCACGAATTCCATCCAAATATAAAAAAGTTGGCCAGAAAGCTTGAAAAGATCACCAATAAAATCGTTAAACAGGAGACCTGCACTTTGTTTAATTCCCCCCCATATATATATATATATATATATATATATATATATATATATATATATATATATATACTGTGTATATACTAAGTATAAAAGAAGTAAATAATAGAAGTACAGTTATTTCTTCTTGTTAATGGATTTCTTTTAAGATTTATCCCTGAGATTTTTGCACATATTTATTAAAATAAAACCAAACAATTAGAAATCAATAATACCAAGCATATATTTAGATCAAATTTTTAATATCTTTATGCAAATTAGCCTTCCCGTTCACACTGTAAACCACCATATTATTGTATATATAAATAAAATTGCATGTTATTAATACGTAGATATGGTCAACAGTATTAATAAATTAAAACAAGTTTATTAATAATTGAGTTTAAATAAAAATATTTTTTCTTTTTTCTACACACCGTCAGGTTTATTACCATATTTTCTACCCATATATACTGCTGTACGGCTGCACCACCTGGACCCTAACGAAGCGACCAGAGAATAAACTAGATGGGAGCTTCACAAGAATGCTGCGTGTGATCCTGAATAAGACGTGGAAACAACACCACACGAGAAATATCTGTACGGCCACCTGCCATATATCACCCAAACCATCCGTGTAAGACGGACAAGACACGCAGGACAAGGACACTGTTGGAGAAGCAAGGACGAACTCATAAGTGACGTCCTCCTGTGGAAGTCAGCACATGGACACGCCAGTGTGGGCTGACCAACAAGGACGTACATTGACCAGCTCTATACGGATACGGGATGCTGCATAGAGGACCTTATTTTTGTTTTTCTGTTTGTCCATATATTACATCTGCTATTGTTGGCTGCCATAAGTAATCCGTCTTTGCTCTTTTTTGTGTATTCTTTGAGTCTTTGGATTGTGGCCTTAACGCAATCCTCTATGTTGTCAATATCTCTTCCACCTTCCTTTCTTGATATATATAGTCTATCTCTATCGTCTCTATGTGCATTGTCGTTAATTTTCTAGTCAATTGGTTAATCTGTCTGAGTTCTTCTTTTGTCCATTTTAAGAATGGCCCAGAGTATCTTATGATGGGAACGGCCCAGGTTAGACCTGTTCAAAAATCAACTTTTTCTTTTTTTCATACCCTCCTGCTCGGTTTCCCATGCTTTTTGACCTGGAAAAGCCGAAAATCACAATAATTTTGAGGTAAAATGTCAGGAACCTTTGCCTCATTGGACCTCAAGATATTAAGCCCGCGATAGTAGAAAATTGCCAAATTTTGCCTTTTGCCAGACAGTTTTTCACCTGAAACTTTTGTTACAATTGGGATAGAACAACAAACTGGGTATCAAATTGAAGCATTTGAAATACTCTTTCTGGACAAACAATCCAAGTAAACATTCAAGAAAAAAAAAGACACATCATATTCTGAAAAATATCAAAATTTCACAAATATTACAATCTTGACATCAGAAAATGTGTGACAAAGACCCTAAAAATTATTTTCAAGTGGCAGAAAAGTCTATTGTCCATGACAGAAGGACACTTCATAGTCATATGTTCAGAGTTTGCTTCTTGAAGCTACCAAATCGCTCATGGTTGAAACCGTGCAGGAGAGTATGAAAAAAGGAAAAATTGAATTTTTGAACAGGTCTAGGCCCAGGTATTTATTCCTTTGATAAGATTTCTGCTGTTGAGCTTGGTTTATAGAAATTTTCTTGTTCTCCTGGGGTATTTTTAAAACTTTTCCTTTCATTTCTGTTTGCTCGATATTCCTAAGTACTTGCTTCTAAATTCTAAGTATTTGTAACTTGTTTTCATCGAGTGATTTTATAGTATCCTGATTTGATAATAATTATTATTATTATAAGAAGATAGAGAAAGATTACCATCAATCAAGAAATAAACTAGAAGAATATTATGAAGAAGTATATATTGTTAACCATCTTTTAGACGCCATTGTGCCTCACTGAAAATGTAATATATCAATCAACTGTAAAAAAAAAAAATGTACTAAACAGAATTTATATTGGGTAACTCAAGGGACTCGGAAACAAAGCTTATCTTTATCAGTAAATGTTCTTTAAAACTCAATGCTACGCTGTCTAAAATTTTTGAATGAATTAAAAAATAAGAGTAGAATCAAGTGAAAAATAAAAAAGTGCACCAATGCAAATGAGAGGTCAAAATTATGTAGATTGCGTCTAGAGGGGAAATTGGGTACAAAGGTTCTTTTGTTATTTTGTTTTTCGGCATATCAACCACGGTGGGTTATTTAATGCCGGCAAAGTTTTGAAAATTCATAGCGATAGTTTGGAAGAAAATTTTAAAACTCAATTTTTTTTGTAAACAAACATCCTAACATGTACTACCAATCCGGGTCAGAGTGAACCTGAGATCATGTGATGAAGGGGGCTCCATATTTCCCAAACCTCCAGAATCTGAACCCCATCAGCTAGAGTTTAATGTATACACAGGACAAGAAGACCCACGCACCCATATGATAAAAAGGTTGGGGGTTGCCATAAAAGGCAATAGAGTGCTATGGCGTGACACCAGTCTAGCCTAAGGTCCAAATGGGGTGTTGCATGTCATGGACTGCTTATCCACCAGGACTATATCCTTAAGCATTATGGGTCGCCACCCACGGACCACAGGTGCCTCATTGAGAGGGATCTTACCCTATGCAGAGGTGCAGTCGGCGTATTCTACAGGGCAAGGCACAGTAGGATTTCCTGAACAAAATAAGCTGCTGAAATTGGTATCCAAATGCAGACACAAAACCAAATATATCCTTTCAAATTTACTGCCTGATATACGCCGCAGCAGTGATACTCACAGAAAGACTTGGGATATATTTCACCAACTCTTCTGTAACGATCAGGATGTGATACTAGGTCAGTTTTTATGCGAAATATGGCTGGTTTGAATTCAGAGTTTTTTGTCTTAACCAAGGCTAAAAAAAACAAGTATATTCTAATATTTACCCATAGCTGGAGGGAAACAGATAGATTCATGCCTTTTGCAAGGGTCCAGCTTGTCCGATTATAATTGAACTCGAGTTGTCGATTCTTATTTCGTTCACAAATATCGTCTGTATGTTGTATAAAGAGCTAAATAGGATGAAACAACAAATCTAATGCATGTAAAAAGCGATGTTGATGTGACAGATGGAGGAAAGAAGTGAAAATAGCTTCTATACTGAATGGTTAAGAAAGATCAAAGAAAAGAAAAGGGAGATACCAAAATAAGGGAATGTCGATGGGAAACAGAAAAGGATAAAAAAAATAGTCTTAAGCAAATGCCAAACTGGAAATCCCCGGTCCAGACGTCGTCGTTCAGGCTGTTCTGCATAAGAGTTTCTCTCTGCTTTGCACGATAGAATTACAATACAATTAACAGATGTTCTGAAGATGCATATTCTATAATGGAAAAGTCGAAGTGTTTTGATTTTAATGGACCCAAAAGAAAGACAATGTATCAGCAATTTACTGACCGATAACATTTTTTCCATTAATGTAAAAAACTGCTGACTGGGATAATTGCAGAGGTATGTGTCCCTATTATAAAGTAGTCTCCGGAAAGAAATCGGACCATATTACCTTTAGGGCACCCCTTTTGATCTCGATTAAAGAAAGACATGTTTTTCATTACACCGTCATAATCCGGTTGTTTGTTAGGGGTTAGGGTTAAGGAGTTTAGGGTTAGGGTTAAGGGTTAGGGGTTAGTTTTATTAATTTTTAAAAATCTAAAAATTGTCTGTTAAAACAACCGGATATTGACGATTCAAATGAAAAACATGTCCTTTCTTAATCGAGATCAAAAAAAGGGTGCCTAAAGGTCATATGGTCCGAGAAATCTATGTCGGTACCAGTCAAAACTGCGAGAGGGTCTATCCATTTTCACTATCGCTAGACTAGAAGATTGTTTTGCTGAGGTAAAATGTCAAACCTACCGTCAGCTTTTAGATGGTTTACCGATCAGGATACCCATCTGTCTACTCATGCGCTGAGTTTACGAAAGCCGTATCTAACCTGGAGCCTTGTGATTCCTAGGTGTACGTTGTATAGAATTTGTTATAATTATTTGTAAATAAAAAATAAGGGTCAGTAATTTATAAGTAGTATTTAACAATTCGCTGCCTTGAGAAATTATAACGATTGGGGTAAGTGCAAACGAAGACTTCGTATCTTTAGTAAGTTGCTAATTATATATTAAATAATGTTTTTTTTTAACTTTTGGCAAGTCTCTTCATGTTTCAATTGATTGATATATTGGTTAATTGATTTTAACGGCCAAATGTCAATCCATATAGGTTTATTTTATGCCGAGAGTATATGAAATCATGTTCATATTCACATTTTTCGTGTAGTCATTTTTTTGCACACAGCTTTATCAAATACGAATAATTCTTTTTCACCTATAGACGGGACCTTAACCGGCACTGCCACTATAGGAGTTTCTTAAGAGGTTTTGGCATAAGTTTATATGATATCAAGTATACAAATAATTCGCAAACAGATAGATTACGTGTCCTGAGTATGATATTAAAGTGCATCTAGTGGTCAAGTTCCAATTCTGGAGCTCTGTGGAGTGTGAAGTACCATTTTTTCACCATTACTTGCAGGTTACCCCTGGCCTGACGTGGTAATAACAGTTAGGGTCTCATCTATGCCATAAATTTAAAAAATGAGTTTAAAAAAATTGAGTTTAAAGAAAATTTGGATACCCATCAAGAAGGAATAAAATAAAAAGTTTTCGACAAAATAAGTCAACAAGGTTTGACATGCCGTAAAATCTAACCAGCCAGCCAACCAACCAGATCGATTACAGACATGAGACCTTATCAAGTACTACCGCTCTTTGTCAGTGGACCAGAAATTAATCACAATGAATTACATTTTTGTGTAGTATTTTCATAAGATTACGGACAAAAATATATAGTTGTTTAAAAGGATGTAAACATTATTGACAATAAAGAAACGGTTCTGCGATTTCTAAATATTTTGGAGACGTCAACTTTGGGATTAGCCTCGTAATGAAATTGTCTATTTATTTTGTAGACATCTTGTATAAAGAAAACCCCAATCCAGCCAAATATTTCGACCGAGTATAGATCTTTCATAATTCAAATCACTTGGTGATTTTTGACACTTAAAAGAGCAAGTGATAATTTATAATGTCAGGGAATTTGATTTCTCAATCGGCCATATTGTTTACGAATACTTGCTGGTCTATCCCATGGGTAGAGTATTAGCATGAGATTAAAAGAAGAAGACTAATTAACATCATTCGACAAGAAGAAAAGAGTCTTTATAAACTCTACCGAATGAAACACCAGACCAGAAGTGAAATTTGCCTCGAGGCATCATAGCTAATATAAAGTTTATAGTATGAAAGGAAGGTGGTCCCCAGTGTCCTTTGAATAAATTACTATACCACTTGTTGACTTAATTCATTTTGGTTTGAAACATTTACGCATATCAGTTTATTAATGTAGAGGTTGTTTAAAAAATAATATTTGAGATGTACAGGATGTTTAAAAAAATATAATTTCGTAATCTAATAATCTGCCCAATTCTTGTTCAAGTGATTTCAAATTTTAACAGCTTAGTCTATAAATTTAAGTGGTGTCTTGTTACATAATTATGAGCAGTCATAATTTATGAACGTACCTGTAGTTAGAATTTTTAATGAAGTTTTTTAGATTTAAGGTCGGAGGTGGATAATTTCCCATAGCCGTTGGGGATTATGAGAAGACATAAAGATATCCAAACTTCACCTTCCGGTATACAGACATGTGAGAATTGATTTTAGTTAGAGAGATGCGACCCGATTTCGAGGGAGTACAGACACGAATTGTCGACTCTGATGGTTTCGGTCTCCCACGTCGGAATCAATGGGCTGGAGAAATAAACTAAAACTACAAATTCAATGATTAATGTTTAAACGTTAATGGCACGTATAGCTGAAAATGAAATAAACATAAAACATTAAACATAGAGTTTTTAGTTATTTAGAATTCGGATTTTGTCTAAATAAATCAAAAGACCAGTCTGCCCTACTATTTAACTATATCTGTGAGTGGTACATGTATTCAGGCCTTTTCAAGGGCATTTTCGTAAATTGAAACGCAAAACCGCCTAGTCTGTTCCATCCATAACCGTTATGCAAAGCGCGCATCCAATCAAACCCACTCTACTCCGCCTAAATCGACTTTGTATCCCTCCTGCACATGGCAGAAGAAATTGGGTAAATAAATAAATATTTAATGGTCATGACCTATTAGTTCATTATGGTGTCCCCATAGAATGGGGATTGCCTGACAGTCTATTATCCCAAAAGAAAAATGGGACAGGAGTTGTAGATGAAGAGTATTTTCGTTTAATCCCCTAGTGATTAGTTTTGTACGTACAGATCAGCTTAGTCATCAATGCATCCATCAATCATCATCTCACATGTCGCATCAGGCAGCAGCGGAATACCATGACAATCTCTCGCACCCTCCTATCATTCATTGCCTCCTGAGTGGTATTCTGTGCAGCACCAGCATCCTCGCATAGTTTGTCAATGTAGGTCTTTGCTGGGCGACCCGACATTAGCATATCCATGTGTTGCTTCCACAGGAGAACGTCACTTACAAGCTCATCCTTGCTTCTCCAACAGTGTCCTGCGATGTCTTTGTCCGTCCTCACCTGGATGGTGCTGTAGAGATGGGAGAGGTGGGCCATATAGGCGGCTTCCTTGTGGGGTGCTGTTTCCACGACTATTTCAAGACTGCACGTAGGCATTCTTGTGCGGGCTCCCATCTAGAGTTCATTCTCTAGGAGCTATGTCTAGGTCCAAGTGGTGCAGGCCATACAGTAGTAACTGATATATCCACATTCCTGCAGAATTATCGCTTTACTTGTCAGTGAGATCGAATTTCCATGATGACTGATAATTTTCTGTTAGTGGCCGGACCATGCTTATATTACTATACGCTTATACAATTACCCCGAGAAAAATGGTAATCTTTCGGCGTGTGTAATCTCTTCACGATATTTTCGGTGCTTGGTGGTCGAGATGTGGTATTCTTATTAACATTTTAAAACATACCTAATAGTCAGCATTGATGATATGATAAAGGGATGTGATCAAAAAGTATCGAGACTGTTTAAATACCTTTCATTTTAGTTTAGATGAAGACATGTGCACAGGCCTGAGTAGCATAAATAATTGTTACCCGTTGACTTCCGAATACCTCAACTAACGAGTTTTCCAATTACAATCTATACTCGGCTTGAGTTTTTTGCTTTGATTTGAAAGTTACTATTTGAGGTACAAGCGAAGCCTCTAAATACGCTTGTTTAATAAGTCACTGAAGAAATTTAAGTTTCCAAATTGTTTACAATGAAGAAAGAATATAATATATTACAAAAAATAAACATTAACATATTACAGGCACATATTCATTACGCATCTAGTAGATATAGTTTATATCATGGGAAAAATGATTTGGACTTGAGTTACGTTAAAACGAATTAAATGCGATAAGTCAAGTCGCACTGTTGTATAAAATTACGATGTTTAGACGCGCTCAAGACTGTCGTAGATACGCGTTCAGTGGCAATTGGAAAAAGTATGAGACAGTCTCGGATATTTTTCCCCCGGTTTGGTTTGGGTTTGGTTTTGTTTGTTTTACACGGTCATATCAAACCTCGGTGGGTCAATTTAATGCCGACAAGTTGTTGAAATAAAGTTCAATTCTTATGCAGTAATAAATTTTTTCTATAAACGTCGTTTTTGTCTAATTCAACTCATAGATGGACCCTGATAGGCTACTTACAACTCCGGTTCAAGAGTGAAGCGCAGGGGCAATGGAGGATGGAAGGGCTGCTACACATTCCCCAAACCTCCAAAACTGGAAACCCTCACCATCAGTAGAGTTTAACGTCATTCCCAGGCCGACATGTAGACCTCATGTCACTGGCTTCCTAGGCACCCATAATATAAAAAGGGGTGGGGCTTAGGCCATATGGGCAATAGGGTTGAGAAATCATATAGGTGCTAGGGCCTTGACGTCAACAGTCGATTGATTCGGAGGGGGCCTCTCCGACCACCCCGTCTAGCCCAAGTTAGGGCCAAATTTGAAGTATTGCAGTATGAACTGCCTATCTACGCACGTGGGTTTCCGTATCCTTAAGATCACGGGTCGCCACCCAAGGCCACCAGGTGGCCTCATTGGGGGAATTTTACCCCCTCTGCAGAGGTGCGGTTGGCCATTCTAACGCCCCACTGACAGGGCAACGTTGTAGCGGGACTTAGAATATGTTTACTAATTTCCTGCAGAGATGGTGTTTTTTAAAAAGGAGGGGATGTCTGAGTATGAACACTGAATTACATCAGATTGTGAGACTACAGTTCTGAGTCGTTCTGTCGGTTTGGGGCTGTGATACATCGAACTACAAACGGAATAAAACCCCATCCAATTGGACACCTTTTGACGTGTGTGTGACGTCCGTGACGCTTAAGACAGAGTCCTGGTGGTCTTGAGCGTCCCATACAAACCATGGCATCTATACTCGCCACTGTTTGGCCCTATAGCTTAGGCTGACAACGGTCTGTACTGATGCACTAAGCCTTAGAGACCGATATGATTCTAGTCCAACCCTATTGGCCCTGAGTGGCAAGCTGTCAAACCACTTTGATTTTATCATATGTGCTAGAGCAGGCGTGGCTGAGGGGTTAGTGTCCTGGGATGAGTTCAAACTATCTAGTTGGTGAAGTTCCAATTCGGAACTCTGGAATGTGTAGTACCCCTTCATGCGCTATTACTTCAGTTCGTCTGTGAGTGGTGTACCATGGTTGGGAGTGGTCTATCATAAGTTAAATAAATCGGTTAAATAGAAGAAAATCAGTAACAAAATGCGTTAAAAAAATTAGGTTTAAAATTTTTTTGTAACGCATCCACGAATGAATAAACATGTCTTGGGCATAAAACAACCCAACAAGGTTGACATGCCCGTAGAATGCGCAACCAACGCACCTAAAACCTACTGTTAAAACAAAGGTCGTTTTAGAATCCTGAAAAATTCGGCTGCTGAAGCTAAATGCGACAATTCTCGCAAGGCGCGGTCATTATTCAGTACTGTACCACGTGGACCCTAAACGAAGCGCCTGAGATAAGCTAAGGATGGGAACTGCACAGAATGCTGCGTGCAGTACTTGAATCGTGGAGTAGCACCCCACAAGGGAAGCAGTTGGATGGCTACCTGACCCCATCGTCAACAGACATCCGAGTGAAACTGGCTAAGCCCGCAGGACAGTCTGCTGGAGAAGCAAGAACGAGCGTCATAGTGACGTCTATCTCTGGGAAGTCGTCACAATAGACTGGTAATGTGGGACCGGCCCACCAAAGGACCTACATTGACCAAACTGATGCGAGGATACTGGTCTGTGCTGCGCAGAGGACCCTCCGAATCAGGTTGCAAATGAGTAGATAGGGAAGGTTGGGGCGAGAGAGATGTCATGGGATATCGGTGCTGCTTACGCGACAGCATGATGAATGATTGATGATAAATAATGAATTGATGATGGATGTGGTTCTTTGGGTGACAAAGAAATCCTGTGTTGTTACTGCTCGCACGTGTATAACGAACCCACAGAGTAGAAATGAACAGGTAGTTTTAACCTGAGTAGCGAGTCCCAAAACTTGCGTCTTGTTCTCTTTCTCGGTTCTTGGCATATGAGCATGCGGGTGTGGCTGAAGCATTGGCGAGATTATTGCTTCGTTCTTATTCAGACAACAGGCATGAGTAAATGATATCCGTTATTCTGCTAACATCCTGCTGGTTGGCTTTTATCTTTTCCAATTTTTTCAACACATACCAGCAAAGAACCAACGCACAACCTCACCATTTTACTTTACATCGTCCCTTTTTATATTTCGTGGATTTTATTTTTTTTTTTGCTTTTTTGGTTTTTCCTTTTTGCTTTAATAACTCGCTGTATTCTCTTTCTTTTTTGTTTTTCTTTTCTGGAATCCCCTAAATTAAAAAGCTAGCATACTTTTCTTTCTTTCTTTTCTTTCATTCTTTGCAACTTCTTATCACGAAAGTTCTCCTCTCTCTTCGACCAACTACTGTGTTCCTTTTGGAGAAGAAAATAATGCTTCTTTCTTTCTTTTCATTGTCATATCTTTCCTTTCTTTCTTTCATTATGTCTTATTCTTTCTTTGTTTCTTCGTTCTTTCTTTTTTTCATTCTTTGTACATTCTTTTCCACGAAAGTTTCTCTCTCTTCGACCATAACTGTTTCTTTTAGGAGAAGGCAAATAAACTGCTTCTTCTTTCTTTCTTTTTTCATTCTTCGTCTTCTTTTTCTTTCTTATCTTCTTTCTTTTTCTTCATTCTTACACCTTCTTTCCAACGAAGTACGTTTCATCTGCTCTTCGACCACTAAATGTTTCTCTTGGAAGAAGAAATAAATGCTATTCCCTTTGTTCTTTTTTTCTTCCTTCCTTCCTTGCTTTCTTTTCTGTTATTCTTTTTCTTTCCTTTGTTCTTCTTTTTCTGTCATTCTTTTGTAACTTCTTTCCACGAAAGTTTCCTCCTTGCTCGACGCAATAGAATATTTCCTCTTGAGAAGAACTAAATGCTTCTTTCTGTTCTTTTTCTTTTATTTTTTTTCCTTCCTTCTTGTTCCTTTCTTTCTTGTTCTTTCTTTCATCCTTTCTTTTTTCTTCATTTCTTTGCAACTTCTTTCCACGAAAGTTCCTCTCTCATTCGACGCACTAAAATGTTTCCTATGAGAAGAAAATATGCTTCTTTTGTTTTCTCTTTTGTTAGTTTCCCTTCTCTATCTTTCTTTCTTTCTTTCTTTTCTTTCGTTCTTTTCTCTCCTGAAAGCTTCTCTTATCAATAAGCACATAAATGATTTTCTTTCTTTTTCTTTTCTTTTCTGATAATCTACGCGCAATAAAATATTATACACGATTTTTCTTTCTTTCCTCCCTTTAAAAGGATACAATGTTTGTCTTGTCTGATCGTTGTTTTCGCTTTTCCTGTCTAGTTCTCTCTCTAATGAATAGACGTACAGACTTTCTTTCTTTTCTTCTCTTTCTCCTTTCTTTTCCTCCCTTTTTTTTTTCTGTCTTTCTTTCTTTTGTCTTTTCTCTGTTCGTAACAAAATCTTTTCTTCCTCGCTCTTAGGCCACTTTCAATTGTTTCCTCTTGAAGAGAAAAAAAACCTTATTCGTTTCTTTTTTATTTATCTCTGCTGGCCTCCCTATGAAAGGCCAATAACCATCTTTCTGCTTTCGGTTATTTCTTTAGTGTTGTTTCTATCTTCTTT
>CM042147.1:64360101-64430101 GCA_023376005.1 Doryteuthis pealeii | reverse complement strand
GCGATTATTGGGGATTCTGTTTTTCTTTTTGATCAAAACATCAATCCTGCAAGGATTCAGTAATAACTGATCTGCGTGACTAACTTTTTGCCTCCCCCACTACCCAGGTGAAGCCGGGTGGCCACTTCTACTTATATAAAAAAGTAAAGTCGTCGGGGTGGCCTAAAGTCGGTGTCAGTCAGACAGCGAGGGAGTCTATCCGCTTTTCACTAGCGCTAGACCAAGGAGATTATTTTAGCATCTGAGGTGGAGCGCCACACCTACCATCAGCTCCTTACTTTACCGCACAGATCCCTACTATTATATTTAATGAACTTATAGCGCTAATGATAATAAATGATACATATGCATATGAAATAAATTTGAGTGATATATATTTGAATTAAATCTACATTTAATTTTTATGCATCAAAGAGTTAAAATTATACATTCAAATTATATTTCATGAATAGATAAGACCGTAACAGATACTACCACTCCGAGTCAGTGGAGCTTGGAGTAATGGCAATGAAGAGCTACTCCACACTCTCCCAGAGCTCCTGAATTGAAACCTCATCTCTATATGAAGTTCAACGTCATACACAGGACAATAAGACCATCAGTCACAGCCTTCTAGCACATGTACATATTCACCAACCCATCTGCACGAGTAGGATGTGACACAAGGTCAATTTCTTAAGCGGGGTTTGAATTCAGAGATTTTTTTTTCTTTTCCTAGACTAGTTGCCTAACCAAGATTAAAGAACCCAGTCAGCCCTGCTATTTACCTATAACTGGAGAGAGATGGATTCTTACCTTTCCCAAGAGTATTCTAGCTCCTATATGACAGAGAGAATGGGTGTTATTGCACCTAGATGTGTGCACTCAGAGAAAAAAGAGCTTATAGTGTCACAGTAATTGCGAATTTCAAAAAGAAATCTTTATTCAATCTCCATAAGTAGTTTGCTTTAATAGAAAATGATGTTATAGTTTTGAAAGATTTTAGGGATGTGCTTATCTATAAATAAAGTAAAGTAAGTCGTCGGGGTGGTCTAAAGTCGGTATCAACCAGACAGCAATAGAGTCTATCTTTTCCCCAGCGCTAGACCAAGAAGATTGTTTTGACCTCTGAAGTGGAGCGCCACACCCACCTTCAGCTCTTCACTTCCTCATATTCTGTGCTAGTCAACACTGTTGCGACGGTTCGGTATAATCCGGAACGTTGAATAAAGAGATTTTGATGATTTTTTCTAAATGGCATCAGCGCGAACGGAGACCCATAAAATTATCATTCAGTTGAAAATTGGACAGAAAATTGTTTTATTTTCTTAGTTGAAGCATTTTAAATGTATTTCTCTTGTTCAAAAAATCTCGATGTAACTGAGATAACCCTGAATACTAATTTAAAATCTTCACCCTTTCCTCAAAGGAAGCATTAATCTTATAGACCGCTGTTCCAACTCGTCCACCGTTCGTCTATTGTTATATAGAGTCAATGATTATGTAATTACTCTAGATAAACTGCATGGATAGAAAAAACAGCCTTTCTCTAATAATGCCAATCTATTTTTTTAAGACACAGTTGGAAATCGGTTGTCTCCATCGGATATTGATTGCCAGTCATAAAGACATGTTAACTGTACATTTCTGTATTATGTCAGCCATTCCTTTACATACTCTGCCGGCGCTTTTGATGTGGAACTGTGAAATTACTGTAATACATTCTAAAGAAACAGACGAGTTGACACGTTGGGTTTGAAAATTATACTCTTCCTATTTCTGTCACGCATGGCACACACATATCAGTCACATATGCAGCCGATATGTAAATAGAAGATTACACGTATGCCTTTTGTATAGACAGAGTTGAAATTGCATCATATTCATATCAATAAAACTGGGAAAAACAAACAAACAAACAAACAAACAAACAAAAAACAGAAGAGAAAATGCAAGATATTTTCTAAGAAGAATGAGACACACAGTGAGAATCAGACTCACAATCAATAGTCTGCTAGCCTTGCTTGTTAACCATTGCATCACGTGACTTATTAATATAACTTTTGTAAAAGGGACGTAAAGAAGGCATGATTGGCCTGTTGTCAGTATCAGGCTGACAGCGAAGGAGTCTATCCACTTTTAGCTATCGCTAATCCAGGGAGATTGCTTTTGCGTCTGAGGAGGAACGCCACACCTATCACCAGCTCTCTATTTTACCTCACATATTCATATATTCGTACTACTCTGAGTTTGTGAGAGCCGGTATCGGACTCGGAAACTCGTGGTTCTAAGACGGATAATCTACTGACCGAGATAAAACGACCCTTACTTAGCTTGGTATTCTGGTATGACATTAAAATTTATCCGATGGTGAGGCTCCAATTCTGGATCTCTAGTGAGTGTAGAGTAACCCTTCATTATCATTATTGTCAGGTTCACTCTAACCCTGTGTGGTAGTACCTATTAGGGTTTCACTTTTGTGTCAAATAGATTTTTTTAGATTGATAGTATTAAATTGTAATACTATAAAACATATAGGTGTGTTCAAATAAATGATGATTATTAGATAGGAACAATTACTTTAAAAATTTATGTATAAATTATTACAATTAGTTTTGTTTTTTGTTTTGTTTTGTTTTTACGGCATATCAACCTCAGTGGGTCATTTAATGCCGATAAAGTTTTGAAATAATCAATTCTTAATGGATAATACAATGTTTTATAAAATACATTTTTCTATTTAACCCATAGATGGGACCCTAACAGGTATACACTCCGGGTCAGAGTGGACCAGGGAGCAATGGTGATGAAGGGGTGCTCCACATTCCCAAACCTCCAAAACTGGAACTCACCAAGATAGAGTTTAACGTCATTCCCAGGACATGTAGACCGCGCAGCCACCGCCTTCTAGCACCATGTGATAAAAAGGGTTGGGGCTTGCCATAAGAGCAATAGGGTTGGGAAAATCATATAGGTGCTAGGGCTATTACAATTAGGTCGGCACATATGAAAACCATACAACTGTGTATGAATTATCTGAATTTGATTGAAATCATCATCATCATCATCATCATCATCATGTCGCGCGTGCAGCATGGATATCCATGACAATCTCTCGCCACCCTTCCCTATTATTCATGGCCCCTAGGAGGTCCTCTGTGCAGCATCCCGAGTCCTCGCATAGTTGGTCAATGTAGGTCCTTAGCGGGCGTCCTACGTTAGCATGTCCATGTGTTGGCTTCCACAGGAGAACGTCTCTTATGAGCTCATCCCCGCTTCTCCAGCAGTGGCCTGCATGCCTAGTCCGTCTCAGCCGTATTGTTTGTGAGATGGGGGGCAGGTGATCATACAGTTGCTTCTTTATGGGGTGCTGCTTCCATGACTTGTTCAGAACTGCTCGCAGCATTCTTGTGCAGGTACCATCTAGCTTATTCTCGAGGCGCTTTGTTAGGGTCCAAGTGGTGCAGCCATACAGCAGCACTGATATAACCACAGCCTGAAAGAATTGTTGCTTTAGTTTGTCAGTGAGATCGGATCTCCATATTACTGATAATCTGTTTGTGGCCACCCATGCCTTTCCTATTCGTGTATTAACATCACTTGCTGTGGATGAGATATTGCTACCTAGGTATGTGAACTGTTCTACTGGCTTAATAGGCTTACCGTCAAGTGTGGATATGTCTCCTTTCTTTTTGAAGCACATTTGATTGAAATAGTTAATTTAAATTCATACAACGTCATGGCAGTGTTATGAATGAATAAAGACGAAGAATAGTTGGAAGATGGGGTGTGAATAGACAGCGAATGACACAGTTGAATCACTGCCAATGAGATATTTATTGATCTTTAACTTGAAAAACTCAACGTGAATTTTATTATTCATTCAACACTAGTTAGTATGTTCGCGTTACATAATTGATAACTATGTTCTATCCAAAAAGTGTAGAGTAATTTAAATGATAGTAAAACAGCGGAAAATTACAACGCTAGTCAAATAGTTTGACAAGTTTTGAAATCCGAATCATCAGGAAAAGGGGTCTCTTGGTCTAGTGGCTAGAAGAAATCAACATAACAAACGATCTAATTGTATTCGTAGAGCAGAATTTCACGAAAACCTGCTGAAAAAAGTGTTGGGGGACCCTCAGATGCCTACGTGGAGTTGCTAAACACTGTAGTCAAGCCCTGGGCAACAAGGGTAGCCAATGGTAGGCCATATGTATGGCAGCAGGATTCTACCCCCTGCCGCACCTCTGGAAAAAGTCAAAATTGGTCGTCGGCGAATTTTTACGACTACACCAGTCCCAATATTTGGCCTCCGAACTACCCAGATCTTAACCTCGTGGATTATTATGTATGGGGTGCTGTTGAGAAAGAGACCAATTGCCATGCCAGTACTACAAAAGCCCAGTTAATCGACAGAATTAAGTTAGTTTTTGAGACTATTCCCAGAGAAACTGTAACATCACCAGGTTCCGGAGCAGGATTGAGGCTGTGATCGACGCGGTTATTTTGAGTGAAACTTGTTGACATTAGTGTAATTTTCGTGATTTTCTTTACAATCCATTAAATTTTGTACTTATCAAGCACTTTTTCTTTTTCCTTGTGAAACTGTCAATTTTCTCCCGAACACCCTGTACACCAGACGACGCAAGTGGGTATACAACACGTGGGGATTCTACTCTTAAAGTGTGACTTGAGTGCCGCTCATCCCTCTCTGGGTCAACAACTGCTTTGAATTCAGACTATTTCTGATGGAACGGTTGCTATACCATGATTAACAACAGTCTGCCCTACTATCTACCCATAGCTGTTGGGAGGATAGTCAGATTCATACCTTTCCCAAGATTATTGGACTATGTGAAATAGTACACGATGAGTTCCACCGCAGATATATATGACTAATACCGAGTAAATTTGGTTAGTTGTTCTTCATGGAGCTTATATTATTTGTTTGGGTGAAAGGGTTAAAACTTATCTGCCGAGATTCGACTGTACATTGAAAATGATATTTTTGAATGAATTTAGTTAAAACTAGAGACTTTCCTAAACGACATCTAACGAAAAAAACAGAATGAACATTCCAGGCTGCCCGATAAGTAAGGGAAATGGTGGAGAAAGAGTAAGCGTGTAAAATAGAGAGAGAGAAACGAGAGAGAGAGAGAGAGAGAGAGAGAGAGAGAGAGAGAGAGAGAGAGAGAGAGAGAGAGAGAGAGAGAAATTTAAAGTGAAAAAATAAGAAAATGCAATCAAATAACCAAACCTTCATTGAAAACGGAAAAATCATCTATATACACAGACACATGTGCATATAGAGAAATGCTCATACAGTAACCCTTATTTCCGCAATATATATATATTTATATATATATATATATATATTATATATATATATTCCAGCGACGTGTATATATATATATATATATATTATATATGTACACAGACACACACACACACACATCCCCGTCGCTGGAATGTTAAAGCAAAGAAATAGGTCGCTGTTTTTCTTTTCTTTTTTTCCTAAAGGAACACTGAGGCCGTGAGTGTCGAATAATTTTATCTGATATTCGACGAAGGAGAAGAATGAAGGCCTGTACTAAAACATTTTTTCCGGTTTCGAGGGGGCTTATGCACTTTCAACCACACCAGGTTGCATCCAAGGAGAGTCCAGGACAAGAGCCCGCAAGGCATTGCATCACCGCTGATGTCTCCCTGGTGGGATGGGATGCCATTCCAGTCCTCCTTTAGCCGTTCTGATTCGAGGTTCAAGACTCGTCTTCACAGCTACCGTTGTGACGCGGAGGCACATGGACTCCACGGCGCATTTAACAGTTTAGACATCTTCTACTTTGGAACGTTAACCCCATCACGACACAAAGATGTGGAATTAGGTCCCACGCAATCTGATATTCGTCTTTATATTATATATAAGTAACGTAAGTCGTCAGGGCGGGCCTAATGTCAGTATCAGCCAGACAGCGAGGGAGTATATCCCCTTTTCACTAGCGCTAGACCAAGGAGGTTATTTTAGCATCTGAGGTGGAGCGCCACATCTACCATCAGCTCCTTACTTTACCGCACATATACCTGTGCTACTCATACGCTGAGTTGGCGAGGGCCAGTATCGAACCAAGAACCTTGTGATTCCTAGCCGAACACTCTACCGACTGAGCTAAACCGGCCCTAATAATTATATATTATATTATATTATATTATTCCTATTAGGCACACTTAAGCAAACATTCACACATATTGGTTGGTTGAATTTTACGGCATGTCAACACTTGTTAGGTTATTTTATGCCGAATACTTTTTAAAAATTCATTCTTTCATGCAAATGTTTTTTTTTACTAAATTTTAAGCACATTTTAATACTCATGTTTATCTATCTAACCCATAGATCGTACTATAATAGGTACTACCACTCTGGGTGAGCGTGGACCTGGGAGTAATGGTGATGAAAGGGTACTCCACACACCCCAGAGCTCCAGAATTGGAAATTCACAACTAGATGAAGTTTAACGTCATACCCAGGACACTAAGACCCTCATATACCGCTTTCTAGCACATATGATAAAAAGGGTTGGGACTTTGCCATAAGGGCAATAGGGTTAGGACAATCATATATATGCTAGGGCTCGTAACAGCCAAAGTGGAATGTTGCATATCATGGACTGCTCAGCCATCAAGATTCCACCCTTAAGCATCATGGATCGCCGCTTATGGCCAACAGGCGACCCCATTGGGTGAAATTACCCTTCTGCAGAGGTGCAGTGATGTAATCTTCTGACCCAGCCGACATGGCGATTAACACGTGTTGATCTGTTTGTGTTCATATGAAAGTGTGTATTACCCCTGACGAAAATTATGGATGTAGCACTTACAGGATTTCACTAATTTTTTTTTAGCAGTAAATAAACTAATAACAGATAAGACGCTAAATATTTTTCTTTAATAGCTGAACATTCTGGCTTTATATAAATTCAATAATTGCCTGACTCTTAATAATTGCATTCAGCATTATAACATTTGAAGAAAAAAGCTATAGCTGACTAGTACTGATGATAATGGGGTATCCGACGAGGATCCAACTCACGATTGAGTAACAATGGATCCGCGGTACTAACTTTAAAAAATCCCCCTTCTACCCTGGCGATGCTGGGTGGCCGCCTCTAGTGCATATATAAAGGGCAGTTGTGTGTATATGTATGTCCGGAGGAAACTTCGAAAATAAAACAATTAACGACAAAGTAAATATATATACACATTAAATATCACTAGGACTTGGTTTTTGAGCAAAAATAATAGAGATTTGATTTATATTTGGGAAGATAATTTTTTTTTCATTTATTATTTTAGATAGTAGACATTAACATGTCTTTTCAGATATATATTTCTTAAACAAAATTAAATCATTTAAATTGATGGTATATTTTTTCCAAGCCGTGCAGAGGAACATATGGAATAACTCATTATTGGAGACAAAATTATAGAGTGATCATGTAATTTGCATTTTTAAACAAATACTAACTGAAGTCTAAATATCCAAATCGGTCTACAGTATAGAGACAGTTCTTTTTTCAATTAGTTATGGCTACCTGTTTGCCCTCAGCAAACAGGTAGCCATAACTAATTGAAAAAAGATATTTCTTCAGCAACAATAGAAAGGATTGTAAAACTCATTCAAGAAGAGAATCCATAATGAAGTGTAACAAAAGATGGTGGCTTATGGAGTTTAAGTCTTACGGCATTAAATGAAGAAATGAAGAGAGATAAAAACAACACAATTGGTTAGCAGTATGGCTAAAGACTTTATTGATCATACGCTACTCAGGACGCCAGAGTCCAGACACCAAGAACTTTTTATTTATTTATCTATCTAATTTAAATTATTTTATTTTATTCTATTTTATTTTATTAATCTATTTAGTCGCGGTGTAACAGTTAGGACGCTGGTCTTGCTAATCAGCTACTACTAAAAAGCGAGTGCGATCCTCGCTGGATACCTGATACTTGTGACCTTGAGTCAAATCCTACCCGTAGGGTAAATATTGTTTTTTTTAGCTATGTCTAAAATCTTGTGTAAATATAAAAGAAAAGGAGTGGTTCGGAAAGGAAACGTACAGGTAGATCACGAATGACATTAGAGTCAGGATAGAAAACTTAAAGCAATATGCATTTGTTGTGTCCTTAAAAGGAATACAATCAGACAAGCTTGTAGTCCAGTGAAAGGACCGGTCAACACGTTCATAGATTTAAGATAGAGGGTTTTATTGCAGAGAGGTACAATAAGACAGACAAAGAAATAATGAAGCACACTACTAATCCTCGATGTCAGCCCAGTATAATGCTATGCTCACTATATATATATATATATATATATATATACCAACCCCTCCGCACGAGCAGGATGTAACACAAGGTCAATTTCGTAAGCGGAGTATAACAGGTTTTAATTCAGAGTTTTCCTTCTCCTAGACTGGTTACCTAACCAAGGTCAAAGAGCCCAGTCGGCCCTACTATTTATCCATAGTTGGAGGGTGAGTTGTTTGATTCATACATTTCCCAACGGTATTAGCGCTATGTGAAATGTAGACAGCCTCGTCTAGGATTTGAACTCTGATCGACGTGTCCATTTCGTACGACTCTAACCATTACACCACGCGCCTCTCTCTATATATATAGTCAGACCACATAGGTGAGAGAAAGTGTAGAATATTCCATTACAACAGCATTAAACATAGCAAATATACAACAAAAGGAATGAAAAGCAAATAGTTCGAAACAGGAGTCAATGTTTGGGACAGAATTGTAAGGAATCAACAGAAAGGGCCAAACGAAAACAGAATAAAATGAGAAACAATCATTTATGAGATGGCAATCATCACTTCAAAAATCAATTTACACGTCTCCATTGAAATCCTTGATAATTTTCTCATTCCATTGATAGAAAATTGGTTTGGTGCGGATAAATTCATTTTTCAGGAAGATAATGCATCTTGTCACTGAGCAAAGAGGAGGAAATATTTTTCTCCGGGAAAGCCATATAAAACCAATGAAATGGCCAGCTAATAGTCCGGATCTAAATCCAATTGAAAATGTATGCTGGTAACTAAAAAGAATGAACCATGAAAAGGCTCACCCATAAAAGAAAATCTATAAACTGACATTCAGAATTATTTATTGGATTCATAAATTTCCAGTCAATCTTCATGAAGCCAGTTGGCATGCTACAAAAAAGAAAATGACCTTTAGGCACCCCTTTTGCGATCTTGATTCGTGGGGACATTTTTTCCATTTACACTGTCAAAATCCTGTTAATTGTTAACAGACGATTTTTATAGTTTTTTTTTTAATTATAAAACTAACCCCTAACCCTAACCCTAAACCCTAACCCTAACCCCTAACAAACAACCGGATTTTGACGGTGTAAATTAGAAAAGTGTCCTTGTGAGTCGAGATCGTGAAAGGGGTGCCTAAAGGTCATATGGTCCGAAAAATGAATTCAATAATGTGATCTTCTAATTAACAGATCAATTACTTTTTGCCAATTGTTTTGAGGATGGTTTCGTTTAAATGTTAAAGCCATTTGGAGTCAGTGTTTGGAGATGATTTATTCATTTATCTTTGTCTTTCTAATCATATATCTTTTTTTATTTTCTTTCTTTCTTGCTCAGTTGATAATTGTTCGACACTGTGAAAAACTAGAAGATAAAAGTTTCAGTGGCTCGGCTTTTTTACGTTGACTTCGTCAGTCACATGAACAAAGAAATCCGAAACCTCCTTAGTTAACATCCATAACTGGCTAAACTTGCGAATCGGTCAGAAAATTAAAACATATTACAGGGTGACCCAGAAAAAAAACAGAACCCAAATTATTTATTTATTTTCCCATTAAACTAAGCCTAAACCCCAACCGTAATCCTAATCCTAACCCCAACCCTAACCCTAAACCCTAAACCCTAACCCTAAACCCTCTTAGTTAGAATTAACAGTTTTATTATAAAAGTTGTGGGTTCTGTTTTTTCTTGGTCACCCTGTATACAGAGTCACCCAGAAAAAACAGAACCCAAATTATTTATTTATTTTCCCATTAAACTAACCCTAAAACCCAACCCCAACCCTAACCCTAAACCCTAACCCTAACCCTAAACCCCCCTAGTTAAAATTAACAGTTTTATTACAAAATTTGTGGGTTCTGTTTTTCTGGGTCACCCCAATTTTCCGACCGATTTGCAAATTTAGCCCCATAACTACCATAACAGTACACACACGGATGATGATGACGACGACGACGACGATGTATTCTTTTCGCACGTGCGTGCTCTCACACACACACACACACACACACACACACATGTTGGGCAAATCTATTACTTTGAAGAAAAAAACAAAACAAACACAAACATCAGCTGCAAAGGCGAGAAAAAGTTCTACATTATATAATATGCATTTCACTTAGCGCTAATACATAGTATAAATCCTACTCTCCCTCCAGCTATGGATAAATAGTAGGGAAGACTAGGCTCTTTAACCTTGGTTAGGCAACTAGTCTAGGAGAAGGAAAACTCTAAATTCAAACCTGTTGAACTTCGCTTAAGAAATTGACCTTGTGTCACATCCTGCTCGTGCAGAGAGGTTGGTAGATATATATATATAATATGATCGGACGATCATGGCGTAACGGTTATCATTGTATGAAATGGACTCGGTCACCCTAGTTCAAATCCTGAGGGAGGTTATTTGTATTTTACATTGCGCAAAGGTATTAATATAATTATTATTTACATTTGCAAAGGTATTAATATAATTATCCATCTATGAATTGTTGAAATAATTTTGTTATATAAGGCGTGCTGCAATCCGCCACTTAAACGTATAGACTTAGCGAGGTCACGTGATTTAAACCACAGCCAATCAACAGCCCGAATAAGTGGTTAATTAACTATTTAATCGCTGTTATTGACAGCTGTTCATTTGTACGTTATTCAACATTGACGAACAGACCCACAACCAAAGGATCATACCCAACATTAAGGAACACCAAGGAACAACCAAATGATCATACCCAACCATGAGGGACACCAAGGAGCAACCAAATATTTCTTCACTAAGGATCAAGCTCCGCTTAACACAAGGGATCTCCACTGGAGAGTGCTCTTGTTTGAAGC
Source organism: Doryteuthis pealeii (assembly GCA_023376005.1). Lineage (NCBI taxonomy): Eukaryota > Metazoa > Mollusca > Cephalopoda > Myopsida > Loliginidae > Doryteuthis > Doryteuthis pealeii. The sequence continues at coordinate 64,418,954 of CM042147.1, read as the reverse complement.
CTAAGGATGGTCACACAAATCGTAACATGGATAAATGATAAGGTAATTGTGGATCTTTAACATTGGTATGGTAACCCATCAAGGAGAAGGGAAAACTCTTTAAAACTAAATCTAGATTGGGATGGACTCCGTTAAGCTATTGCTGCCAAAGAAGAGCTCCTTGATTAGCGCCCCAACGACCAATCTTGGTTATGGAGTGTTTTTTAATACCATTTTTAATTTGGAAACTGGTGTTGACAAATGTATCCTATGTACTGTGTATTTTTCAGCCAATTTATTTATCTCAGCCGGCAATTTATGCCGTTGTCAACACAACAACATTCCTTTCTGACATGGTGTTCTTTTTAAAATTTTCTCTCCACCTTTTGAGACATTGTCGGAAATATCCCATTCGTTTGTGTTGTAATGATTGCTTAGTGTTGCATTCCTCTGAGAATGCACATGTGATTCGAGCTAGCAAACCTTATCACGTCACGTAGTAGTCGTACCAAACTGTCACTATTTTTTCTAATGCCATCCAAACTTTACTACAAGTATATATATATATATTATATATATATATATATATATATATATATATGAGTCTGTGAAAGAATTTAAATCCAAAAATTGAAGCGGGCTATTAGAAAGTGTAATTTTCAGTCGAGCAACATCCAAAGTGGAGAAGTTCCAACATGTAGTTTATATGGAAAAGCATGTCTCTCCAGGGCTGGCCTGGTGAGTCATCTGAGAAAACACAAGGATACAGTGTCAAATGCTACTGGCACCTAACTATGATGATAAAAAAACAGGAAATGGTCTTACTCGAGCACGACTTGACAGACAACAAAAAACATAAAAGTGATAAGACAAACAAGAATATTTATTTTATGTTATTTACTTGTTAATTGTTCTCAACTGATTTCGACCTTAGGTCACCGTCAGTAGAAAATCTTTTGGGAAAAAAGGTTTTTAGAAATTTTTTTTTTTAATTCAAAGATTTTTATTAACCCCCAAAACAATGGACAGAAAATGTACTGGTGAAGTGGCATATCCATTTGTTGAGTGCAGTCCATCTTCTGGTTAAATTCTTTTTTAGTGTTTTGTTAAACTTGCTAATCAAATTTTATATTAAGTCAAAATGGATTATGGCTTTATATTTTGTTTATTTTATGTCTTTTTCAATTCTTCCAATGATTGTGAATTTCATGGTCATGCGTAACATGCTCTGTGACTCGTAGTTTCATGTGTGGCCAGAATCTAAAGTCATAGTTCTAGTTCACTAAGAGAAAATATTTTAACAATACTACATTATCTAATTCTGTATGGGAAGTGAAAGTTGAAAGTAGAAAATTAGTGACAGATGAAAATGGCAAATTGTAATATATATATATATATATATATATATATATATATATATATATATATATATATATATAAGGATAGATATATGTAGATATTTTTAACAAGTTTTTTTTAAACGGGTTTCACTCTCTCTGAAGAATACATGGAACCGTAGGGTCACAGAATTTCTTTCATGCAATACGTACATAAATACACACACACAGAAACAGACAGAGACACACACAAACACACACACACATAGTCACCTATATATATATATATATATATATATATATATATATATATATATATATATATATTATATATATATATATGTGTGTGTGTGTGTGTGTGGCTGTGTCTGTTTGTGTGTCTATATATATTTATATATACATGCTATAATATATATATATATATATATATTCATTTATTCTTATGTATTTTTATAATACCCCTATCATTGATATAGAGCTATCCACTAATAATACAACAAAAAAACCTGCTTAACTATTAACTCACAAAGTTAGTTAGTGATAAACTTTCTCTCTCTCTCTCTCTCTCTCTCTCTATATATATATATATATATATATATATATATATATATATATATTCTAGCTCACAAAACCGCATACAGCTAGTAAAATAACAAACTGCAGATTGTGCCCTGAAGAAGAAAAAAACTGTATATTGGAAAACTCGGAACCAATTGCTGAATAATAAGAAAACTAGATTGATATTCAAATGAAGAAACCTGCATGAATTTCCTTTGTGTTATTTACAACCTGATAAAGTACACGGTGTAGAAAAATCAATATCGTATTATACGGAAACATATGAATCAAATAATTACTTACTTGGTCAATGAATGATTTTTCGCTTTACATACGCACGCATCATTTCATGTAATCTGTTTTTCTTATTAAATATGGAAGTCCAACCACTTTACTCCTCTTCTTGTCTAATAATTGTGGCAACACATGAACTTATGATGAATTCTTGGTATACAATAACATACACCACTTTTTATACTCTTTCTGTTCAATTTTTTTACACCTTATACATATATACATATGAGAAGTAGATACACAAGCGATGTATTTATGATATGGCTTTTTTTAGCCGACAATTTTTGGGAGAATATGTGCTTAATTGAAGTCGTACCTAATTTTGAAAGTTAATTAATTAATTAATTAATTAGGCGGGCATACCTATTAAATGTAAGGCTTAACAAATCGAGAAAAATCAATCTCTGTATATACATTTCGGCATATTAGGCCTCATCAGCAGAGCTATAGATAGAAAGGTACGACTTCAATTAAGCACATATTCTCCCAAATATATACATATGAAAATAATATACGAGAGATTAGACTCATCCTAAAAAGAACAATTTAAAAAAGCTATCCTGGGTATGACTCTAAACTGCATCCAGATCTATGGGGAATGTGGAGTCATCCGTTCATTTCCATTACTCCCAGATCCACTCTGACCAGGTGTAGTAGTACTGATTAAGGTCCTATCTATTGGTCAACTAAATTTGTTTGAAAATGATTAGTATTAGATGGCAATACTTGAAACCATATAACTGATTATTATTTAGGAAGCGCGTGGTGTAATGGTTAAAGTCATGGGAAATGGACTCGTCACCCCGAGTTCAAATCCTGGACGTGGTAATTGCATTTCACTTAGCGCTAATACCCATGGGAAAGGTATGAATCCTACTCTCCCTCCAGCTATGGGTAAATAGCAGGGCATACTGGGCTCTTTAACCATGGCTAGGTAACCAGTCTAGGAGAAGGAAAACTCTGAATTCAAACCTGTTAAACTCCGCTTAAGAAATTGACCTTGTGTCGCATCCTGCTCGTGCGGAGGGGTTGGTAAATATATATAACTGATTATTACTAAATAGGAATTATTACTAGAGACCATGTGATTACAAAAAAAAGAAGCAAGAAACTTCGGCCTAAGGTAACACATACGGTAAAACCAACCAACCAAACTAGGCTATGTTACTTGAAGATTGCAAGAATATTCGTTTTTTTTACATCCTTTGCAATTTGATAGTAAATGTGGGTTTGTATTACGCGAAATGCACCAACTATATTTAGCTTCTATGATTCAGACATGTAAAACCGTTGTTCGGACTTTGGATCTGATATTCTTTACAATTTCAACCCATTTAACCGATATATGAAATGTCTATACAAGTTTATATATCTACTTACGAACACACACCGTGAAAGAAGACCAGACAAGAAACCTGACGCACTAGGAGACTACAAGACTGATACACTACCTGTCAAAATACAATATTTCAAAATATTCAAAAACATTTTTTTTAAATCGCTATTTAAATTTCCTGAAAATCGTAAAAAGGTGTACCTTTTGGTACAAGGTCACAAGTATGGGGGATATAGTGGGGATCTAACACGCTATTAAGTAGTAATGAATCTATGAGAGTAGCATGCTAACCATTACACCATGATGGGACATCCTTATGAAGTAGATGTAGTACGAGCAGTGATCAAAAAGTATCAAGACAGTAAGTTTTTATATTAACATATTCAAAATTTAAATAAGAACACTGATTAATTGATTGATTGGTAGAATAAAATGGCATGTCAACCCGTTTAGGGTTAATATGTGCCAAGAAGTTAAGGAATTGCGTAGAGTGTAGATTTACATTCACGTTTGTGTAGTTTCTTAATTACGGTCGAATGATAGATTTTAATGACATGTCAACCCATCATGGGTTATTTTATGCCTATTGGTTAGGAAATGGCGTTCATTGTACATTAATATTTACCTTTTTGTGTAATCTTTTCTGAAGAGGTTATTTGCATATACTATTATCGAATTCGAATAACTTTTAAATATATTTATTTAACCCATAAATGAGATTCTAACAGGGACTAATACTCCGGGTCAAAGGGAACCTGGGAGTAATGGCAATGGAGAGGTGACTACAACCCCCCCCCCCCCAGGGCTTAGAATACACTGACTGTATCCACTGCTTAAGGGCAAGATCATCTCCAAAGGGATATTTTGGGTATGACAATAGACTGCACAGGATGGTGAGGCTCCATTTCTGGAGATCTGGTGAATGTGTACCAACTCCATCATTGCTATTACTACCAAGCCCACCCTAAGTGTTAGCACTTGTTAGGGTCCCATCTATGGGTCAAATAGATCTGTCTAAAAAGTATTTGTATTCGATAGGAACGTGTTCAAAAGTTATTAGAAACAAATACAATGAACACGATTTTCTAACCCCTGGGTATAGAATAAACTTAGACGGTTTGACATGCCGTTAAAATCATTCAATCAATCAATTAATCAGTTACTTAAATGATATGGTATTTAAAAAAAATGTTTTCTGGGTTTTGTTTTGTTTTTATTTTTCGCCTTTTTCTCTCCAATATTCCAGTTTATACTCGCGCGGCTACGGCCCGGGTCCAGTAAGCTTCGGTCGCTGGACCTGCCAGAGGTTAAATTAATAGCGTTGATCCCAGGGGGCCATCCCCCTAGGCAACACCTGCCCTTCGATTTAAAGGGGCAGGGTTGGGTTTATTGCTCAATGCCTGAGCCGACAGGATCAACACAATTTTTCAACCTACTACCCATGAGTCTCGGCTTGTGGGTGGGCCCCACGTTAATAGGTCCTTGTGCCTGACCTTGTACAAGTGGGGTACGGGGATAATATCTTCCAGTTTATATTGCGGTCAAGTCAAGCTAAATAACAGAAGCTGAGCACCGATGAGCTTGTTAAATATCTAATTAGTTGACCACATAAGCAATAGCAGGTACTGTAAGCAACCTGAGTCCTTTGATATTTTATTTATTGGATCCTTTCCGTCCACTAAGGTCGATAGCCTAGGGTTCCAAAAAAATTATCTGCATCTGCGCAAGTGACTCTGCAGGCCAATTCTTGAGTGACGGTCTTTGGTGCACTGAATGCATACAAACTGTGATGCTTTCTCGGGATGCTGGCTTTTCTCTCTCTTTCTGGCTCTCTTTTCTATCGATGCTACTCTCCTCTCTACCTCATCCCTCTCCGTGCCTTTCTTGAGTCCTTTGATATGCCGTAAAACAAAATAAACAATCTTAAATGCGGTACAGAACTTCGTTCAATAATCTTATCTTCAGCGATGGAGATGAGGACAATAGTCCGAATAATCCAAATAATACTGAGTTTTCTTTTTTATTTGAGTTGAAATCTTGTACAGGCTGTCGTATCATGACCTCGTTGTTTTCTTCCTTAAAATCCTTTCGTTCGTCTAACAGGTAGGGTATAAAAATAGGAATTTTGGTTGGGAGATGCTTGTATAGAAAGGATGACATGTTGTTTCACTAAGTTTAGGTACACGTTAGCATTTAGCGGCCCATTAATTATCACAAGATGTCCAAAATCATCAGAGAACTTCCTCCATACCATGACACTTCCTCCTCCCAAGTTAGCAGACATTTTTCACAGTCTATCGCCTACACAACGTCATACAAACTCTTTGACGTCACATCCAAAACAACTGGATTTACTTTCATTGCTCAAAGGAACTCTAGACCAATTCTCATCCTTTCAAACAGCGTATTGTGTATATCATAATCTAGAGCAGTGGTTCTCAAACAGTGTGCCCGGGCGGACTGGTGTGCCCCAGAGCTTTTTCAGGTGCACTCCGTAGTATTCATGAAAAATTTATCCAGATATGAAAAGCAAATGTATACTAATTTACTATATTATACCATTTCTTTACGAACACTCTGCTTATTTCGTTGCGACATTATTATGATAGTTATAAGTTACTTTTCTTGCAACTAAATAAAAACACAGGTTTTAAACAATTTTATTGAGAAAAATGAAAATCATTTGTGGTAGTTTATTGAAAGTTAAAGAAAATAAAATCTTAATAAAAATATAAGATCATAAATGTTTTCTTTTATATGAGAGATCACTGGTATATTTAACAGTTAACTTAATAACATATTAGTCCTATTTTGTATACAGTTCGCTATCAAGTATCTGTAGTACTGTAAGTGCGCCCAGACTGTATAAAGTTTGAGAACCACTGATCTAGAGACTTCTCATTCTTTTTTTTTTACTTATAATAAGTATGCATTTACTAAACCCTCAGGGTGTGACACAAGGTCAATTTCTTAACGCTTTGCCTACTTTAACCCACTCACAGCGGCTCTCTCAACACTGCGATCCTACCGCAAATCGCTGACAGCAGCTCTCGCACGTGTCACCTGTTTACTCAGATTAAAATAACAGGACTATATTTGAATAGAATTAGATGTGAGGGGAATATATAGTGAACTTTGAAATATCCCATTATACGGGTAAAAATACAAAGAAAATTTGGTACAACCATTGGGGGAAAATTGGAAGGAAGAAGGTTAAGCGCAATTGTACTCCGTTTCATTTGAGTTCACATAGAGGTTAATGCAGTCTTCTCTAGGCTATACAGCAGTGATATATATATATATATATATATATATATATATATATATATATATATATATACCTGCACAAGCCGAATCACTGCTGTATAGCCTAGAGAAGACTGTATTAACCTCTATGTGAACTCAAATGATATATATATAATATATATATATATATATATATATTTGTATATGTATAAGTAGTAACTTACCGGTGGGTATAAGTACGATCGTTGGAAGCGCACAATATCCAGAGGCTAAGGTTGAGAAAAAACAAATACAAAGTGCTCAATACAATGTAGAGCAAAAGTTAAGTCCCATTCCAACGGGCATGTTTATAACACCTAAGATTAATCGAAAACTCGATTAATTTAACTAAAGTAACCCTGAAGAATCAATCGATGAAACTCGAGTAGGTTACTCCTTTCCATTGTTAAAATATATATATATATATATATATATATATATATATATATATATGGTGTTCGGGATAAATTTGACGGTTTCATAAGGGGAGAAAGCGCTTGGTAACTACAAAATTTAATGGATTGTAAAGAAATTCAACAGGTACGGGAATTACACTACTGTCAACAAGTTTCACTCAAAATAACTGCCATTAGTGTCAATCACAGATTCAATCCTGCACCGGAAACTGGAGCAAACTGATGTTCACGTTTCCCTGGGAAGGGTCTCAAAAACTACCTTAATTCTGTCGGTTAACTGGGCTTTTCTAGTACTGACGCAGTGACTGGTGTATTTCCCAACAGCGCCCCATGCATAATAATCTATGGGGTTAAGATCTGGGGAATTCGGAGGCCAAACATTGGGACTGTTGTAGTCGTATGTGTGTGCGTGTGCGTGTGTGTATGTGTGTGTGTGTGTGTGTGCGCACGAGCGTGTGTGAAATTAGATTATGAGATAATTAATGATACATTTCTATCTATTTCAGAGTTGACCTGGGAGTAATAGCAATGAACAGGAGACTGCACACAAACATTACACCATGATGGGACACCCTTATGAAGTAGCATTTGCATTATACAAATATATATAAGTTAATAAATGTATCTGATATAACAAATTTGAAACGTAAATAGATGCCCACGAGCCAAATGTATAATCGTAAAAAAAAGGGTGTACCTTTTGGTACGAGGTCACAAGTATGGGGGATACAGTGGGGATCGAACTCGCTATTAATAGTAATGAATATGTGCGAATAGAATGCTAACCATTACACCATGATGGGACACCCTTATGAAGTAGATGTAGTACGAGCTGTGATCAAAAAGTATCAAGACTGAAAGTTTTTATATTAACATATTCAAAATTTAAATAAAGACACTGATTAATTGATTGATTGGTAGAATAAAACGGCATGTCAACCCGTTTAGGGTTAATATGTGCCAAGAAGTTAAGGAATTGCGTAGAGTGTAGATTTACATTCACGTTTGTGTAGTTTCTTAATAAAGGTTGAATGATAGATTTTAATGACATGTCAACCCATCATGGATTATTTTATGCCTAGTGGTAAGGAAATGGCGTTCATTGTACATTAATATTTAATTTTTTGTGTAATCGTTTCTGAAGATGTTCTTTTGCATGTGCTACCATCGAATTCGAATAAGCTTCAAAACTGGATCCTCGCCAACAGAAGCAGTTTAATATATTTTGGAGGGGTTTTATCACTCTGCCAAGGATACAGTCAACGTATTTTAAGCCCCACCGACAGGGCGGCTTATTAAGAGAACACAGTGGTGACTCTGAATGTAGACAAAAGTACTGATCCATTTGCAAATAATTCTGTGACTTTCATGGGTACGATGCCTCTAAATTAGTAATCATCATCATCGTCATCATCATCATCATCATGTCGCGCAATTAGCACGGATATCCATGACAATCTCTCGCCAACCTTCCCTATCATTCATTGCACCTGGGAGATCCTCTGCGCAGCATCCATCATCTTTGCATAGTTGGTCAATGTAGGTCCTTGGTGGGCGGCCCACACTAGCATGCCTGTATGTTGGCTTCCACAGGAGAACGTCGCTTATGAGCTCATCCTTGCTTCTCCAGCAGTGTCCAGCATGCCTTGTCTGTCTCACTAGAATGAGTTGTGAGATGGGGGGGCAGTTTGTCATACAGCTGTTTTCTCGTGGGGTGCTGTTTCCACGATTTGTTCAAGACTGCACGCAGCATTCTTGTGCAGCTTCCATCCAGCTTATTCTCAAGGCGCCTCGTTAGGGTCCAAGTGGTGCAGCCATACAGCAGCACTGATATAACCACAGCCTGGAAGAATTGTCGCTTTCACTTGTCAGTGAGATCGGATTTCCATATTACTGATAATTTTTTTGTGGCCGACCACGCTTTTCCTATTCGTGTATTTACATTGCTTTCTGTGGATGAGATATTACTACCTAGGTATGTGAATTGTTCTACTGGCTTAAGAGGCTTACCGTTGTACTCGAATAAGTCCAACATAATCGTCTATTTATTTGTCTTTGTCTGCTTTAGTGTTTATGAATACAAAGTCGGAAAAGCGCGTAAGGAGTTCGTATTTTTTTGTTGTCTTTTTTTTTTAAAAAAGCAAAAGCCCACTTTCTACGTTTTTTAGGTACACGAGCACCAAGCAATTTACAATCGCTATTCGAGCTGTCTCTTTATTTTGCCCTAGAATTACCGACTGTTTCATTCTACTCCTTTAACACCCAAGCCTTACACTCCTTATTCTTCTGCTAAAGACATTGATTTTTTTTAAAAACATTTAGGTTACATTTAAAAGTCTCTTATTTTGTATCTATACATTTTTAGGGATGACTGGTTCAACCGATGGAAATTTCACAGTTTAATTAATACATACACAGAGTATATATATATATATATATATATATATATATATATATATATATATATATAATATATATTATATATATATATATATATGGGGTGCGTGCGTGTGTGTATTTGGGCAGCATTCTTTCATTTATACATGTAGAATTAAACAAAAAGCAGGTCTCCTGTTTAACGATTTTATTGGTGATCTCGGGATATGATCTTCGATTGACTAATCCACGAATTCCATCCAAATATAAAAAAAGTTGGCCAGAAAGCTTGAAAAGATCACCAATAAAATCGTTAAACAGGAGACCTGCCTTTGTTTAATTCCACACACACACACCACACACACACACACACACACATATATATATATATATATATATATATATATATATAGTACTGTGTATATACTAAGTATAAAAGAAGTAAATAATAGAAGTACAGTTATTTCATCTTGTTAATGGATTTCTTTTAAGATTTATCCCTGAGATTTTTGCTCATATTTATTAAAATAAAACCAAACAATTAGAAATCAATAATACCAAGCATATATTTATTAAAATCAAATTTTTAATATCAATATGCAAATTAGCCTTCCCGTTCACACTGTAAAACACATATTATTGTATATATAAATAAAATTGCATGTTATTAATACGTAGATATTGTCAACAGTATTAATAATGTAAAACAAGTTTATTAATAATTGAGTTTGAATAAAAATATTTTTTTCTTTTTTCTACACACCGTCAGGTTTATTACCATATTTTCTACCCATATATACTGCTGTACGGCTGCACCACCTGGACCCTAACCAAGCGACCAGAGAATAAACTAGATGGGAGCTTCACAGGAATGCTGCGTGTGATCCTGAATAAGACGTGGAAACAACACCCCACGAGAAAACAGCTGTACGGCCACCTGCCATATATCACCCAAACCATCCGTGTAAGACGGACAAGACACGCAGGACAAGGACACTGTTGGAGAAGCAAGGACGAACTCATAAGTGACGTCCTCCTGTGGAAGCCAGCAATGGACACGCCAGTGTGGGCTGACCAACAAGGATGTACATTGACTAGCTCTATACGGATACGGGATGCTGCATAGAGGACCTTCTTGTTGTTTTTCTGTTTGTCCATATATTACATCTGCTATTGTTGGCTGCCATAAGTAATCCGTCTTTGCTCTTTTTTGTGTATTCTTTGAGTCTTTGGATTGTGGCCTCTACGCAATCCTCTATGTTGGCAAGACCCCTTCCACCTTCATTTCTTAATACATATCGTCTATCTCTATCGCCTCTATGTGCATTGGCGTTAATTTTCTAGTCAACTGGTTAATCTGAGTTCTTCTTTTGTCTATTTTAAGAATGGCCCAGAGTATCTTATGATGGGAACGGCCCAGGTTAGACCTGTTCAAAAATCAACTTTTTCTTTTTTTCATACCCTCCTGCACGGTTTCCCATGCTTTTTGACCTGGAAAAGCCGAAAATCACAATCATTTTGAGGTAAAATGTCAGGAACCTTTGCCTCATTGGACCTCAAGATATTAAGCCCGCGATAGTAGAAAATTGCCAAATTTTGCCTTTTGCCAGACAGTTTTTCACCTGAAACTTTTGTTACAATTGGGATAGAACAACAAACTGGGTATCAAATTGAAGCATTTGAAATACTCTTTCTGGACAAACAATCCAAGTAAACATTCAAGAAAAAAAAGACACATCATATTCTGAAAAATATCAAAATTTCATAAATATTACAATCTTGACATCAGAAAATGTGTGACAAAGACCCTAAAAATTATTTTCAAGTGGCAGAAAAGTCTATTGTCCATGACAGAAGGACACTTCATAGTCATATGTTCAGAGTTTGCTTCTTGAAGCTACCAAATCGCTCATGGTTGAAACCGTGCAGGAGAGTATGCAAAAAGGAAAAATTGAATTTTTGAACAGGTCTAGGCCCAGGTATTTATTCCTTTGATAAGATTTCTGCTGTTGAGCTTGGTTTCTAGAAATTTTCTTGTTCTCCTGGGGTATTTTTAAAACTTTTCCTTTCATTTCTGTTTGCTCGATATTCCTAAGTACTTGCTTCTAAAATTCCTAAGTATTTGTAACTTTTGTTTTCATCAAGTGATTTTATAGTATCCTGATTTGATAATAATTATTATTATTATAAGAAGATAGAGAAAGATTACCATCAATCAAGAAAATAAACTAGAAGAATATTATGAAGGAAGTGTATATTGTTAACCATCTTTTAGACGCCATCGTGCCTCACTGAAAATGTAATATATCAATCAACTGTAAAAAAAAAAATGTACTAAACAGAATTTATATTGGGGTAACTCAAGGGACTCGGAAACAAAGCTTATCTTTATCACAAAATGTTCTTTAAAACTCAATGCTACGCTGTCTAAAATTTTTGAATGGAATTAAAAAATAAGAGTAGAATCAAGTGAAAAATAAAAAAGTGCACCAATGCAATGAGAGGTCAAAATTATGTAGATTGCGTCTAGAGGGGAAATTGGGTACAAAAGGTTCTTTTGTTTATTTTGTTTTTCGGCATATCAACCACGGTGGGTTATTTAATGCCGGCAAAGTTTTGAAAATTCATAGCGATAGTTTGGAAGAAAATTTTTAAAACTCAATTTTTTTTGTAAAAAAACATCCTAACATGTACTACCAATCCGGGTCAGAGTGAACCTGAGATCAATGGTGATGAAGGGGGGCTCCATATTTCCCAAACCTCCAGAATCTGAACCCCACCATCAGTTAGAGTTTAATGTCATACACAGGACATGAAGACCCTCGCACCCATATGATAAAAAGGTTTGGGGGTTGCCATAAAGGCAATAGAGGTGCTATGGCTTGACACCAGTCTAGCCTAAGGTCCAAAGTGGGGTGTTGCATGTCATGGACTGCTTATCCACCAGGACTATATCCTTAAGCATTATGGGTCGCCACCCACGGACCACAGGTGGCCTTATTGAGAGGGGTCTTACCCCTATGCAGAGGTGCAGTCGGCATATTCTACAGGGCAAGGCACAGTAGGATTTCCTGAACAAAATAAATTGGTATCCAAATGCAGACACAAAACCAAATATACCCTTTCAAATTTACTGCCTGATATACTCACAGAAAGACTTGGGATATATTTCTCCAACTCTTCTATAACGATCAGGATGTGATACTAGGTCAGTTTTTATGCGAAATACGGCTGGTTTGAATTCAGATTTTTTGTCCTAACCAAGGCTAAAAAAAACAAGTATATTCTAATATTTACCCATAGCTGGAGGGAAAACAGATAGATTCATGCCTTTTGCAAGGGTCCAGCTTTGTCCGATTATAATTGAACTCGAGTTGTCGATTCTATTTCGTTACACAAATATCTTCTGTATGTTGTATAAAGAGCTAAATAAGGATGAAACAACAAATCTAATGCACGATAAAAAGCGATGTTGATGTGACAGATGGAGGAAAGAAGTGAAATAGCTTCTATACTGAATGGTTGAGAAAGATCAAAGAAAAGAAAAGGGAGATACCAAAATAAGGGAATGTCGAATGGGAAACAGAAAAGGATAAAAAAAAGTTCTTAAGCATATGCCAAACTGGAAATCCCCGGGTCCAGACGTCGTCGTTCAGGGTGTTCTGGCATAAGAGTTTCACTGCTTTGCACGATAGAATTACAATACAATTAAACAGATGTTCTGAAGATGCCAATATTCTATAATGGGAAAAGTCGAAGTGTTTTGATTTTAATGGACCCCAAAAGAAAGACAATGTATCAAGCAATTACTGACCGATAACATTTTTTCCATTAATGTAAAAAACTGCTGACTGGGATAATTGCAGAGGTATGTGTCCTATTTATAAAGTAGTCTCCGGAGAAATCGGACCATATTACCTTTAGGCACCCCTTTTTGATCTCGATTACGAAAGGACATGTTTTTCATTTACACCGTCAATATCCGGTTGTTTGTTAGGGGTTAGGGTTAGGAGTTAGGGTTAGGGGTTAGGGGTTAGTTTTATAATTTTTTTAAATCTAAAAATTGTCTGTTAAAACAACCGGATATTGACGATTCAAATGAAAAACATGTCCTTTCTTAATCGAGATCAAAAAGGGGTGCCTAAAGGTCATATGGTCCGAGAAATCTATTGTCGGTACCAGTCAAACTGCGAGAGGGTCTATCCCATTTTCACTATCGCTAGACTAGGAAGATTGTTTTGCTGAGGTAAAATGTCAAACCTACCGTCAGCTTCTAGATGGTTTACCGATCAGATACCCCATCTGTGCTACTCATGCGCTGAGTTTACGAAAGCCGGTATCTAACCTGGAGCCTTGTGATTCCTAGGTGTACGTTGTATAGAATTTGTTATAATTACTTGTAAATAAAAAATAAGGGTCAGTAATTTATAAGTAGTATTTAACAATTCGCTCCCTTGAGAAATTATAACGATTGGGGTAAGTGCAAACGAAGACTTCGTATCTTTAGTAAGTTGCTAATTATATATTAAATAATGTTTTTTTAACTTTTGGCAAGTCTCTTCATGTTTCAATTGATTGATATATTGGTTAATTGATTTTAACGGCATGTCAATCCATATAGGTTTATTTTATGCCGAGAGTATATGAAATCATGTTCATATTCACATTTTTCGTGTAGTCATTTTTTTTTGCACACAGCTTTATCAAATACGAATAATTCTTTTTCACCTATAGACGGGACCTTAACCGGCACTGTCACTATGGGAGTTTCTTAAGAGGTTTTGGCACAAGTTTATATGATATCAAGTATACAAATAATTCACAAACAGATAGATTACGTGTCCTGAGTATGATATTAAAGTGCATCTAGTGGTCAAGTTCCAATTCTGGAGCTCTGTGGAGTGTGAAGTACCATTTTGTCACCATTACTTGCAGGTTACCCCTGGCCTGACGTGGTAATAACAGTTAGGGTCTCATCTATGCCATAAATTTAAAAAATGAGTTTAAAAAATGAGTTTAAAAAATTGAGTTTAAAGAAAATTTGGATATCCATCAAGAAGGGATAAAATAAAACGTTTTCGACAAAATAAGTCAACAAGGTTTGACATGCCGTAAAATCTAACCAGCCAGCCAACCAACCAGATCGATTACAGACATGAGACCTTATCAAGTACTACCACTCTTTGTCAGTGGACCAGAAATTAATGACAATGATTTACATTTTTGTGTAGTATTTTCATAAGATTACGGACAAAAATATATAGTTGTTTAAAAGGATGTAAACATTATTGACAATAAAGAAACGGTTCTGCGATTTCTAAATATTTTGGAGACGTCAACTTTGGGATTAGCCTCGTAATGAAATTGTCTATTTATTTTGTAGACATCTTGTATAAAGAAAACCCCAATCCAGCCAAATATTTCGACCGAGTATAGATCTTTCATAATTCAAATCACTTGGTGATTTTTGACACTTAAAAGAGCAAGTGATAATTTATAATGTCAGGGAATTTGAATAGTCTCAATCGGCCATATTGTTTACGAATACTTGCTGGTCTATCCCATGGGTAGAGTATTAGCATGAGATTAAAAGAAGGAGACTAATTAACATCATTCGACAAGAAGAAAAGAGTCTTTATAAACTCTACCGAATGAAACACCAGACCAGAAGTGAAATTTGCCTCGAGGCATCATAGCTAATATAAAGTTTATAGTATGAAAGGAAGGTGGTCCCCAGTGTCCTTTGAATAAATTACTATACCACTTGTTGACTTAATTCATTTTGGTTTGAAACATTTACGCATATCAGTTTATTAATGTAGAGGTTGTTTAAAAAATAATATTTGAGATGTACAGGATGTTTAAAAAAATATAATTTCGTAATCTAATAATCTGCCCAATTCTTGTTCAAGTGATTTCAAATTTTAACAGCTTAGTCTATAAATTTAAGTGGTGTCTTGTTACATAATTTATGAGCAGTCATAATTTATGAACGTACCTGTAGTTAGAATTTTTAATGAAGTTTTTTAGATTTAAGGTCGGAGGTGGATAATTTTCCATAGCCGTTGGGATTATGAGAGACATAAAGATGATCCAAACTTCACCTTCCGGTATACAGACATGTGAGAATTGATTTTAGTTAGAGAGATGCGACCCGATTTCGAGGGAGTACAGACACGATTGTCGACTCTGATGGTTCGGTCTCCCCACGTCGGAATCAAATGGGCTGGAGAAATAACTAAAACTACAAATTCAATGATTAATGTTTAAACGTTAATGGCACTTATAGCTGAAAATTAAATAAAACATAAAAACATTAGACATAGAGTTTTTAGTTATTTGGAATTCGGATTTTGCCTAAATAAATCTAAAAGAACCAGTCTGCCCTACTATTTAACTATAGCTGTGAGTGGTACATGTATTCAGGCCTTTTTCAAGGGCATTTTCGTAAATTGAAACGCAAACCGCTTAGTCTGTTTCCATCCATAACCGTTATGCAAAGCACGCATCCAATCAAACCCACTCTACTCCGCCTAAAATCGACTTTGTATCCCATCCTGCACATGGCAGAGAAATTGGGTAAATAAATGAATATTTAATGGTCATTACCTATTAGTTCATTATGGTGTCCCCATGAGAAATGGGGATTGCCTGACAGTCTATTATCCCAAAAGAAAAATGGGACAAGTTGTAGAAAGAGTATTTTCGTTTTTAATCCCCTATATTTTAGTAAAACTTATCATCATCATCATCATCATCATCATCATGTCGCACAGGCAGCACGGATATCCATGACAATCTCTCGCCAACCTCCCTATCATTCATTGCCTCCTGGTGGTCTTCTGTGCAGCAACCAGCATCCTCGCATAGTTGGTCAATGTAGGTCCTTGCTGGGCGACCGACATTAGCATATCCATGTGTTGGCTTCCACAGGAGAACGTCACTTACAAGCTCATCCTTGCTTCTCCAACAGTGTCCTGCATGTCTTGTCCGTCTCACCTGGATGGTCTGTGAGATGGGAGGCAGTGGCCATATAGCGGCTTCCTTGTGGGGTGCTGTTTCCACGACTATTTCAAGACTGCACGTAGCATTCTTGTGCGGCTCCCATCTAGGTTATTCTCTAGGCGCTATGTTAGGGTCCAAGTGGTGCAGCCATACAGTAGTACTGATATAACCACATCCTAGCAGAATTATCGCTTTAACTTGTCAGTGAGATCGAATTTCCATATGACTGATAATTTGTTTGTGGCCGACCATGCTTATATTATTATAGCTTATACAATACCCGAAAAATGGTATCTTTCGGCGTTGTAATCTCTTCACGATATTTTCGGGTGCTTGTGGTCGAGATGTATTCTTATTAACATTTTAAAACATACTAATAGTCAGCATTGATATATGATAAAGGAGATGTGATCAAAAAGTATCGAGACTGTTTTAAATACCTTTCATTTTAAAGTTTAGATGAAAACATGTGCACAGCTGAGTAGCATATATAATGTTACCTTGACTTCCGAATACCTCAACTAACGAGTTTTCCAAATTACAATCTATCACTCGGTTGATTTTTTGCTTTGATTTGAAAGTTAATATTTGAGGTACAAGCAAGCTCTAAATACGCTTGTTTTAATAAGTTCACTAAGAAAATTTAAGTTTCCAAATTTATTACAATGAAGAAAAATATAATATATACAAAAAATAAACATTTAACATATTACAGCACATAATTCATTACATTCTAGTGTATAGTTTATATCAATGGGGAAAAATGATTTGACTTGAGTTACGTGTAAAACGAATTAAACTCGTAAGTCAAGTCGCACTTTGTAATAAAATTACGATGTTTAGACGCCTCAACTGTCGTAGATACGAGTTCAGTGGCAATTGGAAAAATATGAGACCAGTCTCGATATTTTTCCCCGTTTGGTTTGGTTTGGTTTGTTTGTTTTACGGCATATCAACCTCGGTGGGTCATTTAATGCCGACAAAGTTTTGAAATAAATTCATTCTTAATGCATAATACAATTTTGTTTATAAACTCGTTTTTTCTATTCAACTCATAGATGGGACCCTGATAGGTACTACCACTCCGGTTCAGAGTGAACCAGGGAGCAATGGTGATGAAGGGCTGCTACACATTCCCCAAACCTCCAAAACTGGAACCTCACCATCAGATAGAGTTTAACGTCATTCCCAGGACATGTAGACCCTCAGTCACTGCCTTCTAGCACCCATATGATAAAAAGGGGTCGGGGCTTGCCATATGGGCAATAGGGTTGAGAAAATCATATAGGTGCTAGGGCTTGACGTCATCAGTCGATTGATCGGAGGGGGCCTCTCCGACCACCCGTCTAGCCCAAGTTAGGGCCAAAGTGAAGTATTGCAGGTCATGAACTGCCTATCCACGTGGGTTCTATCCTTAAGCATCACGGGTCGCCACCCAAGGCCAACAGGTGGCCTCATTGGGGGAATTTTACCCCTCTGCAGAGGTGCGGTTGGGCATTCTAACGCCCCACTGACAGGGCAACTTGTAGGCGGGACTTAGAATATGTTTACTATATTCCCTGCAGAGATGTGTTTTTTAAAAAAGGGGGATGTCCTGAGTATGACACTAAATTACATCAATTGTGAGACTCAAGTTCTGAGTCGTTCTGTCGGTTGGGGCTGTAGAATACATCGACTACAAAGGAATAAACCCCTCCAATTGGACCACCTTTTGACTGTGGGTGGTGACCCGTGACGCTTAAGAACAGAATCCTGGTGCTTGAGCAGTCCACAACATGCAATACTCCACTTTGGCCCTTACTTAGGCTAAACGGTCTGTCTGATCACATCAAGCCTTAGAACCCATATGATTGTCCCAACCCTATTGCCCTTATGGCAAACTTCAAACCCTTTTTTATCATATGTGCTAGAAGGCGGTGGCTGAGGGTTAGTGTCCTGGGTATGACGTTAAACTTCATCTAGTGGTGAAGTTCCAATTCTGGAACTCTGGGGAATGTGTAGTACCCCTTCATCGCTATTACTTCCAGTTCCACTCTGA
The DNA here is from genome assembly GCA_023376005.1 of Doryteuthis pealeii. Classification (NCBI taxonomy): domain Eukaryota; kingdom Metazoa; phylum Mollusca; class Cephalopoda; order Myopsida; family Loliginidae; genus Doryteuthis; species Doryteuthis pealeii. The sequence continues at coordinate 64,400,330 of CM042147.1, read as the reverse complement.
CTGAGTGGTAGTACCTGTTAGGGTTCTATCAATAAGTTAAATAGATCGGTTAAATAGAAGAAAATCAGTTAACAAAATGCGTTAAAAAAATTATGTTTAAAATTTTTTTAGTAACCATCACGAATGAATAAAACAATGTCTTGGGCATAAAACAACCCAACAAGGGTTGACATGCCGTAGAATCCAACCAACCACCTAAAACCTCTGTTAAAACAAAAGGTCGTTTTAGAATCCTGAAAAATTCGGGCTGCTGAAGCTAATGCGACAATTCTTCCAGGCTGTGGTCATATCAGTACTGTACCACGTGGACCCTAACGAAGCGCCTTGAGAATAAGCTAGATGGGAACTGCACAAGAATGCTGCGTGCAGTCTTGAACGTGGAAGTAGCACCCCACAAGGAAGCAGTTGGATGGCTACCTGACCCCCATCTCACAGAACATCCGAGTGAAACTGCCTAAGCACGCAGGACACTGCTGGAGAAGCAAGAACGAGCTCATAAGTGACGTTCTACTCTGGAAGCCGGCACATAGACGTGGTAATGTGGGCCGCCCACCAAGGACCTACATTGACCAACTATGCGAGGATACTGGTTGCTGTGCTGCGCAGAGGACCTCCCAGGTGCAATGAGTGATAGGGAAGGTTGGCGAGAGATTGTCATGGATATCCGTGCTGCTTACGCGACATGATGATGATGATGATAATAATGATGATGATGATGTTCTTTAGGGTGACAAAAGAAATCCTGTGTTGTAACTGCTCGGCACTGTATAACGAACCCACAGAGTAGAAATGAACAGTAGTTTTACTCTGAGTAGCGAGCCCAAAACTTCGTCTTGTTCTCTTTCTCGTTCTTGCAATATGAGACATCGGGTGTGGCTGAACATTGGCGAGATTTGCTTCGTCCTTATTACAACAACACTGAGTAAATGATATCCGTTCTGCTAACATCTGCTGGTTGGCTTTTATTTTTCCAATTTTTTCACACATCCCACAAAATGAACCACGCACAACCTCACCATTTTACTTTACATCGTCCCCTTTTATATTTCGTGGATTTTTTTTTTTTTGCTTTTTTTGGTTTTTCTTTTTGCTTTATAACTCGCTGTATTCTCTTTCTTTTTTGTTTTTCTTTTCTGGAACTCTCCCAAATTAAAAGCATAGATACTTTTCTTTCTTTCTTTTTCTTTCATTCTTTGCAACTTCTTTCCACGAAAGTTTCCTCTCTCTTCGACCACTAACTGTTTCCTTTTGGAGAAGAAATAAATGCTTCTTTCTCTTTTTTCATTCCGTCATTCTTCTTCTTTCTTCTTTCTTTCTTCTTTTTCTTTCGTTCTTCTTTTTCTTTCATTCTTTGTAACTTCTTTCCACGAAAGTTTCCTCTCTCTTCGACCATAACTGTTTCCTTTTGGAGAAGAAATAAAATTCTTCTTTCTTTCTTTCTTTCTTTCTTTCTTTTCTTTCATTCTTTAACCTTCTTTCCACGAAAGTTTTCTCTCTCTTCGACCACTAAATGTTTCCTCTGGAGAAGAAATAAATGCTTCCTTTTTCTTTTTTTCCTTCCTTCCTTCCTCTTTCTTTCTTTCTTTCTTCTTTCGTTCTTTCTTTTTTTCATTCTTTGTAACTTCTTTCCACGAAAGTTTCCTCCTTCTTCGACCAATAGATATTTCCTCTTGGAGAAGAACTAAATGCTCTTCTTTCTTTTTTCCTTCCTTCTTTCTTCTTTCTTTCTTTCTTTCATTTCTTTTTCTTTCATTCTTTGCAACTTCTTTCCACGAAAGTTTCCTCTCTCTTCGACCACTAAATGTTTCCTATGGAGAAGAAATAAATGCTTCTTTTTTCTTTTTTCCTTCCTTCTTTCTTTCTTTCTTTCTTTCTTTCTTTCTCTCCTGAAACTCTTCTTATCAAAAGCATAATGATTTTCTTTCTTTTCTTTTCTTTTCTGATAATCTACCCAATAAATATATACACAATTTTTCTTTCTTTCCTCCCCTTTAAAAGGATACATGTTTTTCTTTCTTTCTTTCTTTCCTTTTCCTGTCTAGTTCTCTCTCTAATAAATACGTACAGACTTTCTTTCTTTCTTTCTTTCTTTCTTTTTTTCTTTCTTTCTTTCTTTCTTTTCCTCCTCTTCTAACAAAATCTTTCTTCTCTCTTAGGCCACTTCATGTTTCCTCTTGAAGAAGAAAAAAAAAACCTTATTCTTTCTTTTTTTATTTATCTCCTGGAACCCTCCCTATGAAAGGCATACATACTTTTCTTTCGTTATTTCTTTGTTTGTTTCTTCTTCTTTTTTAACTTTTCTGATCAAAAGTATACAGGCTTTTCTTTTTTACTTTTTTCTTTCTTTTCTGGTACCCCCCACCCGCTAATAAATACATACACACTTTTCTTTCTTTCTTTCATTCATTCTCTCATTCATTCTTTCATTCATTCTTTCTTTCTTTCTTTCTTTGCAACCTATTCCAGTAATCAGTTCATCATTCTCCGGCCACTTAGTTTTTCCCTTTGGAGAAAATATAGACTTGGGTCCTTTAAAAAGAAAAACAAATGAAATGCCTATGTAAAATTTGTCAAAGAATTTTACATGTGAAAAAGAAAATGCAAAGAGATTGAATAACAATCTTGTTAAACAAATTAACGACCACACACGGGACATCTCCCACATGAATACACACATACATACACACATACACACACACACATACACACATACACACTTTTATACAGAGACTTTGTGGTCTTTACACTTACATAGACTTCTTATAAAATTAACTGATATTTGCACATGTAGTCTCGACTTGCAAATCGGTCGGAAAATTAAAACATATTACAGGGTGACCCAGAAAAAACAGAACCCAAATTATTTATTTATTTTCCCATTAAACTAACCTTAAACCCCAACCCTAACCCTAATTCTAAACCCTAATTCTAAACCCTAACACTAAACTCCCATAGTTAAAATTAAGTTTTATTACAAAATGTGTGGGTTCTGTTTTTCTGGGTCACCCTAATTTTCCGACCGATTTACAAGCTTAGCCCATCACATAATGATATAGTAGGAAATTTTAATTCAGTGATCAACTATATTTTTTAAATGAAATATAAATGACGCGATTTGCTAAACTTCAAATTAATATTTGAAAAAAAAAATTAAATAAAATAATCAAATTTATGTAAAATAATCTTTAAAAAAAATAACATTATTAATTCAAAGAGTAGCCGATCAAGTGTCAAATTATTATAGTAAAGTATACTAAATTGCAATTTTCTTATATAAACTAAAAAAGCATAATATGTAGAATTGCCTTACACGTAAAAACATTAACGGTTAAATTTTGTTAATTGGATTATCTCCCTTTAAACTGTTAACAGATAAATGTTGTCGATTGGATTATTCTATTCCTCGCGTCAACAGATCAATTTTTATTTGATTATCTATTTTAAACCATTAAAAGGTTAATAACAATCCGTAGGGGCGGTTCCCGTGGCGTCCCGGCTAACGTGCTCGACATCGAAATCATAGAGTTCGAACTCCAGTTGTGCTATTACGTTCACTTTCGGACTAATACCCTTGGGAAAGGTATGAGCTCCCTTATCACCCACTTTTGTACTTCTACAGTGAGGCTTATACTTAAGGCACGCTGGACACACCGATAGTCGTTCGATCACCGGTTCTCGTTCGATTACGTAGCGTAGCGCCTGATAAGTACTTCGATGAGACCGCTTAGGGGACTCTAAGTACTGTAAGTCGCTTTAATATAGGCGTCGCATCGTGGTGAAATGCTTAGCATGCTATTCTCACAGATCTATTGCAACTGAAAAGTGATTTCAATCCTCGATGGATGCTATCTTGTATCACATCCTAGTTGGCTAAATACCTACTGTTGTTCTTCAATGATGGATTTGGCTTACATTTTTTTTACTTATATATATATATATATATATATATATATATATATATATATATTAAGAAAATTTGAAAAAAACAAGTGTTCCGAAAATAGGATGAATTTATTTATCGATGTTTAAACATTTCGTAATGTGGATCGCGACTTGCCTTTCAAAAATATAACGCTGAACAAATACAGTTACACAACTAAAAAGATTTTCATCTCCTGTCATCTATAAAAACATCCTTCATTTTCTTCACCCCAAGATACATCCTGATGAAGGTTTAAAGAAACCGAAATGTTTAAACATCGATAAATAAATTCATCTTATTTTCGGAACACTTTTTTTCAAATTTTCTTAATATTGTCGGATTTATTTTCCATATTTACTCCCATATATATATATATATATATATATATATATATATATATATATATATATTCATTTCATTTATTTCAATGATTTTTTAAAAGATTTTTAAAAACTTTATTTTATTTCCCTCAGATTTTCAAAATTCATTACTAGGGTAAGTCAAAAGTTTTCCAATACAGTGGTACTTTGACTTATGAGTTTTCCGAGTTACGAGCTATCACAGTTGATTTCTTTTGAGAATTACAATTTCAGGTATGAATTATATTAATAAGTTCACTAAAAACATTTCAGTTTATTTCAATGGGGAAAATTGATTTGCTGCACGAGGAAATTGTATTACGAGTGGAATAAATTATTATTAATAAGGTTGATATTTTATTAAACAAACAAACCATTTTCAAACCTACAACCTATCTAGCCTAAGTAAGAGACAAAGTGAAGTGTCGCATGTCATGAACTGCTCAGCTACCAGGGTTCTATCCTTAAGCAGCACGGGTCACCACCCGCAGCCAACAGGTGGCCCCATTGTGGTGGGGGAATTTTACTCCTCTGTAGATGTGCAGTCAGTGTATTCTTCCCCAGCTGACACGGTGTAGTACTGATTGGTTTGGTTTCTTTGTTTAATGGCATATCAACCTTCGTGGGTTATCTAATGCCAAAACTATCGTACGTTTTTGGGCCATATGACCTTTTGCGATCTCGATTCGTGGGGACATTTTTTCCATTTACACCGTCAAAATCCTGTTAATAGACGATTTTTAGAGTTTTTTTTTTAAATTTATATATAACTAACCCCTAACAAAAAACCGGATTTTGACGGTGTAAATTAGAAAGTGTCCTTGTGAGTCGAGGTCGCGGAAGGGGTGCCTAAAGGTCATATGGTCCGTTTCTTTTAATTTCTGTCGTTTGGGATGAAATCATTTTGATTTCGTTTTAATCTACATTTTAATACTCGTGTTACGACCGTTATCATCCTGCAACACCCACTGGTTAAAAATGTGACCGTCTAAATCATCCAAGAAGAAATGCAAAAATGTAAATCCTGATTATCTGGTGTTGCTTATACGCTGAATTCTTTTTTCTTATTAGTGTCGTCACCACAGCTAAATAATGGCCCATTCCATTTTTATTATAAAGAAAGAAAGAAAAGAAAAGGGATATACTACATAGAAAAAATATAATAAAAAAGAAAGAAAGAAAGAAAGAAAGACAGTAAAAGAAAGATAGAGAGAGGGGTGAGTACCGATAACGCTAATCTGTTTCAATCAAACATAATGAAAAGATGAAAAAAAGAAAGAAAGAAAAAAGTGAGAGTTAAATCAAGATTATTATACTTTTTACATATTGAACTATTCAGCAATAGCTTTTAAGTAAACACATCAAACATTGTAATAATTAAATCATCATACTGTGGTATATCCACAGGTCCTGCTAGTACTCATTAATACTCTTGATTATTCTGATACTCTGTTTGTCTCTTAGTTTATAATTGACAATTTTAAACTAAATGCAAATGCCGGCAGCATAGGTCCAAGTATTAAACTGTGAAATCATCAAGAAAGAAAATTGACACTCTTTCCCCTCGGTGGCAACTGTCCGAAGTTTCTCTTGAGTCACTCTAGTAATAGTATACTAGGAATACACATATACACATAGGTGTGTATATGTTTTGTGTATGTATATGTGACAGACAGACAGACAGACAGAGACAGAGACAGAGAGAGAGAGAAGAGAGAGAGAGAGGTGTGTGAGAGAGAGGGGGAGAGAGAGTGAAAAAAAGAGAGTATGTGCGTTTGTTTGCGTGTGAGAGAGAGAGAGAGAGAAATATAGAATGTGTGCATGTGTGAGAAAGAAAGAGAACGTGGGTGTGAGAGTATAGTTATTTACCTAAGCTTAGCTTAGCTGTGACACAAGTCCATAAGTATGGGGTGCCCAGTAAAAATCGAACTCACTAACAATGGTCTGCGAATCTATCTTGCTAACCATTACACCCTGTATGTGTGAGAAATGAGAAAGGTGAAAGAGAAAGAAAAGAGGAGAGAGAGAGAGAGTGTGTGTGTGTGTGTGTGTGTGTGTGTGTGTGTGTGGTGAGTGTGTGTGTGAGAGAGAGAGAGAGAGAGAGAGAGAGAGGTGTGTGTGTGTGTGGGTGTGTTTGTGTGGGTGTGTGAAGCTTAACTTAATTTAGGATAAAGCCGATCTGTTAACAACTCCTTTGTTCTTTGGGAGATTTTCAAAGCGGTTTCCATTCGTTCAACTTCAGCTTCATCGTTCCATTATATTGAAACGATATCAGAAAAATCCTTTAGATGTGTTTTGCACTTAAAATAAAACATAAAAGCAGCAATAAAAATAGAACAGGCGTAAGCACGTTGGATGCTTCGTTGGTTGGGTGGTTTGTTTGTTGGATTTTATGGCATATCAACCATTGGGTTATTTTATGCCGCAGACGTTGTTTTATTCATTCTTGTTGGATATTTTAAAAAAAGTTAAACTCATTTTTAAAAACATTCTTAAACTTATTTATTAAAAACAATCTATGTAGCCCATAAATAGGACCCTAACAGGTACTACTATACAAGACAGAGTAAACCTGGGAGTAATGTCAATGAAGGGGTACTCAACACTCCCTAAAGCTCCAGTTCTTGAACCTCACCATTCGATGCAGTTTACTGTCATACCCAGGAAACTAGGACCCTAAGTCACCGCATATATATTTACCAACCCCTCTACACGAGCAGGATGTGACACAAGGTCAATTTCTCAAGCGGGGTTCAACAGGTTTGAATTCAGAGTTTTCTTCTCCTAGACTGGTTAACTAGCAACGGTTAAAGAGTCCAGTCTACCCCGCTTTTTGCCCATAGCTGGGGGAGAATTGGATTCATACCTTTCCTAAGGGTATTAGCGATATGTGAAATGCAAACAGCTTCGTCCAGGAATTGAACTCGGTCGACGAGTCCATTTCCTATGACTTTAACCATTAAACCACGCCTCCATTAAGCCTTCTAGCATATATATGCATAAAAACGGTTAGGTTTGCTATAAAGGCAATTGAGGTCGTGACAAACATATACGTGGTAGGGATTGACATGACCAGCCGATTAATCGGAGAGGGCCACCCTGACTACCCATGTAGCCAAAGTGTTCGCTAAAGTGGAATATTACATGTCATAGACTGCTCAGCATTCTGTCCTTACGCCTCATGGATCGCCACCCACGGGTAACAAGTTTTGATATGATTAAATTGCAAATTGAATTAGAAAGACTAATGAAATAAGATACAAACACAAAAATGATTACATTAATTTTTTACTTTATTCTAATTGATTTCAATATACAATTATTCATAGAATTGCTTTTATTATTAGCATTTCAGTCTCGGAAGACTATAATATAGTATTTGTGTCCCTGAAGTTACAGCACCTCCAGTGACTGTGAAGTCCAATGTTTGAAAAACATTCTCGACCACATGTCGCATTTGAAGGCTGTCCCTGAAGATGTTGATGTGCCGTTGCTTTGTTGCCGCGGCTTTCCTTTTGGGCATCTTAGCTTCATGGTGTTGCGCCAGGGTGACTTCAAACATGAACAGTCTTCTACGAAGAGTCTGCCGCCAAATCTTCCCTGTTGGAAGGGGCAATGCCAAAGGTCCAGTAGAAAGTGCTTTTAATACGTTTGAGACTAAAACAATAATATTAGAAATCAATAACACCAAGTAATTATTTATTACACACGGTTTTATTAAAACGGGTATGCAAAGTATTCAAACCATGTACTATGTAAACCTTAATTTCTTAATGAATTATAACACACATCGCAGAATTTTAAAGACATTAAAAATATCGGTTTTTTAGGCAAATCTATCTTAGCTAGACCTTATTAGAGACATTGTTGATAAATAAGATGCTAATTAAGATTAAATAATGCTTATTTAATAAACATTGAGAATATAACATAAATAACTGAGGGTAATGTGACGTTGGTGGCGACGTGCTTTCACTTACAGACACACACACACACAAATAATCTCTATTATAATAAGATAAGACATTTAAGTAATGCTACCCTTGTACAGTCTTAGTAAATACAGATTCAGTCTTAAATTCTTTGGACACACCTTGTATGTATAAGTGAATCAATGCGTCCATATTTATGAAATTAACACACATAGAGGATGTTCACTTTCTTTCTATTTATTTAATAGAAAAATAAACTAATAACTGATAAGACGTGTTGTGAAATGTGCAAATTAAATGCGATTTCGCGTTTCTATATTATAATTAGTGCTGTCGTTATTTGATCAAATACGATTACCGTATTTTTCGGACGATAAGGCGCACCGGATTATAAGACGCAGTATCAGTGATCTGTTTTCATATATAAAGCGTACCGGAGTATAAGGCGCATAAAGCAGAACAAAGCAGTTGGATAGGTCAGATTTATTCAAGTCACTAAAAATAACTATCAATATTGTTCACTTGTAACACACAAAGTACAGAAAAATACGCTCACTTTTTCAATCATTCCTCTTCTACAAATCCGGCAAATTCTTCATCTTCGGTGTCGGAGTTTAACAGTTGGGCAATGGCGGCATCAACCAAATCTGAATCCCTTTCATCATCCTCTGAGTCAGTCTCATTGCTGTTGTTTGGCTGTTAAGTGGTAATTTCGGCCTTCGTGAAGCTTTGACGATAGTTGAGACCGATACCTTGGCCCAGGCATCGACGATCCATTAGCAGATAGTGGCGTAACTAGCCCGGCGTTGTCTCCCTGTCTTGGTAAAGGTGTGCTCACCTTCTGTCATCCAATGCTCCCACGCGGCTCGCAATTTGACCTTGAACGCCCTGTTCACACCAATATCTAGCGGTTGGAGTTCTTTGGTTAATCCTCCCGGAATGATGGCAAGCTCCGAATTAGTTTTCTTCACTTGATCTTTGACAGTTTTCACAAGGTCTAATCACAACCAGGATTCATACATAAGGCGCACCGGATTATGAGGCGCACTGCCGATTTTTTTTAGCAAATATAAGGATTTTAAGTGCATCTTATAGTCCGAAAAATACGGTATATGGAAGATTAAAAAGACCTTGTGTTAATCTAGCCTGATGGGAGATCAGGAAAATAACTACGAGTATATGTAAGGTTAAACGAACGCCCCTTTTTTTAGCAGTTTGTATACTCGACAAAGAGTTGAGTGAGACTTGAATTTATTCAAGTATTTCAGTTTAACTAATTATCCAAATAGTTGTATTCCTATTCAATAGCTAAACATTCTGGCTGCTTAAAATCTATCTGAAACAAAGTATAGCGCTATCAGTGAGGCCTTTTAATATGGTGACTGTGTCATCTACAGAGAGGTAAATCCTCCAAGAAAGGAATGCCCTGGTTTTGACACTAAATTGCATCTGATAACGAGGCTCTAATTCTGGAGATCTGGGGTGTTTGAAATACATTTTTATGACTCTTACTCCCAGATCGAATCTGACCCTGAGTAGTATCTATTAGGGGCTCATCTATAGGTCAAATAAATCTGTTTAAAAATTATTTGTATTCGATAAGACGTGTGCAAAAAAAAACACTCTTTAGAAACAGTTACACAAGAAATTAAATATAAATGTATGTAAACGCGATTTCTTAACCTCTATGCATAAAATAAACCTAGACAGGTTGACATGCCATTAAAATCAATCAATCTTAAACAAAATAGATTGAATTATCTATACATATATAAAGGGCAGTTGTGTGTATATGTATGTCCGGAGGAAACTTCGAAAATAAAACAATTAACAACAAAGTAAATATATATACACATTAAATATCACCAGGGCTTGGTTTTTGAGCAAAAATGATAGAGATTTGATTTATATTCGTAAAGATAATTAAAAATTAAATTTAAATGATAACAGCAGGGATTTTTTTTTCATTTAATATTCTAGATAATAGACATTAACATTTCTTTTCAGAGTAGCTGGATCAATGCAAGGGCTATTTTTTTTTACATAGGATTCAACTCACGATTCAGTAATAATGGATTTGCGGGACTAACTTTAAAAAAAACCTCTCTACCAAGGCGATGCCAGGTAGCCGCTGCTACTTTAAATTAATGGTATTTTTTCAAGGCATGTAGAAGAAACTAATGGAAATTAATAGAAACTGATTGAATAACAAACTGTTAAGTATCTGACCGCCATACTTGGCCAGTTGAGAAGGACTTAAAGTAAGTAAATAAGTAAGTAAGTCCTGAGCTATAGAATCCTTTGGTAAGTGAATAAGTCCTGGATTATGTAATCCTACGTAGTGTCAAAAGGTCCAGTCATACAATCCTATGATCCGTCGTCCACGAAGGTCCAAGTAGTAATGATTAGGCCAGTATAAGTAACAATTATCAGCAGCAGAGCACTGCCAGTGATTGGACAAGAAGTTGGTCACATGGTTGTCGGCGAGTCTATAAGTACAAGTGGCCATCTGGCACACACCTTATATCGGGAAAAAACCAACACAAACTTCGGGGAAAATTATAGAATCATTGAAGAATTATAGTTGGTTGAATATCATTTCCTCTTGCGGAATAAATGTGTGAATAATTCACGACGAATTGATAACAACGATATTTTATAGTCTGAACAAACTTAATAGAAGAGAATACAGACATGTCAGGAGATACAAGATAGAACTTATACATAGTTCTATGAGCGAAGTGTCCTAAGCAGAAACTATGCTTTTAGTTGAGAAAGTCTTGAGTCAGATGGTAAAAGTGGAAAGTATAAACACTTACACGTTGAGCATGTTTTCGACTGCAATGCCACAGGAAAATGCAGGGGTTACAAAGCCCCCAGTCGTAGACAGTAGATACAACTGGTACGTCTTACTTTTGTCAAGGATGGAAGGTTAAAGAGAATCTGACTTCGCTACCGCTGCTCGCTACGCCACCTAGTGACAAGTGTCAAACACGAAAGATAATTAACTCCCGTGTCCCCTATTAGCCGAGAGATGTAATCCCTGCAGAAAGATCATGTAATTCCTCAAACAAATACCAACGGAATCCTAGATATGCAAATTGATCTAAGGTTATGTTATAACCTTGAGGTGGAAAAAGATACACAGGGTGCGTGAATATGTATTTTATTCAGCACTTTTAACATAGAACAACAAGTAGTACAATCACAAGACAAAACGTATAAAATGAGGAGGTTCAAATGTCTGGAGTTGACGCATTAATTTCGTCCGAATATTTTTCCCGACTTCTGTCACTGCTGTGTCGACTCTTATATGGCTGTGGGTCAGTCCATCTTGTAGGGGTGTTAACTCCTCTAAAACAATGTTAAGAGACAGTTGTTACTGACCTCAACAAGTGTTTGGGTTCATATCTAATTGAAATGAAACATGGCTTCAATGAAAGAAGTGTCAATTGAAAAAAGTAGAAAGTATCATAAAACTCATTCAAGAAGGCAATCCACAATGGAGTGGAGTGAAGGGCGTTGGTTGTTCCCAGTCAGCTGTGTCTAAAATTTAGTGCAAATATAAAAGTTACCCCTCCCGGTTTTTTTTCCATGGCCGTATTTGCTTAGTTAGTATAGCATCCGTCTCGGGACCTCAAGGTTCTGGGTTCAATACTCGGCCCTTGCCAACTCAGTGTATGAGTAGGCACGGCTTGGATCTGTGCAGTAAAGTGGGGAGCTGATGGTAGGTGTGGCACTCCACCTCAGACGCAAAAACAATCACCCTGGTCTAGCGCTTTTGAAAAGGAGATAGACTCCCTCATTGTCCGTATGATACCGACAATAGGCCACTCTACCTACTACTACTATTCAAAAAGTGGCATTTTTTTCATATGACTTTGATAGTCTGTGTTTAAAATTTAGTGCAAATATAAAAGTTACACCTCCCGGGTTTTTTTTTGTCCATGACTTGGAAAAATATGCATTAATTTCAATAATTGAATCTACTTTGTTTAAGTCTCGTAAAATACATCTATGAGATGATGGATGGGGGAGTCATCAGCGATGTTGTAACCCTGGGATCATTGGAATTTCGGTCTTTCAACATCGGATTTCCTCCCCCAGAAGAGCAATCGGAGCTGATCAAACCCCGACCCTCCCCACTCAGCAAATGGCTTTCGCAAACCTCGCTTCCTGTTGACCCTATATATGTACTGGTCACCTGACCCCTAACCAATGGCAATGGAGCTCTTCTTATATATATTGCTTTAATTTAATAATCGAGATGAAGGAATATTTAATGAAGTCAGAATGTTCTTTAAGAAAATATTATTGCGTTTTATTTGTTTTTTTACTGTTAAAATAAACAAAAACAAGATGAACATCCTCTAAGTTTGCTAATTCCATAATTAAGACTCTGTTAGTTGTCAGCAAGAATACTGAGAAAAGTTTTGGATTTTCGATATAAAAAAAAACTTGCTGTCTTTTGCCAAAAGACGGCCACCAGACATTTAATATAAATATATATATGCATGAAAAACAGCAACAGTCATAACGGGCACCGATTGACCGGAGACAGAAAATTTCACACACACACCACACACACACACACACACACACAAAGCACGCACACACACACACACACAAAAGCACGCACACTCACAAAAGCACGCGCACACAAAATACACACACAACACACACACACACACACACACACACACACACACACACACAAAGTTTCTATTTACGCTCAAATACCAGATAAAATTATTGACGTGCCGGATTGTATGTCTCGTGAGATTTTAAAAAAACACATATAATAATGGAATAAACAATGCGGGAACACATGAACTCTGAAGGAAATGAATGAATCGGCAAATACAACTTGAGAACAACTGTTATTAGTGAATGCCATTTCACTCTTAGTTGCAAATGACACAAGCTGCTCTTTTCATGTCTGCATTTTCGAGCTGATTATATTACTAAATGCTCAGACCACACATTCAATATTAATGTGTGGGCCAACTACGGAATGGCACCATGATTAGTGCACGTAAAAGTTCAGATAAATATCATCTTTATACACTGATGCACCGGACAAGTATCCTCATCTTTGTTGTTATTATTATTATAGACACAATATTTCGGTTGTTTTGTTATCCGGCCTTCTTCACGTTGTCAGTGGCTGCGGTTAACATTCTGGAAATATCAACTGAATCATTTCTGTCCTGTTGGTGGGCTTAGAATATGCTAACTGTATAACCTGTAATGGTGATAAGGCACCCTCAAAGAGGTGACTTGAGTATAACACTAGATGGTGAGGCTCCAGTTCTGAAGATCTGGGGGAGTATGGAATACCCCTTTATTACCAACTCCTAGGTTCACTCTGACTGGGTCAAATTAGTTTTAATATAACCATGGGCAAAAAAAAAAAAAAAAAAACGCTTAAGAAATAATTACACAAGAAATGTAAATATGAACGTACAATGAATGTGATTCCCTAACCTCTAGGTATAGAATAAACCTAAATGGGTTGACATGCCGTTAAATAAATCAATAATTAGTTTGAGCATAGGCTTCAGGCTGCTTACAGTACTTGGTCTTCTTAATTCAGGTCACCCATTTATGTACTGGGCAGGATCGTCGCTGTTTAACTTCGGAGAACCGATGCTTTTAAGTTAATCTAGCTTTAAGTATCTATTCTAGTATTGTTAATAGTGACGTTACTTTTTTATTATGATTCAGTGAAACGGTTAGTTGGTTGGTTGGTTGGATTTTACGGCATGTCAATCCATGTAGGGTTATTTTATGCCGATGACGTTTTTGTTCATTAATTCTTGTTGGGTATTCAATTTTTAAAAAACATTTTCAAAACACACTTTTAAAAAAATCATTTTATGGTTGATTTAAACCCTAGACGGGACCCTAACAGGTACTACCACTCCAGACCAGTGGACACAGCGCTCCAAAAATGGAACTTTACTACTATATACAGTTTAACGCCATAACCAGAAGAATAAGAGCTTTAACCGCCGCTTCTAGCATATATATATATATATATATATATATACCAACCCCTCCGCACGAGCAGGATGTGACACAAGGTCAATTTCTTAAGCGGAGTTTAACAGGTTTGAATTCAGAGTTTTCCTTGTCTAGACTGGTTACCTAGCCATGATTAAAGAGCCTAGTCTGCCCTGCTATTTTCCCATAGCTGGAGGGAGATTTGGATTCATACCCTTCCCAAGGGTATTAGAGCCAAGTGAAATGCAAACAACTTTGTCCAAACCGGGTTGACAATGCCATTTCCTACGACTCTAACCATTAGACCACGCGCCTCCATTCTAGCACATATATGATAAAAAATTGGGGATTTGGCATAAGAGCAATAGAGCTGGGACAATCACGTATGTGCCAGGGCTTGACGTGACCAGCCGATTGATCGGAAGGAGCCTGTCTAGCCCAAGCAAGGATCAAAGTGGAGACTTGTATGTCATAGACTGCTCAAACCCCAGGATTCCGTCCTTAAGCATCACAGGTTGCTACCCACAGCTAATAGGTGGCCCCATTGGGGGGATCTTACCCCGCTGTATGGGTGCAATTGTCAGATTCTACAGCCTCAGTCGATAGAGCTCATTTTGTTACATACTCATACACATATACTCATGTTGGGAATGTACACAACGGAAGTTCTTTCACTAGAGAGAGAGAGAGAGAGAGAGAAGAGAGAGAGAGAGAGAGAGAGAGATGAATAACTAGCATTACTTACTTCTTGGCCATTGGTGATCTTTAGTCGTTTCTATTCTTTCTTTCCATGTTGACTTCTATTTCTAGGTTCTTGTTGGTTGTTCGTCTTTGATTCACTCCTTCTTCTTGGTCAGTCTTTTTGCCAAGACATGCATCAACCAACAAAACCATATTATTTCTCTAAACTTTTATTTACTTATCTAAACTTCTTTCTCTAACTAAACATAGCACGCGTGTGCAAGTGATCCCAGCTAAGGCAAGGGCAACCTTCTTGCCTGATGTTCTAGCTGGTACTGAGGGTTAACCAGCTATCACGTGACTTCACGTATTTCGCGGTCTTTCTGTAATATTCAATGGAAAGTGCGGCCCCTGATATGAAAAGGTGCCGTCCCTTCAGAAATACAGGGGGTTGACAATAATCTATGCAACCACATAAATTATGCAACAATTCAGGTTAGCTCAGTCGGTAGAGCGTTCGGCTAGAAATCGCAAGGTTCTTAGTTCGATACCGGCCCTCGCCAACTCAGCGTTATGAGTGGCACATGCATCTGTGCGGTAAAGTAAGGAGCTGATGGTAGGTGTAGCGCTCCACCTCAGACGCAAAAACAATCTCCTTGGTCTAGCGATAGGGAAAAAGGATAGACGCCCTCGCTGATTGGCTGATACCGACTTTAGGCCATCCTGACGACTTTACGTTACATATTTTTGACTAGTACGTTTTAAATTAGCAATAGCTTAAAAAAACGTTTCCACATTATGTTTATTAACCGTGTTAATAGATAACTTTAATATATGCTGGAAATGGCTTAAGGCTATACGAGCAGATAAAGAAAAGAGGACTGTATAAACACCATAAACTCTTTATCAAACTTTTTAACGTAAAAAAATGGCCGATTATGGAGCCACTGGATTCAACATTCCAGCCTTTAACATGGGTCCCGAAAACGAACAGTGAGGTATATTCATCAAAACACGCAAGTAGGTATTTCCGCCACATTCCCTTCGGTTATTTCCGTAATACTAGCCAAACATTATTGGGTAAGTCTGCTGAATTACGAGCCAGTGAATAGTTACATACGTGCTATTGATTACACCGTATGTTGTTTATATATATATATATATATATATATATATATATATATATATATATATAAAAGATATACATATATATATATATATATATATATATATAAGAGGTAAGATATATATATGTATATATATAATATATATATATATATATATATATATATATATATATATATATATATATATATAAAGAAATTTAAAAAACGAAGTGTTCCAAAAATAAGATGAATTTATTTATCGGCGCTTAAATGTTTCGGTTTATTTAAACCTTCATCGGAATAGATTATGGGGTGAAGAAAGTGATGGATATTTTGTAGATGACAGGAGTTAGAAAAATATTTATAAAAAGTTTGTAACTGTATTTGTTCAGCGTTTTTTGAAAGACGAGCCGCGAACCCCATAATCTATCCTGATGAAGGTTTAAATAAACCGAAACGGTTAAGCGTCGATAAATAAATTATTATTTTTGGAACACTTCGTTTTTCAAATTTCTTAATATTGTCAGATTTATTTCCATATTCCCTCTCATATATATATATATATATATATATATATATACTCACACACACACACACACACACACATATATATATATATATATATATATATATATATATATATATAACGGTTATTTATTCCGTCTTTCCTTCATATGTTGCTCTTGATGAAGACCACTTTATTAAAAGGTCGAAACAGATTCTTTCAGCAAACTAATAACATCATCTGTTTTTTTCTAAAAATGTTAAATTCATACTGTCGGATTCACTTCCATTTACTTCATATATATATATATATATATATATATATATATATGTGTGTGTGTGTGTGTGTGTGTAATTCATCCAAGAGAAGTCAATATATCATAAACATACAACTATAATAATTGTCGAAAGAATTATGGGTGAACCCCGGTTTCGATCTGCATCATCTCTTCGGGAGCCTACCTTATATTTGACCAAATTCAAGTTATTAGTCAGATGAACTGATATAAACGTATTTTCCGATAGTGACGGTTGAATGTTGTGGCAATCCATATTTTCGTATTATTTACACGTTTGTCTTATTCTATGATATATATTCGTCTATTCGTTTATTTATTTCCCAGTTCTCATTTCTGTATTATTCTATTTGCCAGTAATAGCAAGTGTAAACAATTAGAATTCAAGATTATAAGTACTAGCAAATATATGCACCCTCTGGGTGCAAGTATTTAAGTTTTAATGTAATAAAATATTGTATTAAATTAGAAAGGCTAATGAAACTAAATAAGAATACAGATAAAAAGATTTGAAACAGAGGGAGTATAATAAAAGATTTGAAACAGAGGGAGTATAATAAAAAATGGAACAACTGAAACTTACTCTTCCATCACTCTCGTCTTTCATTGTTATTTTTTCTAATTTAAGTATTTAGTTATAAGAGGAAGTAAAGAATAAAATGACAGTTATTTTTTCTTGTTAATGGATTTCATTTAAGATTCATTGAAGAGATTTTTTGCTTATATTCATTAAAATAAAACCAAACAGTTAGAAATCAATAATACTAAGTACATATTTATTAAATTCGATTTTTTAATATTAATATGCAAATTAGCCTTCCCGTTCACACTGTAAACTGCTATTTTGTTGTATATATGAATATAATTGCATGTTATCAGTATGTAGACATAGTTAACAGTATTAATAATGTAAGACAATTTTATTAATAATTGAGGTTTAGATAAAACTAAAATCCCAGAGAATGTAATGTAAATAACTAAGAGAATTGTGACTTGAGTAGGAATATAGTTTCGGTTACAGACAGAAAAACACGCAATCTCCATTATAATAAGATAATCATATTTTACGAATCTTATAATACTAATTTATCGGAGGCGCGTGGTCTAATGGTTAGAGTCGTGGGAAATGGACTCGTCGACCCGAGTTCAATTCCTAGACGAAGCTGTTTGAATCTTACATTGCGCTAATACCCTTGGAAAAGGTATTAATAGCAATACTCCCTCCAGTTATGGGTAAATAGCAGTGCAAACTGGGCTCTTTAACCATGACGAGGTAACCAGTCTAGGAGAAGGAAAACTCTGAATTCAAACCTGCTGAACTCCGCTTAAGAAATTGACCTTTTGTCACATCCTGCTCGTGTGGAGGGGTTGGTAAATATAATATATATATATATATATATATATATATATATATATATATATAATACTAATTTATAGTATTTCACTGTTCTTATCTCTGTATCTCCTCCTATTCAGTTTTGGCTGGGTGGCGAGACGAGACCTATCGCAAGATGGCGTCTTGTCCAAAGGGACATTTCTCAAAGAATTCTCAAATTTCTCGTTTGTCTGACTCAAGTTTATAAAATTAAGGCATCTAAATGAAGATAAAGTCTTGTGTTCGTTAATCAAAAGCAAGCAACGGACACAAACAACAGGATTAAACACCCAAGGAATTCCAACAAGAAACCCAAGAAGAAGAGAAAGATTTAGAATATTAGAATCAGCTAAGAAGAATAAAATAAGTATACTGTACAAGATAAGTATAAATCTATATAAAAATTAGTATGAGACAATATGTTAACAATTAATTTTGCTCTTTGGTTGGTTGGATTTTTTACGGCATGTTGATCCTTGGATTATTTCACGCCGAAGACGTTTTTTTGTTTTATTCATTCTTGTTGGGTATTCAATTATTTAACACATTTTCAACTAATTTTTTTTATCTATTCAACACATAGATGGGAACCCTACAGGTACTACCACGCCTTCATTTATCGTGTCACCTGTTGACCGGTGCAGGAAAAGCATGTGTGTGGTTAAGTTTTATCTAGTTTAGCCAGTTGATATCAAAGACCCCCTATTTAAAGGAATGTCATGGACAGGAACTGCCTCTGAGAGTGGGGCTACATATCTGGATAATATGGAATACCGTTTTACTGCAATTACACCCTGGTCAACTCTAGTCCGGAGTGATAGTACCTGTTAGGGTTCTATCTATGGTCAAACAGATCTGTTTAAAAAGTGTTCGTATTCACAAGGACCGTGTACAAAAAGGAAAAACTTAAGAACACAAAATTGTTGATACGAACGAATAAGGAACGCAATTCCCTAACTTTTATGCATAAAATAGACAGTTTGCAATGCCGTTAAAATTAATCAATAAATCGATCAATTAATCCGTCTTCTCTATTTTGCATGACACACTCTAAATTCCAAGGATGAAGGTAAGCATGTAGTTACGTCGGTAACGAGGGGATAAGATATCGGACTACCATGCAGTCAGTCTGAGTTCGACCCTACCCAAGGATAGTTGTGTCTAGCCACACTGAAGAGGCATGATATGCCGAAACACGTGTCTGTGGATGACTTATTAATATATGCTCCCATAAATTTGGTAATGAGCTCTCTAATTGGTAATTTAAATTAACTCTCACTACTAAGCAAATAAGCAATGATCATTTCTCCGGAAATTTGATCTCTCAGTGACCGAAAGATACGTACATTCCTATGTATTTAATAGTTTAAAAACACCAGTCCCCCGCATCAGCTGTCAGTGGGCGAGGGGATAAGATATCGGACTACCATGCTGTCAGTCTGAGTTCGACCCTACCCAAGGATAGTTGTGTCTAGCCACACTGAAGAGGCATGATATGCCGAAACATGTGTCTGTGGATGACTTATTATATATATATATATATATATATATATATATATATATTATGGATACTATTATCTTGTTACTATTAGTTTCATGTTTACGCAATCCTCAGACAAGAGTCAATCATTTTGACTCTTGTCTGAGGATTGCGTAAGCCTGAAACTAATGGTAACAATATAATGATATCCATAATATATATTATTATCTGCTCTGCTATATTAGCATTGAGCACCTTTATATGCCAATACTTTTCTCTTAATTCTCTATTCATTCTATATATATATATATATATATATATATATATATATATATATATATATTAAAATTACGTATCCCATGTGTAAAGATGAGAGATAGTGAGAAAGGTGAGAAAGAAAAGCAGATGTCTTGTGTTTGGTATCTCTGGGTTGCAGCTGATCACATGTACGAATCTTTCCCCCTCTCCCCGTTCTTTAGTTGAGCCTCAAAAACGATCGGCCGGTGCCAAACATTCAGGAAATGCCGGACTGGCGCCAATAAAACCGCGCGAAAACACACCAAGGAAATAATGTTTGGCCCTGATTCAATTTCCAGGTGCAGGAGAACGGAGCCACAAAAACTCTGACGAAAGATGGCGAGAGACTAAAAAAAAAAGAAAAAAAACGAGAACCCCCCCAACCCCCCAAAAGAAAAACAAATAATAAAAAACACGTTATACCTTTGGTGACTACATTGAAGGAGGGGGGTCCAACTTAAATATAAGTCACTACTGCTTGCATTTGTGTTAGTACATATACATTTTTGAATATATCCGGTTAAAATAGGAAATTTAAAAGATACATTGTAACCTTTAAATAACTTGAATTTGTGAACTCATATTTGCTGTTTGACATACATGTGGGGGATTCTGGTAAATAATTTTTTTCTGGTTTTCAATTAATTTTTATCTGTGTCGCCTGTCTGATGAGACTAAAATTTTAGGAAGTTTTAGAAATTTATTTAAATTTCTAAAAGCCTTCTAATTTTTTGGTCGAAATAAATTTATTACACAATGACGGTTTATTGAGTTGTTCCTCTCTTTCACACACACACACACACACACACACACATATATATATATATATATATATATATATATATATATATATATATATATTTATTTTTAAGCTGGATGAATCAATGATTGTTTTCTAAAGGATTTTGTCCTGTTTAGTTTAATGGCACAAAATTCGTACTAAAATATTCCTTAATTTTAGGGTTGAGTTATGTTTGAACAAAATCCATTTTAATTGGTTCTAATTAGTCGTAATTAAGTCAAAAACTGACCCGTCTCTTACTTTACATTCTACTTGCCACTTTCCTCCTCTCTGTTTATATCTTGATTACCTCTTGTTATATATGTTAGTTTCTCAGTGACTGATGAGAGAGAGAGAGAGAGAGAGAGAGAGAGAGAGAGAGACAGAGAGATTGAAGAGTGTGAAACGTATTTGTATGTTAAGTTTCATAGCAGCCAGTCCGTAGCTTCAGCATCTAGGTTCCTAATAAATTTAAATTAGGTCAAAAGTTACTTTTTTCAGAAATCGTACAAAATGATTTTAATGTTGTTTTTTTTTTAAATTCTTCTGTCGTATTTACTTTTCTTTTTAATTTAATTCACGTTGCAAACTCACTTTTCCCCAATCCCAATTATCTACCCAGAGCTTAATGGGTAACCTAATGGGCCACGTTTTATGTAGTATATATATATATATATATGTGTTGTGTGTGTGTGTGTGTGTGTGTGTGTGTGTGTACTTCTATTAAAAAGTTCATTGAAATAAATATCTATAAGCCAACATGACGGAGTTTTAAGTTATTCCTTAATATGGCATTGTGAGTTTATAGGAAATATAGCGATTATATTCTTATATCGGTACTTGACGAGCGAAAGTTCATATATGAAAAATAAGTATAGCTGCACTATGATATAGATTGCTTTATATATATATGGTTCAGTCGATAGTGTTCGGCTGGGAACCTCAAGGTTCCTGGTTCAATACTGGTCCTCGCCAAATCAGCGTAGGAGTAGCACATGGATATGTGCAGTAAAGTGTGGAGCTGACGTCTGTGGCGTCTGACTCAGACGCTAAAAAGCAATCTCCTTGGTCTAGCGCTGGTGAAAAGGGGATAGACTCCTCGCTGTATGACTGATACTGACAAAGGATCAATGTGGTTTCATGCGCAATCATCAGGTTGTTGAGCAAGAATGGTGTTTGTTGAAGATCTTTACTCCTAAAGATCTTATGGATCTTGCTGATGATTGCCCTTATGAAACCTGGGTCGCTGTTTATAATGAACATTGATCCTTTGTAAAATAAATAAATATTAGCTCTACTGTATTTTCTTTGTTTCATATTTGATATATATATATATATATATATATATATCCATAGACACCGTGTTTCAACGTCAACGTCTCATCAGTGTGCTAGACTTAACAGCTACTGCTAGCCAGGAGCGAAACCCGGCTGAATTCTCATCAGTCCGATTCTTACCTCTCGGTCGCCGGTAGCTGTCAGTAAGAGGCGAACATTTAACTGATAAGTACATATATCTGTAGATCACCAGAGAACTCAAGTTTGTAAACAACAGACGAGTAATGTCTTTTTCGCTAGGCGGTGAAAGTTCGTTAAAGTCCCCTCTAAAAGCTCTACCGGGTTGTGGGAGCATATAATAGTCACACACACACACACACACACACACACACACACATATATATATATATATATATATATATATATATATATATATATATATATATATATATATTCGTAATCAGCTTTTTTATAAAAAGTTGATTTACTTCTAAACCAAAGGATCTAATTATATTGAATGCATTTACTGACCTCTCTGCACGGGCAGGATGTTACACAAGGACAAATTCTTAATCGAAGTTTATCAGGTTTGGATTTTCCTTTACTTAGACTGGTTGCCTGCCTAAAGAGCCCAGTACGCCCTACTACTTACCAATGGCTGGAGGGAGAATAGTTGAATTCATACCTTTTCCAAGGGTATTAGCGCTATATGAAAATGTTTATGAAAATGCATTCAGCCTGACTATGCAGGAAATGATTATTTGTAGCTTGAAAACTGTTCTATTCAGTGGTATTATTAGACATATGACCTTTAGGCACCCCTTTTTGATCTCGATTAAGAAAGGACATGTTTTTTATTTACACCGTCAATATCCGATTGTTTTGACAGACGATTTTTAGATTTATTTTTGAATTATAAAACTAACCCCTAACCCCTAACCCTAACCCCTAACAAACAACCGGATATTGACTATGTAAATGAAAAACATGCCCTTTCTTAATCGAGATGAAAAAGGGGTGCCTAAAGGTAATATGGTCCGTATTATTTGTGCTTCCTGTGGCTGTTGTAGTTTCTGTAGAAATAAACTGGAGGCGTTACTTTCGAAGCACCCTTGGTATTTTAATATTTATGCAATGAAGCTAAGAAACAAGATTGTACCTCACTCTTAGATCTACTTCTAAGAGCACTCAAACTTCCGTGCATTTGTTGTATGCACATGTGTGTCTATTTACTTTAAATATTTCGGACATCTTTTTCAAGTTAAATAAAGCAGACCTTCCTTTAAACTTGCCGGGTTTTTTTTTTTTTCAACGAGAACAAATTCTTTTTTTTTCTCATTTTCAGACGAAATGTAAATGTATATGAACAAAAATAAACGTTCTAAAACGGGATTCACATTCGGAATCAATGATTCTAACATACTTTATTTAGTTTTCAAGAAAAGAAAGTCTTCTTGGCAATGAAACAGCTTTTTCGTTCACTTTTGTCATAACTTAATTCTTTTTTTTTTCTTTTTTTTTTTACATAATCTAAAGTACTTAAAGTATGTCGGCCGAAATAGACACAGAGGAAAGAAATCTTCAAACTTTGAAAAGCATTAAGAGAACATCTAAAGAATTTGTAATGTGAAGTATTTTCTATTTCATAAGTATTATCAGAATCTCTTTAATCTGCAGATATTTATTTAGTTTTGCCAATATAGATAAATTGATCGATAGTTAGACAAATAGATAGACTGACACATACAAAGAGACAGACAGAAAGAAAATGATTCAGTGCATGTTTTATAGAAGAATGCTTAGCGCCAATTACTTTGGTTTGTTTTCTAATCCATGTTGATCTTTTTTATCTCTTGAGATATTCCTAGAATTGCTTTTCCCATTAGTTTCTTCTTCTTCTTCTTCTTCTTCTTCTTCTTCTTCTTCTTCTTCTTCTTCTTCTTCTTCTTCTTCTTCTTTCTGATTCCCTTGTACTTCTTCTTCTTCTTCTTTCTTGTTCTGTTCTTGTTCTTCTTGTTCTTCTTCTTCTTCTTCTTCTTCTTCTTCTCTTCTTCTTCTTCTTCTTCTTCTTCTAGGTATTTGTCTATCTTTTCGTTTTCCTCCATCTTCACCCTGTGATCTGCTGGAACATTATTATTATTTTCACTCCTTTTGAGTTTGTCACATCAGCGTTAGCTGATGGTATTTCACTGGCGTCTGAGTGACAAGTCTCCTCAGGTCTCCAGGACTCTTCTGAGTATTCTAGTCGATTGCAGCAGTGCAGTAGTCTGGATATTATTATTATTATTATTATTATTATTATTATTTGGGAGGAGGGGTATAACCACTTTACAGGGAATGCACTGTTCTAGGCAAAACCGACAGAGCATGTGATGTAGTGGTTAAGCAAGCAAAGCTAGCATACCACTGTTCGTGGGTTCGATCCTCACCTCTAGCTTTGTACCAAACTAAAATAATCTCAGATGAATGATGACTAAAAGATAAATAACTTTACAGCCTCACTTTCATTTAACAGATGTAAAATAAGTGTTCACTTTAGTATAGAGGTTGCATGTAAACCAACCTGATTGAGTGCCGTTAAAAATGAAATCAAACCATTAGAAAAGTTTATATAAAAAATAAAAAAAACACGTTCCCAGAGGATATATGGTATATGATCGATTAGGAGCAAGAAAAATTAACAAATTTTTTCTGCGAAAATGTCAGACTCAGCGATACAGAATATTGATTGAAAATGGCGGACATGTCTAAACGGAATATTGATTGAAATGTTTTACCACAACCAACCAAGATCCAGAAGGCTTTTCAATTCTGCTTGTTTATTACTTGTTTGGAAAGAAAAAATGAGCTAAATTAGATTTATCGCAATTAAATCCAGTTTAACATGTTTCCCTTTTCCCCTAGTACTCGCTCTTCCCCCAATGGAAGCTGGATAGAGGGAAGGGCCAAGGGTAAAATAGTGTCAAGGGATGGGCGTATATAGTTAGCCTCCAGCACTCCCAATAAACTTAGTTACGACACGGAAAAACATTAGGCTATTTTCCTCTCATCAAAAACAGGAAGGGTCCTACGTAACCACTCCTGGTTACCCCGTTGATATAAATATATATATATTTTTATTTACCAACCCTCCGCACGAGCAGGATGCGGAATATGGTCAATTTATTAAGCGGAGTTTAACCGGTTTGAATTTAGAGTTTTCCTTCTCCTAGACTGATTACCTAGCCATGGTTAAAGAGTCCAGTTTGTACTGCTATTTCCCCATAGCTGGATGGAGAATTGGATTCATACATTTCCCAAGGGTATTAGTGTTGTGTGAAATGCAAACAGCTTCGTCCAGGAATTGAACTCGGGTCGACGACTCCATTTCCTACGACTCTAACCATTAGACCACGCACCTCCATAATTACCCATTGATATATGTACGTACATATATGTTATACAAGTGAAAATTTACTGACTTTTCTAACTGCATACACAGAGAAAAAATACACCCAGCCACATACAGACACACAGACACACTCATATATATACAAGTTTATAGATATTATGGGTGATATTTATAAGTAAATAATGCTCAATATCGTAGATAGAGCATATGTACCCAAGTTAGGGTAGCGTGGGCATGGAGTCAACGGCTTTTGGTTACGGGCTGTTGAAATGTGACAACGCCTATGTACCATTGCAACATGAATTCTCCGAACAACACTTTTTATTAGATAGCAACACTTGACACTATAGAAAATATTATTTGTATTAGATAGGAATAATTGAAAACATAAAAATGTATCCAAACAAATGATTACTGGTAAATAGAACAGTTACTTGAAATCATATTAGCATTAAGAATAAATACTTGAAGCTGAGAGAAAATATGGAAGTAAATCCGACAGTATGTAGAAAATAGAAAAATAAAGTTTTCCCAAAAAGATGAATTTATTATAGACGGTAAAGTCGACTTTAAAACGTTAAAACTGTTGTCTATTCGGACAACACTTATTCCATCCTAATGTCCTGATAAAGGTTTAATAAAAACCGAAACATTTTAACGTTGACTATCATTTATAATGAATTTATCTTTTGGGAATTCTTTTTTTGAATAAACTTGCAAATCGGTCGGAAAATTAAAACATATTACAGGTTGACCCAGAAAAAAAGAACCCGAATTATTTATTTCCCATTAAACTAACCCTAAACTCCAACCCTAACCCTAATCCTAACTCTACCCCCCCTAGTTAAAATTGACAGTTTTATTACAAAAATTGTTTTCTGTTTTATCTGGGTCACCTGTATACACGTGACCCAGAAAAACCGAACCCAGAAAAACAGAACCCAAATTATTTATTTTCTCATTAAACTAACCCTAAACCCCAACCCAACCCTAACCCTAACCCTAAACCCCCTTAGTTAAAATTGACAGTTTTATTAAAAAAATTGTGGGTTCTGTTTTCTGAAAAAAACAGAATCCAAAGTATTTATTTATTTTCCCATTAAACTAAACCTAAACCATAACCCTTACCATAACCCTAAACCCTAACCCTAAACCCCCCTAGTTAAAATTAACAGATTTATTACAAAATTTGTGGGTTCTGGTTTTTCCATCACTGTTCAGACAACTCTTTTTCCATCTTAATGTCCAGATGATGGCTTGATAAAAAAGGTTTTAACGTTGACTTCACTGTCAATAATAAATCTATCTTTTTGGGAATTCTTTGTTTTTTTTTTCTTCTATTTTCTAGATATTTGAAGTTATAATAACTAGCAACAGAAAACACCCTCTGGGTGTCGTAAAAATTAATTTTTGAAAGACATTGCCTGAGAGGGTAGGAGTTAAAAATTCAATGTCAGAGGGTTTGTATCATAAGTAAGACAAATCCTCATATTTATGAAAGGAGTAAAAAAAAAAAAATAAAACAATTTGAAATGAAAACTGAGTCCCGTCCCTCTCAAATAAAATGTAATAATCAAACAATTATTTTGAATATTTTCCACATCAATTTTACACAAAATTGTAGGTATTTATTTATTTGCAAACTTTTTAGTTAACTTCTTGTTATTACTGTAAAAAAAAAAAAAGGACAAGAGTAAAAAACAATTTTTAAAATTGCTTACTCAAATGTTGGGTGTATATAGCAAAATAATATCATGACGTAAGCTATGACGTAGAGCTAGGTTGTAATTTTTGTTACAGACAGAAATACTGACAATCTCCATTATTAATAGATTTTCCCAAAATTATTATCATTAGTTATTTTTAAAAAGTCCAATTACTTGAAAAAAGAAAGAGACTGACTTCGGCATTAAATAACCCTAACAATGGTTGACATTCTGTGAATTCAACAAAACAAACAACTGTTAGAAAAAAAACAACATACATATAGGCGCCTTATGTTGTACAGACAGCTATGGCAGCTGACTTCAATTCCCACCGGGTGCCCAAACTTTAGGCACTGTCCATTATGGTTGGGCTAACATTGACTTGCTGACAGATACCCGGAGTAGTGATGGCTATCCGTCAGCAACAACAAATACCATCTGCCCCAAACTGTTCATTGAATTTTCATGAAGGGTTTAGCGCCTTCACCTTCCACTCTAAACCAAACATTCAGCACAACATTTTCTCGTAACGACAGATATCTAGTTTTAGAGAGATTGAATTTCAAACATATCCAACATAATACATTTTCAAGGTTCAGTATATATATATATATATATATATATATATATATATATAGTCATTCACAGACACCATGTTTCGACGTTTCACGTCTCTTCAGTGTGGCTACACTTAACAACAACTTCTACCCGGAAGCAAAACCCGACTGATGATATATATATATATATATATTAATGTGTATGGTTGGCACTAGTATACTAGAAAAAGTAATAGTAATCCAACGTAGTGTTATTAGAAGAGTGCTCAATATCTGTGATAGAGCGTTGATAGTTGAATGAAGTGACAAATAAAAGTTTTGTCTAATAAAAATAAAAGAATGCTTTTAGCAGGAAACCATTAGTAGTAATATCGTTCCCAAATAAATGAATAAAAGCTAAAACTTTTATTTGTCACTTCATTCAACTATATATATATATGGAGAAGCAAGGATGAGCTCATAAGTGACGTTCTTCTGTGGAAGCCAACACACGAGCATGCTAGAGTGGGCCGTCCATCAAGGACCTACATTGACCAACTAAGCAAAGATGCAGGTTGCTGTGCAGAGGACCTCCCTGGGAAAATGAATGATAGGAAAGGTTGGCGAGAGATTGTCATGGATATCCGTGCTAATAGCGCGACATGATGATGATGATGATATATATATATATATATATATATATATATATATATATATATATATATACGAGGGTGAGTAAAACAAATAATGCCATTCTGTTTAGGACAGGTATAATTATCACCACAAGAACATGTATCATACATCAAAATGAAGCTGGTGCTCTGTGGATAACATCCCTACTTCTCCACACGGGTTAGTCAAAAAGTAATGCCATTTTGTTTAGCACAGGTGTAATTATCAACACAAGAACATGTATGATACATCAAAATGAATCTGGTGCCCTGTGGATATCATCCCTACTTCTCGATATAGTCACCGTTTCTCTCAATAGCAACGTTTCCCCTTCAAATGAGAGCATGTATCTCTGCCCCGTAAAATTCTGTTGACTGTTCTTTGAGCCACTTCTTCACTACAGATTTTACTTACTCGTCACTGGATAATGTTTGCCTCTCAAACCCTCTTTCATGTGGCAGAACAGATTATAGTCTAAGGCAAACATATATATATATATATATATATATATATATATATTGACGACTTTTCGTTTAAATGATCTTAAATGTTAAAAAAAACAAGTGTATTTTCAAGTTAGTAGTAGTGAGAGTAACTAGGAGGGGAACTTGAAAAAGACTGGAACACAAACATATCACCCCTGATGATGGCACCTCGGAGTGCCGAAAGTACTTGGGATAAAAACTTCGGTGTACTAATCCACAGATTCCATCCAAATGTAAAAAAAAGGTTGGCTAGAAAGCTCGAAAAGGTCGTTAATAAAATTGTTAAACAGGAGACGTGCCTTTTGTTTAATTATATATATATATATATATATATATATATATATATATGTATATGTGTGTGTGTGTGTGTGTGTGTGTGTGTGTAAGTTGAAAATAAAAGCGAATCCAACGGTATGTTGGAATGAAAAATAAAGGAAAGAAAATATTGAATGGATAAAATAGGATTTATTTTATTTCATTTATACTGACACGTGTTTCGGCCAGGAGCTTATCCATGCATACATGTATTTTATCTATTATTATTTTAAATACAAAATAAACTAACAATAACAATAATGATTAAAAAAACTACAGAAATGCGGCAATGACGTCATCATAACTGTTTTCTCCATCGCGTTAGAACACTTTCAAGCGATTTCAAAAAAGTTTTTTTTTCTAACATTTCGAAAATTCTCTGTATTTCAACCGTTTTCATTTAAAACAATAAGGATTTACTTTAACAAAGGTGGCTATTTCTTTGTATACTAAACATTTCTTTAGTTTTTTCTATTATTGTTATTTTATTTTATTTTGTATTTAAAATAATAATAGATAGAATACATGTATGCATGGATAGACTCCTGGCCGAAACACGTGTCAGTAAAGATAAAATAAAATAAATCTTGTTTTATCCATTCAACATTTTCTTTCCTTTATTTTTCATTTCAACATATATATAATGGAAAATAATTAAGTTAAAAGTGAATTAAATAATTGGTTAAGTTTGGTTGGGTGTGGCAGCATTACAACCCTTTGTTGATCATTTAATGTTGAAACTTTGATTCATACTTTATATTGGAGAAATATAGTGATTATATTTGTTTGTCAATATAGATTTTTTTTAAAGATATTTTGATTGTTGAATGTAGATTTTTATATTCTATGATATAATCATTTGTAAACAATCATAGTTTAAAACTATCTTTAATACAACTAATTTGCACATAGCTATAGGATTTCATTCTTATCTAATACTAATAATTTTAAAGCAAATCTCTTTGTCCAGATACTAGCACATCAGGTTAAAGTGGACTTGGGAGTAATGGCAATGAAAGAGTGATTAAATACTCCCCAGAGATTCCGAACTGGAGCCTTTCCATCGGATGTAATTTAGTGTCAAACCCAGAACATGCATTTTTAGGGAAAATAATTGGGTAAGGGGTGACTACAGGATGAATTTAGCCTGAAGTTTAGTTTAGAACAATGTCAGAAGGTCGGAGCACCCAGTCAAAATGGTATATTAGTCAAACTGTCTGACAACTATAACAATAAAGGTGTCCTAACAAAAAAAAAAAATAAGCATGGGATAGACTTGGCACAAGGCTGAAATTTGGAGACTCTGGCGCGGTTCGAATTCGCAGTAAATGTTGTTTACCTTGTTGGAAGTGTAAATGAGTTGATATATTCAAATATTTTGGTTATCTTCAAGATATGCACTTCCGATTTTTTCAGTTTTATTTTTAAGAAAAGCCCCCTTCAAATTAGCTGCAGAGCCAGTCTCGTACGCGCTTTTGATCTGTTTTCTTCGGGAAAATAAACTTGTTTTTCATTTTAATTCTTAGATAATTTTGTTTGAGATTTAATATAGAATGTATTTTTAAAAAGATTTTTAACAAGATTCGATGTTTTTTTTGTTCTATTTTACTAATGTTTTATTTATTTAAAAAAATTCTCCAAGCTTTTTTCGATGAAAAGAATAGTAAGAAAATAAAAATCCTCAGTTATGTCATTGCTAAAAAAATGTTTTCAAATAAAAAGTTAAATCATTGTTAAAAAGAAAAGTTCTTTGGGACATATTTATTGAAAAATGCCCTAAATAATTTATTGTAAAAATTATTTAAGAATTCAAATGAAAAACAAGTTTAAATTTGTTTGGGTGTGTCGATTATCTCTTCATTGCCATCACTCCCAGGTCCACTCTGATATGGGTTTTTAGTTCCTGTTAGCGTCCCAGGTATGAATTAAATATATGTTTTAAAATTGTTCGTATTCGATAGGACCGTATGCAATGAAAAGAGTCATAAGAAATACGGAGACAAAAATGTAAATATAAACGTATCATGAGTGTTATTCCCTAACCTCTAGTCATAAAATAATACTAGGCATGTTGACATGCTGTTAAAATCAAATCAGTCAATCCAATTTGGTCATTATTTGTATTCAGCTATGAGTAGCAAATTATAACCTTTAGAAACCGAGAGGCCAGTATTTGTATAGAGCCGGGCGGCCTGAATTCTAGCCGGCAAATAGCATTTCTGCAATAACATAGTGGAGTTAAGTATTAAGATAAAAGTATTGCGTTTTGTGGCGATATTTCTTATAATGAATTGAAATAGGGTTGTACGTTTGATTTTAGCCTAAGAGGGGTTTTTTTTCTTAAAAAGAGGTATTAGCTGATTTTATTGGCTTAGAATGTTAAGCTCAATTTAAAGAATAAAAAATGAAAAATAAAGATCATTTCGAATAAGCCAACATGTTAACAAAATAAAAACAATGTTGAATGAATTGTTTTGAATTCATGACAACATACACAGTAGGTTAGGTCGATTTTTCACTTTTTAAAAATATCAAATTGTCCATCCATCCGAAAGTTGTGTGTTAGTATACTGAATACTGATACCAAAAATTCGATAGTCTTTGTAGGCTTTTCTGGACGACCTATAACGGTGTGTCCAAACGTAGTTGTCCACAGGAGAACGTCACATGAATTTATCATTGCTTCTCCAGCAGTGTCCAGCGTGTCTTTTCGTCTAGCTTTCTTTTCAAAGCGTTTACAGTAGAGTTTAGTGGGTACAGCCATCAATCAGCTCTGAGTGGAATCTGTATACTGTGCAGAGGACCTGCCAGGGGCGATGTCAGATTGGGAGAGTTGGCAAGAGAAATTCATAGGTATGCATGCTATAAGCACATCTGAATTGATGTTTTTTTTTATGAATTGTTGACTGGATTTTACGGCATGTCAACCCTTGGGTTATTTTATACGTTTATGTTGGTTATTCATGTTTTTAAACTTATTTTTAAACACATTTTTTTAACTCATCTTTATTTGTGTAACCCATAGATTGGGTCGTAAAAGGTTTTATTATTCCAGACCAGAGTCGATCTGGGAGTAATGGCAATAAAGGTGTTGGAATATATCTACTATATTTGAATACCCAACAAGAATGAATAAAACAAAAACGTCTTCAACAGAAATAAATATTGGAATTAAGAAAGGCTGGTAAAAGAAAAACACTTTTGATACACTGTGATGTTTAATAATGTTTTGGAAACAGACTGTTTTCCTGTATAAATGACTTTAAAAAATCTCACTTCATGGTTAATTCATTTTATCTAATTTTTTGTTTCAATTTGATCTTAATCAAACTTGAAAAAGAGAATGAAATATATTATATAGGGAAAACATTTTGTTTGTTTGTTTTGCTGTCTGTTTGTGACAAAGATAAAAGTATTGTGTTTTGTAGCGATATTTCTTATAATGAATTGAAATAGGGTTGTACGTTTGATTTTAGCCTAAGAGGGTTTTTTTCTTAAAAAGAGGTATTAGCTGATTTCATTGGCTTAGAATGTTAAGCTCAATTTAAAGAATAAAAAATGAAAAATAAAGATCATTTCGAATAAGCCAACATGTTAACAAAATAAAAACAATGTTGAATGAGTTGTTTCGAATTCATGACAACATACACAGTAGGGTAGATCGATTTTTCACTTTTAAAAAATATCAAATTGTCCATCTATCCGAAAGTTGTGTGTTAGTATACTGAATACTGATACCAAAAATTAAATCTTTTATTTGCACCATTGTTTGAATAAATAGCATCAAAGCTCGTCTACTAAAATGCACTAAAAATATTCGTTTTCTAAAGGCTAAATTTTGCGAAAATGAGGATTTTAGTACATTTTAGTTGATGATCTTTGATGTTATTTCCTCAAAAAACGGTGCAAGTAAAATATATAATTTTTGGTCTCAGTAGTCAGTACATTAATATACAACTTTCGCATAGATGGACAATTTGATATTTTGAAAAAAGTGAAAAATCAACCTACCCTAATACACAGTCACAAGCAGATTATTTTACACTGTTCCGCTAAAACATGATCCCATCCTGACTAATACGGCGATGGGCCACCATATGCATGAAAAACAAGCCTTACGCGATTATTCACGGACTCTACAAAACCCGCTGAGGGTTCCTCGGGGATCTGTTGCTGGGATGTTAACAACAAGTCCTTTAAGTACTGCAAATTATACTCCAGAAGTTTTGCTGAGAAAACGTGTTAGTCCCCTTAACACCTCCCATAATTGCCCAGTGGGATTAAAATCTGGAGAGCTTACTGATCAGAGTAATGCAAAGAAATCTTCATGTTCTTGAAATTATTCCCCAGCAACCTGTATTGTGTGGCAGCACGTATTGTCCTAATGAAAGATTCTACTGACAACGTATATAGTTAATACATTTTGATACAAATATTCAATTCTTCACACGATGTACAGCGTGGTCCGAAAGTCTTGTCACCCTTACATATTTTGGGGGTTAAAGTAATCATATATTACAATCCGAAATTCTAGAAAATTATTTGATTTTTAAAGATTTTTAGCGGAAAAATAATTAATTAAACATATCATAAAAACAAGAAATAATGAGAGTTAAAACAATATGTAGAAGTGGCAAGATTTTCGAACCACCCTGTATTAGTTTATGCATACGCTTACAATCCCCCTTACTTGCCATTACTCCCAGGTCCACGTTGGTAGTACCTGTTAGATCCACCAATGGGTTAAATAGATTAAAAGAGAATTTTTTTTTAAATGTTTAAAAAATGAGTGTAAAAAAATTGAATACCCAACAAGAATTAATAAAACAAAAAACGTCTTTGGCATAAAACAACCCAAGGGTTTACATGCCGTAAAATCAACCAACCGACATTGAGCTATCGAATGTAACTGTTTTTTAAAAAGGCTAAAAAGGCCAGATTTTTAAGAAAAATAAAGACATTAAGAAAGTAAATTTAACATTAAGAAAGTAAATCTCTTATATCATCATGATAAACAATATCGTTGAAAAATTGCTTTGAATAAACTTCAACCAACATAAAATACGATCTACCTATCAACAACATCCACAATAAACTCTTCCAAATCAAACCCACTTTGTGGGGCGTGAGACCAACTTTAAGGAAGTCCAGAAAGGAACAAGTCATTGTATCCCGATTACGCATTGGTCATACAAGACTAACGCACTCCTATATACTCAAACAAGAACAACAACCACAATGTGGAACATGTCAAACACCTTTGTCAGTTAAACACTTATTCATGGAATGCAGGTTTTGTGCTCACATCAGAAACCGTTATTTTAAAGCAAACAATATGAACAATCTGTTTGAAAATGTCAACATGGAGGATATTCTCTCTTTTTTGAGGAAATAAAATTATACCATAGAATATAGACATGAAACAGATCAATATCATACAACATAATCCCCAATAATGCTAACACATTGTTAAAACCAATTACTAAAAAGTATAAATATAAATACATGATATGTATAACTTCCTAACCGTTAGGCATGACATAACCCCAGACGGGTTGATATGCCGTTAAAATCAATAAACAAACAAAACAAACTTGAGAAAAAACTGACTTACTCAAAGCATTTCTTCTTCTTTTTAGCATATCATATATATATATATATATATATATATATATATATATATATATTGATGATTGATTGATTGATTTAGTGGTCGGTTTTGAAGACTATCACAATGCAAATGTTAAGAAAAATGAGGTAAGTATGATGTTGTTTGTTTACCTTTGATTTATTCTTAATATTTCAAGATAAAGATCTCTTCGTCAGAAGATTTCTGAAAGTCTGGAGCTGTTAGCTTGTTGCTAAGATTTTTACATTCTGTTTATGCCTGGGGAATATCTTCGAAATTATAACCCCCCCCACACACACACACACACAAATATAAATAAATAAATAAACAAAAGAATATATACCTTTAGAAAATAAATTTATTTCGATTTTGTTGTCTCATCAGTTCTGTTTTTTTTTAAATTTTTGTCTTCAATATTACACCGTCGGTCTTGCTGGTAAAATTGTCCCGTTTTCATTTTCCCTTTTATTCATTTATTTATGATTCAAAGCATGAAAAACTTATGGATGAACAATTTTCGTGAGAAAAACATATTTAATTCTCTCATCGAGTGTCAGTTTTAATGCTATATATATTCTCTGTCATTTTGTTTTCAATATAATTTTTTCATCAAAAGGAATTTACGACGTTAAAGAACAGAATTGGATGACTCATATTGCGAACTTAAACTATTGAATTATAGTTTTAAAAAAAATGACTACCTTAAAAAATTGAATTTACGCTGCTAGCATAACCCTTTTATTTATTTATCTAATGTTTTAAAATTTTGATAATAATTGTATTTGTATAACAATTTTGCTGTACTGATAATTTTAATTTTGATTAAACAATTCAGTACTTGTAAAGATTTCCCTTATTTCTTCGGTAATGTTATTTCGGCACTAATGCACAATAGCGCACAAGAGATAATATCGTTAGAATCGCATTTTATGTATAAATAACATTCCCAAAGTAGCATAACCCTAACCCTAATCATAACACTAACCCTAACGTCTCAAAGGTTTCGGCTATTTCCGTAAAATGTAGTGCTTTTTATACGTAATCTAATGGTACTATCTCTTACGCGATAATCTGCATTAGATATATGTAAACATATCTTTATATGTACGTTTGATTTCTCAATTTTGGTCGAATCCTATCAAATTAACACTTGGTATCATCCTTATACACACACACAGACACATACATTATATCTTATTATAATGGAGATTGTGTGTTTTTCTGTCTGTAACCGAAACTATATTACTAATCGAGTCACAATTAACATAGTTATTTACATCACATTCTCCATGATTTTAATTATATTTAAACCTGAATTATTAATAAAATTGCTT
The DNA here is from genome assembly GCA_023376005.1 of Doryteuthis pealeii. NCBI lineage: Eukaryota > Metazoa > Mollusca > Cephalopoda > Myopsida > Loliginidae > Doryteuthis > Doryteuthis pealeii. The sequence continues at coordinate 64,364,245 of CM042147.1, read as the reverse complement.
CACCTTTTTATTAGTGTTGTCCATATCTACATACAAATAACATGCAATTGTATTTATATATACAAAAATAGCGGTTTGCAGTGTGAATGGGAAGGCTAATTTGCATATTGATATTAAAAATCTGATTTTATTAAATGTGTGCTTAATATTATTGATTTCTAATTGTTTGGTTTTATTTTAATGAATATAAGCAAAAATCTCTTCAATGAATCTCAAATGAAATCCATTAACAAGAAAAAATAACTGTCATTTTATTCTTTATTTCCTAATTTAACTAAATAGTTGAATAAGTAAAATTCAGCAATGTAAGACGGGAGTGATGGAAGAGTAAGTTTCATTTCTATTTTTCTATTATACCCCCACTCTGTTACATATCTTTTTATCTGCCTTCTTATTAGACTTTCTAATTTAATACGATATTTCATTACATTACAACTTAAATACTTGCACCCGGAGGATGCACATATTTGCTAGTATATATATATATATATATATATATATATATATATATATATATATATAAGTAGCCTTCAACAAACCATTCAGAGAGTTTCATGAAATACAATCTCCTTAATCTCATCGACAATCTCACATTTATTTTTCGACGTCCATTTTGGTTTTGTGGAAGTTAGATCTGATCTTCAGTTGAAGCTGACACTACTTGGTGATGCGATAATTTATCAAAACCTTCTGCACTGGATATGAAGATTGAACAGTCGAGATATTCCAAATCAAATATATATATCTATAATTAAATATATATCAAATAGGTATCTATAATCTTCATCCTGACATTCGAATATCGCCTGTTTAGGTTGGCATTTATTAATCAAATGATATCAGTTGATAAATAATATATTTTATATATTTATATATATATATATATATATATGTATGTGTGTGTGTGTGTGTGTGTGTGTGTGTGTGTGTAAGGATGATACCAGTTGATAAATAATTCTGAGCGTCAACGTGCGTTTCCGGGTTTTCAATTTCTCTAGAGGAGGAGGGAAACTATTTGCATGAATTCCCCCTTTCTTATGGAAGAGGGAGAGCCCGGAGTCTCATTTGATTGGGGGTTCCGCTGGCGCCCCAATGTCTGCCACATGGTCTATTTGTCACTGAGATCTCGTTCCCTGGTCACAAGTTGGTGCCTAAATCGATACTAGCTGGGTCACTCAGTTGAAGGCAGATGATATTGCAAGACCCGAATCATGTATTGATTCAGGGACTACATCACTGACGATTTAGCCAGGGGCATCTTTAGGGTGTATTCCTCGACAAATCACTTGATAAAAATATATATATAAGTGTGTTTCCACATATATGTGTGTGTGTGTGCGCGTATGTGTGTGTGTGTGTATGTGTGTGTGTAGATGCATAGAAATTATATAAGAAAACATTGGATTAAATAAGGAATCCTGTCCTCATCTTTATTGCTATATACACAACGTTATGTGTGTGTGCGCGCGCGCGTGTGTGTAAAGATAATCCAAATGACTGGTAAGTAAGGGATGGTTCTATTTGGGATCATCAACATCTCATTGTACATCCATACTATATGTTCTTGTAGGTGCAAACTTATAGACTCATACAGGGATTTTTATAAATCCCTAAGAGAGCTCAATGTATAATAACTAATACATCAATTATAAATTAATTGTATACAGAGCAATATTTAACTTTCAAAGAAAGAAAAACTTAACAAACCGTCATTTGACTATAATAAATTTATTTCGATCAGAAACTCAAAATGAGTCTAGTCTCTTCAGATAGATTTTACAAAATACAGGGAAACTCGAATAGAAAAGTTTTTACCAGAATTCAATCTTTTCACATCCCACATAAAAAAATATTTTTAGGAGATAACAGATACAAAAAAACTTCGAATATATATATATATATATATATATATATATATATATATATATATGTATATATGTGTGTGTGTGTGTGTGTGTGTGTGTGTGTGTGTGTGTGTGAGTGAGTGAGTGAGTGTGTGTGTGTGTCTAACATACATAGGTTACTTTCCATGAACAGCTAGTGAGAAATCAGGAGAGAGGAGACTGGAAAGTAAAAGGAGTGAAAAAAGAGAGAAATGCCTTATTGAAAAAGAAAATAAATTGGAAAGAACTTTTCTTCGGCGCTGTGTAGACTGGGACGGGCTGCGAGCGGGAAAAAAAAAGACCTTCAAGACATTTTCTATCCACACTTTTTTTTTCTTTTTCTCTTTGCATTCCTGTTTGTCACGTGTCAACTTACATACAAACAGACCGACTTGCCCGAGTTAAAAATGCATTCATACATTCTCCGAATTTAATTCTCACTAATATTTGGTTTTTGTGCTGGTGTTTGTTCCTTTCCATAATGGAAATCTTAAATGGGACGATAAATAACGGAAAGAAAAAAAAAAAACAAACGAAAAAGGAGGGGAAAATGTCAGGGCGGAAGTTTTTCCAACTTTCGACGCCATTTTATGTGAGAAAGAAGAACTAAGAGAAAAATACTTTTTTCAAAAGTGTATATCTATTTTCTCTATTTTCTTGGAAATCTCTGCTTATATAAATGAAAAGAAAAAAGTTTGCGTGCAAAGACGGGTGTGGCTTCTTTCTCTTTGTGCAAAATCTAGATTTTTGTGGGTAGGACCTATTCCAGAAAACCAGTTATGAAAGACGTCATAGACACTCAGAATAGTTTTAAAATAAACCCAGAAGAAAAAAACAAATAAACAATTATGCTGTTAACAAGGTCGAACGTATATAATTCATTGGGAAAACAATGACTCTTATCAGTCTATTCTTGTCCTTTTCCTCACGACAATTTATTTTTCATTCGAGTCTTTGTTATTTTTAAATATCTTGAGAGAATGTAGAAGTAAAATGCAAATTCTATTTTTATAGGTAATTGCAACATGCGTATCAATTATCTGAAAGTATAGAGGGAGGAATAATGTATAATCAACAACATGGCTTGACAATGCGTCAATTTTAAACTTAATCGGGTCACAAGCTTTATATATACGATATGTATAGATTTATATGCTTACTACCAAAAAGGTATTGTTAGGGTCCCATCTATGGGTTGAATAGAAAAACATGAGTTTATAAACAAAATTGAGTATCCATTTAATGATTAATTTATTTCAAAACTTTATCGGCATTAAATGACCCACTGAGGTTGATATGCCGTAAAATAAACCAAACCAAACCAAAAAAAGTAGATACTCATATTTTTATTTATTTAGCAGTAAATAACATTTTCTTGCAATTTTAGTTTTCTAGATGTTTTTTCCCATTTACCTTTAATTTAATTATGTTGGAATTGTTGTTACTGGTCGCTGGAATCAATCTCTCCTTTCTCATTTTTGCATATTCTTTGAGTCCCTGTATTGTTGAGATCTTCTTCATCCTTCTTTTCTTGCCACAATAGTCTGTCTTTGTCATAAGTTGGGTATACAATTTGGTCATCTTCATCCTTAACCTTGTTCTAGTGTCCATCTTTTGTTAGTTTCTCCCTTGTCCATTTTAAGAAGAGTCCTGAGTATCATAAACGGGAGACTGACAATTTATATAACTGATAAGATGTAAAACTTTTTAAATTAATCATCATCATCATCATCATGTCGCGCTGTGAGCACGGATCTCCAGATATCCATGACACCCGTCACTATCACTCATTATTCTCGGGAGGTCCTCTATGCAGCATCCTGTATCCGCACAGACCTGGTCAATGTACGTCTTTATTGGTCAGCCCACACTGGCGTACCCATGTACTGGCTTCCACAGGAGGATATCACTTATGAGTTCATCCTTGCTTATCCATCAGTGTCCTGCGTGTCTTGTCCGTCTTACTCGGATGGTTTGGGTGATATGGGCAGGTGGCCGTATAGCTGTTTTCTCGTGGGGTGTTGTTTCCACGTCTTGTTCAGGATCACACGCAGCATTCTTGTGCAGCTCCCATCTAGTTTATTCTCTAGTCGCTTCGTTAAGGTCCAGGTGGTGCAGCCATACAGCAGCACTGACACGACAACGGCCTGAAAGAATTGTCTCTTTAACTTGTCTGTGAGATTGGATTTCCATATGACTGATAATTTATTTATAATTGCTTCATGAAATATACCCTAAACTAACCATATTAAATTATCTAG
>CM042147.1:64347601-64355101 GCA_023376005.1 Doryteuthis pealeii | reverse complement strand
AATCGAGAATTTTTAATGCGTTGTTCTTCTTTTCCAGTTGTATGGTAAGTGGCGTGAAATACAGAAACCCTACCCAATTGCTCAAAAACATTGTCTTCCTTCATTTACCGCCCGTCTCCTGTCAGCCATTGTTCTAGGCTTGTCTATCAAGAACGGGATATTAGTTCCTGTCTAGTATTGGCTTATAAAGACGTCTACTGTCGCGACAGAAATATGTATGTACGTGCGAAAATAATTTCTGTTAGTTTGCATTACAATTCTCATACCTACCCACACACATACACCCACACACACATACCCCCACATATATATATATATTATATATATATATATATATATATATATGTATGTATGCATATGTATGTATGTATATATATTTACCAAACCCTCCGCACGAGCAGGATTTGACACAAGGTCAATTTTTTAAGTGGAGTTCAACTGGTTTGAATTCAGAGTTTTCCTTCTCCTAGACCGGTTGCCTAACCAAGGTTAAAGAGCCCACTCTGCCCTACTATTTATCCATAGCTAGAGGGAAAGTAGGATTCATACCTTTCCCAAGGGTATTAGCGCAAAGTGAAATGCAACTACCACATCCAGGATTTGAACTCGGGGCGACGAGTCCATCTCCCATTACTTTAACCATTACACCACGCGCTTCCATATGTTATGCATATTTATATATAATGTGTTAAAAAAGGTTAGCATTTACACACACACACTCACACACACAGACACACACACACACATATATATATATATATATATATATATATATATATATATATGTGTGTGTGTGTGTGTGTGTATTAAAAGAGCCAGGTTTAACTCTGAACCACAAGATTCCGGGTTCGATACCGACCTTCGCTAACTCAGGGTATGAGTAGCACTGGAATCTGTGCAATAATGTAAGGACCTAATGGTCGGTGTGTCGTTCCACCTCAGACGCCGAAACAATCTCATTAGTCAAGCGCTAGTGAAAAGGGAATAGACTCCCTCGCTGTCTAGCTGATAGTGACTTTAGCCCACCCCGATAACCTTACTTACTTATGTGTATATATGTGTATATATATACATACACATATATTCATGCATATATACTTACGTATATATATATATATATATATATATATAAGTAAAAAGTAAAGAGGTCGGGGCGGTCTAATGTCGGTACCAGCCAATCATCGAGGGAGTCTATCCCCTTTTCACTAGCACTAGACCTAGGTGGAGCGCCACACTACCATCAGCTCCTTACTTTACCGCACAGATACCTGTGCTACTCATACGAGTTGGCGAGGACCGGTATCGAACTAAGAACCTTGCGGTTTCTAGCCGAACGCTCTACCGACTAAGCTAACCCGGCCACTATATATATATAAATTGAGTAAGACACTACCAAACTAGATTTCACCTAAAGGATCTCCTGGCTAATACATACTAAAAATTTAAAACCCACCTAAAAATTAGCATAAAAAGAGAGGAAAAGAAGATGAGAATTTTTTTTTAAAGAACACCAGTTATTGGCTAAGTGTCCTAACCTTTTTCCTGCCTATATGCATTTAAAACCTCCGATCTCTGGTTTAAAATTATTCGGGGTAGGAGTAAGAAGCTATTGCTAATTTTTCCTCCATGCGTAAAAGGCAAAATTTATCACCAGCGTTGTACTTACGAGATTTTTACAATCTCTCATTACAAGATGAGGTCAATGTTGTATTCATTTTAATAGACTTTATACACACACACACACACACACACACACACACACACACACACACACACACATATATATATATATATATATATATATATATATATATATATATATATATATATATTCAACGAGTCTCCATCTGTTCATTATGCAGTTCAATACATTCTTGGAATCACGGGTGATTAAAAATGTGAATATGTGTGTGAGAGTATCTTTAATAGAAAAAAACGGACCATATTACCTTTAGGCACCCCTTTTTGATCTCGATTAAGAAAGGACATATTTTTCATTTACACCGTCAATGTCGGTTGTTTGTTAGGGGTTAGGGTTAGGGTTAGGGGGTTAGGGTTAGGGTTAATTTTATAATTTTAAAAAATCTAAAAATCGTCTGTTAAAACAACCGGATATTGACGGTGTAAATGAAAAACATGTGCTTTCTTAATCAAGATCAAATAAAGGTCATATGGTCCGAAAAAACAGAATTGATATCATGGATACCAACTGAGGAAGATTCCAATAATGTGTTGACAGTGATGTGAAACAAGTAGAGACTATAAAATCGAAATGAATCAATCGATGTTTTGTTACGAGATGAAAATAGGAGGATTATATGGTTGGAATTCAGTGTTTTTCATTCTCCTCGACCGGTAGCAATACCAAGTTAACGATTTATATATATATATATACTCACAAAATGTCTAGCCACACTAAAGAGACTTGATAAGTCGAAACATGTGTCTGTGATGATATATATATATATTCAAACAAATTTGATTACAAATAATGGAACCCAATTGTCATGAATTCTTTTGTCTTTTTCTTTCAAGTTTTCTAACAATTTTTTATGCTATCATGTTGAAAGTCATTAATGAGTTGGCCGAAAAAGTTTTCATTAGTAAACTTTCAGTTCTTTTGTGAACCATTATCAAGCCTGTTTACTATTTGTCAAAAGTGTTATATATATATATATATATATATATATATATATATATATATATATATATATATATCGGTGGCGTTTCCGGTGGTAGAGCTTCTCGGGTTCAGTCCGAAGCAATCAAATTTTCTCAGAACAAGTCACACACACACACACACACACACACATACACACATATATATATATATATATATATATATATATATATACTAATAAGTTTCCTATTTGTGTTTGTTCGTACCTCTCTTATGCTTTAACAACAAGACGTATTGACACATTTTTTTTTAAATATGAAGACCTACTTGTGACGTAGGCTGAAAACATAAGAGGCCATTCAGTGACTCCAGATGTTAAACTCCAAAAGTCTCTTGCTCTAAACATCGGAAACATATTATTTTTTGATAAAATAATTTTCTACATTCATTCTTCTCACTAAATGCGAGATGATTAATTACAATAAACCTCATTTTTATACAAGTTTTCTGGGTTTTTTTGGTCACATAGCTTTTCGGTCAAGTAGTATCACTACGCACACAGACACACAGACAGACATACACATGCGACCCCCCCCCTTTCATTTCCTGTTGTCTATCATCTTTATTTTTACGTTATAACCTTACCCTGTGTTTGTTTTTTCTAAATATCAATTACACACACACACACACTCACACACACACACACACACACACACACACACACACATATATATATATATATATGGGAGAAGTAGACAAACACGGGATGTTGTAAAAATGGATGTTTATTAGGGGTAGTGATGTCGACGTTGTAACGTTTCGGGCTGTTAGACCTTCTTCAGGACTTGGATATAGTTCTTACTTCAATGGTGAACATTTTCAAACTCAGTTTTGAAGCAAAACTATATCCAAGTCATGAAGAAGGTCTAACATACCGAAACGTTACAACGTCGACATCGCTACCCACAATAAACATCCATTTTCTACAATATCCCGTATTTGTCTACCTTTCTCCACACACACACACACACACACACACACACACACACACATATATATATATATATATATATATATATATATATATATATATATATATACGAACCCCTCCGCACGAGCAGGATGTGACACAAGGTCAATTTTTAAGCGAAGTTCAACAGGTTTTAATTCTGAGTTTTCCTTCTCCTAGACCGATTGCCTAACCAAGGTTAAAGAGCCCAGTCTGCCCTACTATTTATCCATAGCTGGAGGGAGAGTAGGACTCATACCTTTCCCAACGGTATTAGCACTAAGTGAAATGAAATTACCACATCCAGGAATTGAAATCGGGGCGACGAGTCCATCTCCCATGACTTTAACCATTACACCACGCGCTTCTCACATATATATATATATATAAGTTAGGGTAGCGTGGACATAAATTCAACGGCACTTGTTACTGGCAGTTTCTCACCTATGCGATCATTCAAACTAAGACTTGGCTTAAATAATCGCATAGGCGAGAAATTCTCAATAGCATAGGGCCACTGACTCCATGTCCAGGCTACCAAAACTATATATATATATATATATATATATATATATATATATATATATATATATATATATAATATAATATAATATAATACAATAATAAATATATAAAGATTTTATATATTTAATTACATAGGAAGAGTCACGACCATTGGTTTCATGCATGCGTAACCGTAAACATTCGTCAGGTGACGTTCCAGTAAAAGCTGAAACAGTGCCAATCCCACATTACAGTTATATATATATATATATATATATATATATATATATATATATATATATGTGTGTGTGTGTGTGTGTGTATGGCTGTCTCTCTGTGTGTCTTTGTATCTGTATGATTGCGCACAGGGATTACATTAAATCTGAAAAATATAAAATTGCTTTCCGTAGGTTTTAGACATAATGCGTTATGTCACGATTTTAAGAAGATTGACTTAAAATGAAGTCTACAAATAAAATGAAATGAACGGAGAAACCACTTTATCTAAATATAACTTTATTTAAGCAAAATCCAGAACGTTCCCTCCACCCCTATTTATTTTATTTTATTTTATTTTATTTTCATAGAATATCTAATCTAAATCTTTACTGGAATAAATTATGCATTGACAGGTTGAAAATTGATGGGACCTGTTAGAATTTTCAGAACGACATTTTGATTCTACATACTTTTTCTTTTAATTGAAAATGTCTAAATCTTTATTAATAATTAAATCATTTTCTAAATATGTCAATTGTCTCATCTTTATAAATAACATCCAATCTTTTACTTTTGATTAACTGACTGGTCTATAGTCACTTCTTTCTTTCAGATCTTTTTTTGTTACGTTTCGCAGTCTACCTCAAACCTATTTGCATATCGTATCTTTGTTTAGTTATCTATTTCCTTCTTGTCAGAATTCCACAGTATGTGGCGTGGAATAACATAAAATCCAACCTGTCTATTCTCGACTGTAAATTCGTCTGTACTAAACAATTTCTTTTTCTGTTTCTTTTCTTTTTATTGTGTGTTCAAAGTCACCCTAAGAAATACTAGTTGTATTATTTAATACTGAAGTAAGTCTTTCTTCTTTATTTTGTACGAATAGTTATTTAGTTTCAAGTAAATATTCCTCGTAATAACCATTTGCAAACAATGTACTCGTTTAAAAATAATTCAAGGAACTATTCTTGATACAAATAATTTGCACATATTCAAATGATTTTGAGAAACTTCCTATTTTATACTACTACTACTACTACTACTACTACTACTACTACTAATAATAATAATAATAATAATAATAATAATAGAGATTCGTTTCCGGTTTTTGTCTGTTACAAACATTACGTCACTGCTTACGTCACATTACCCAAAATCGTCATAACATGGAATAAATACACTCAAAATTTGAACATGCAACATTAGACAGTCCTCATTGTTTTTTAAAACAAATTTTAATAAATACATGACTGGTATTACATATCTATATATAGTTTGTTTTATTTTAATACATATTTAAAGTTTACATTTCAAATTGTTTTATTTTTTAATCCTTTAATGAATTTGATGATTTTACTTACTTAGGGTACAAACTCGCTGACATTGAATTTTTTTACTCCCACCCCTCAAGCAATATGTTTCAAAAATCTATTTTTACATCACCCGGAGGGTGTTTTTTATTTTTGTACTACTACTACTACTATAATAATAATAATAATAATAATAATAATAAGAAGAAGAAGAAGAAGAAGAAGAAGAAGATATGGATATGGGCAAAAAAGGGACATTTCAAAAGAGAAACGGAATCTCTTATAATAGCAATATAATGCCATTAGGAGCAATTATATCAGAGCGAACATAGATAAGACGCAATAGAATAGCAAATGTAGAATGTTTAGAGACAGATACAAACTAATTAATCATATAATAAACGAATGTATCAAAATGGCACAAAGTAAGTACAAGACTAGTTATGACTGGGTAGAAAAGGTGACCCAATCGGAATTTTGCAGGAAATTGAATTTTGATCATACTACCAAATGATATATATATATACATATAAACAAGTCGTGGAAGCAGCACCCCACAAGGAGGCAGCTGTATGGCCACTTGCCCCAACTCCCAAACCATACGAGTGAGATGGACTAGGCATGCGGGGCACTGCTGGAGAAGCAGGGATGAGCTCATAAGCGACACACTCCTGTGGAAGCCAACACATGGGCATGCTAGTGTGGGCCGCCCAGCCAGGACCTATAGTGACCAACTATGTGAGGATGCTGGATGCTGCGCAGAGGAGCTCCCGGGGGCAATGAGTGATAGCGAAAGGGTTGGCGAAAGATTGTCATGGATATCCGTGCTACTTGCGTGACATGATATATATATATATATATATATATATATATACCAGTCTAGGAGAAAGAAAACTCTGAATTTAAATCTTAAGAAATTGACCTTGGGTTGCAACCTGCTCGTGTGGAGGGGTTGGTATATATATATATATACCAACCCCTCGACACGAGCAGGTTGCAACCCAAGGTCAATTTCTTAAGATTTAAATTCAGAGTTTTCCTTCTCCTAGACTGGTTACCTATCCAAGGTTAAAGAGACCAGTCTGCCCTACTATTAACCCATAGCTGGAGGGAGAATATGTAAACTCATACCCTTCCCAAAGGGTATTAGCGCTATGTGAAATTCAAACAGCATCGTCCAGGATTTGAACTCAGGTCGACGAATCCATTTCCTACGACTCTACTCATTACACCACGCACCTCTATACTAACAAATGATATAATCCCAAACCAGAATCTGTCATAGAGAATGAAACGCATAAAATTATCTGGGATTCTGGGATCCAGACGGATCATCTAATCCCGGCTAGTGTTAATTATCAATAAAAATATAAATTTTCAAGTGAATTTTGCCATTCCAGCGGACCGTATAATTAAAATGAAGGAGAACAAAATGATAGACGAATAATTAGGACCATATGACCTTTAGGCACCTCTTTTGAGAAATCGATTCATCAGGACATTTTTTCCATTTACACCGTCAAAATCCGGTTGTTTGTTAGGGGTTAGGGTTAAGAGTTAGGGTTAGGGTTAAGATTAGGGGTTATGGTTAGGGTTTAGTTTTATAATTTAAAAAAACTCTAAAAATCATCTGTTAACAAACAACCGGATTTTGACGGTGTAAATGGAAATATTGTCCTTTTGTATCGATTTCACAAAAGGGGTGCCTAAAGGTCATATGCTTCATAATTAGACGTTACCAGGGAACAGAGAAAAAACTGTGGAGGAAGTTGATACTAATTGTATTTTGAATTCTTGAAAGTATTTTCAAAGAATACTGGAAGAAGTGAAAATCA
>CM042147.1:64340101-64345101 GCA_023376005.1 Doryteuthis pealeii | reverse complement strand
AAAGCATTTTATTCAAATTTCGCGTATGAAATATGTTTGATATTTAAACATAGCGTGTGTATATAGTACTTAATAGAATTGACTAACGGCTAAGTTTTGTTAAACTCTACTGAAGGCAGAGTTGGTATTTTCCCAACGTGTTCCCCACGTGTAGGGGGTGTCTCAGGTTTAATCGAGATCAAAAAGGGGTACCTAAAGGTCATATGGTCCGGTATATCTATTAGGGGTTTTAATCCGTTAAGATCTCATCAGGATCTTACATTTTACATGACTAAGTTGAAATTACTACTATTCACCCTTAAGTTGCCATTATGTTGATGGGTTGGAGGAGTAAGTTAACACTTGGCCCGTAAATCTATTAATTCTTTATCTTCTTCCTGTTTATTTTCATTTGTTTATGGAGTTTCCTATGTAGACTTATTGATCTTTATGCCTATTATTATTTATATGTTTTCTTTTATAAGTTTTATTGCCGTAACTGGCTTAATTCCATGTGTTTATCTATTTCCCTGATCTTATATTTGTATTTAAAGATATAATTCTAATTATATTTTAGGGAAGAACTTGCTCTGTGTTAACAGTAGAAAATTGATTCAATTCTATTTTTTAATAAATTCTTTTTGTCGTTTAGACATTCAGAGACCTAAATACATTTGGGTTTTTTAATATCCCATCTAATAATTGGTGTTAAGCTTTGATCTTTCAATTCCCAAACATATGTAGATAGAGTTCTTTAAATTATAGGGTTTTAATTACCTATTCTTATTTAGTAATCATTTATAAAAAAAAACATAGAACTTCAAATAACCATTCTAAATGCCTACGTTGTACAAAATTATATCATTTTAAGTATTTCTATCGGTAATTATGAACTTTTGTTTAGTAAATTAGGGTGTCCCAGAAAAAACAGAACCCACAAATTTTGTAATAAAACTGTTAATTTTAACTAGGGGGATTTGACACTCTATCCTTGTTTTCTCAGATGACTCATGAGGCCAGCCCAGCCCAACTTCTCCATATATATATATATATATATATATATATATATATATATATATATATATATGTGTGTGTGTGTGTGTGTGTGTGTGTGTGTGGTGGAGATGTGAGGAATACAGGAACAAAACTCAGACAAAACTGTGTAGGATATATTTCGCTCGACATCATCAGTCGTTTTAATGATTAAAACGACTGATGATACCGAGCTCAACGCTCTAGCGAAATATATCCTACACACTTTTGTCTGAGTTTTGTTCCTGTATTCCTCACATCTCGACCACATTATGTCGGATTCATTCCAATCCTCTTTCCACACACACACACACACACACACACACACACACATATATATATATATATATATATATATATATATATATATATATATATCCCCACACACACGAAGAATGTGTGTATTGGGGGACGGTGTGTGTATGTGCATAGAAAAAGAGTGTATATTTTTTGTAGCTGAGTCTTTATTCTTTAATTTATGCTACACTGAATTTCTATAGTTTTTAAATTCCACTTCTATTTCTATAATCATAAATACGCAAATAACTTTTCCCATTTAATCATACTTATCTCTGATGAGAGCCATAAAATCATGCATACACGTACATGAGAAATGGAACCCAGAAATAGAGAGAGGGGGTGATAGAGAGATAGATATATATATATACAGAGAGAGAGGGAGGGGGATACGATGATTAGAAGAAATAAGGTAAGTTGCACGCACAACGTTTGTGCCAACCTCCTCTTCCTCCTCCTTTTTTCCTCTTCTTCTTCGTACTGATAACCATATTATAATACAATATCATCTGGTCGGCCCCTGTGTCGACATAAGACGTGCTTAGATAACAAGGTAGAATATTACACATGAAGATCTATTTTTATCTGCTATAATCTTCTTTTTCACATTTCGTTCTCTTTTGGCATTTCACTCTTATATTTCAATAAAAAAAAGCCTCTACCCTTTTTATTTATTTATTTATTCGCCTGCTGACTTTTTTTTTTTTTTTTTTTTGGTGCCTCCCGTCTCTCTTGTTCTACCTTCCTTTCTGTCTTCCCGACTACTCATCTTCGTTCTAATCTAACTGTTACAACGAGAAGAAAATCTGTTTAGGGGATGGGGATAGACAAAGCCCCCTCCCTTTTTTTTGCATCACTAACCGTCCCTTTTTGAAAAAAAAAAGAAGTCTTGCCATCGTCCCAAAAAGAGGTCTATACTTAGATAATATCACCATTTGCATAATTCGCATACTTTTGTTTCGTTAGCAACATTAGAAGAAATATTCTTAGTATTGCTCTGCTACTCAAAAGAAATGGATTGAAGCTATAGGTAAGAACTCTCGGCTAAATTGGTTTGGTTTAATTTGTTTAAAGGCATTTCAAAACTTTATGGGTCATTTAATGCCAAGATTTAATTCAAATGAATTTAAATATTCCTATCTAATACAGTAGTACCTTTACTTATGAGTGCCCCGAACTTACGTGTTTTCCGAGTAACGAGTTCACTCGGTCGATATTTAGCTTTGGGTTGCATACTAAAATTTGAGGTACTACGAGGTTGTAGTCAGCACGTTAACCACTACACCCCTAGAACTCATTCCTTATACAATGTAGTTCATCATTTGCTTGTATTTTAAAAAAATATGTTTTAGATAAAAAAAATAAACTTCTGCTGGTTATATTTTATTTCAAACTACAGTGGTAATCATAAGTTGGGGTACACATATTTCAAACTTATGAGGGTCACAACTAAGGAGTTTTCCGAGTTACGAGCTGTCACTTGGATGATTATTTGCTTTGTGTTGTCCGCTAAAATTTGAGGTACGAGTCAGCTTCAGATACACTTATGTAAATAAATTCATTAAAACCATTTAAGCTTTCAATGTCTTTCGTAAAGTAAAATATTATTCATAAAAATAAACTTTAAAATGTATTACAGCATATAAATCATTACTTTGTATCTAATTAGGTTTTTATACAATCCAGCGCTATTTTTATTAAAAAAACATAACAAAAAATTATGGTGTTTTTTTTTGTTTTTTTGTGGTTTTCTTAGAAGAGTCATGAGTATATAAAGAAACGGACCATATGACCTTTAGGCACCCCTTTTTGATTTCGGTTAAGAAAGGACATGTTTTTCATTTACACCGTCAATATCCGGTTGTTTTAACAGACGATTTTTAAATTATTTTTTTAATTATAAAACTAACCCCTAACCATAACCCCTAACCCCTAACCCTAACCCCTAATCAATTATTTTAGACCATATTACAAGGGCCATAAGGACGATAGGGTTGGGACAATCATATGGGTGCTAGAGCTTGACGTGACCAGCCGATTGATCGAAAGGGGCGTCTCCGATCGCCAATCTAGCCTAAGTAAGGGCC
This sequence comes from Doryteuthis pealeii, assembly GCA_023376005.1. Taxonomy (NCBI): domain Eukaryota; kingdom Metazoa; phylum Mollusca; class Cephalopoda; order Myopsida; family Loliginidae; genus Doryteuthis; species Doryteuthis pealeii. The sequence goes on along the minus strand of CM042147.1, from coordinate 64,341,706 downwards.
AAAGTGGAGTGTTGCATGTCATGGACTGCTTATCCACAAGAATTCCATCCTTAAGCATCACGGGTCGCCACCCACGGCCAGCAGGTGGTCCCATTGGGGGAATCTTACCCCTATGCAGAGGTGCAGTCGATGTATTCTAAAACCCCTGCTGACAGGGCTGCAAATTCGTTGAATAAAATTTTATTTGCGGAAATCTTCAAGTATAACAACCATATTTTGAGAGACGTTCACTCAGTTATGTAGCATCTAAGGATTCCATTTTTTAAACTCTAACAGTGCGCATGAAAGATGACATCTGTTCTCTTTTTAACTAATAGCGGCACGTGTAATATTATGTAACGTGAGTATAAATGTTATTACTAGTATCTCATATCGGAAGTAGAAAGTAGTGGAAGGATGAAAAGAAACAAGTGAGAAAACAAGAAAAGTAAACGATGAAACGAGAAATTATAGAACTACACAGTGAATGTGAAACTATACATATATACATACATACATCTCCAATATATATATATACATACATGTATCTCCAATATATATATATACATACATGTATCTCCAATAACAATATATACATTGTAACCACAACTACCCTTTCCAGACGTCTTACGATGCACCTTACAGACAATAGCTCAATAGCCCAACATTTAAAAACACACTCTTGTCCCAATTATAGAACATTCAGCGAGGATCGAACTCGCTATTCAATAGTAATGTATCTGTGAGTCTAGCTTGCTAACTATTATACCACAATGGGACGTCCTCACTCTTGGGAAAGGTATGAATCCAACTATGGGTTATTAAACCATAACTGGAAAGAGAATAGTTGGGCAGATCGGGATCTTTAACCTTGGTTAAAATTACTTTTATTCTTTATATTTCAAAATTGTATGATGAATAAAGTTATTTGTTGTTGTTTTTTTGTGAACGAAAACATTCTTTATTGTTCATTTTACCTACTGGAAGTACGAAATATGAGCGCAAATACTAAATAAATTTCTTTGCACACCTGAGGACCGTAAAAAAAAACTAGAAAACCTTAGATTACCAAAGTAAGACGGTTATTGCATTATCGCAGAATAATAAATCAAGGTTTGAGTCCAATGATAGTCACGGGTTCAGATCTCGCAACCAGTTAATTATTTTGGCATTAGTTCCTATATTTGATCATCATCATTTCAGCGCGGATAATATCGGAATGTAAAACAGGAGGACGTCGCTTATGAGTTCGTCCTTGCTTCTCCAGCAGTGTCCGCGTGTCTTTTGAATTGGAGTAAAAACAAAACATTAATTATAATGTTCTACAGAAAATAGTGAAGAACTCATGATTATAGAACTTTATACATTATTGGTATGATAATATCTGACTTACTCCTGCGTAGAGTTGAGCGGATAATCGAAACTTCATAGATTTAAATCAAACATCAGCAAAAAAATTATTATAAAAAAGTTGTAAAAGGACAACTTTGAATCTAAACCAGTTGTAGACCAGGAGATGCCTGAGTCTCGCCAGGCTATTCCTACCTAATGAGTAACGCTCCTGTAACCGAACCAAATTACTGAATGTTACCAATCACAGCATGATACCGAACTCTACTTTTCGGA
>CM042147.1:64302601-64335101 GCA_023376005.1 Doryteuthis pealeii | reverse complement strand
TTATGCAGCATATTCTCTAGATCAGTCACTTTCCGATTATCAATTGTTTTATCATCTAATCTGTGATTTCAACAACGTCAACATAGTGTTATATTCCTGAACGCGTGTCTTGACCGTAATTTGAAATGAGGATGGTTTGTTTGGTTTGTTTTGTTTTACGGCATATCAACCTCAGTGGGTCATTTAATGCCGATAAAGTTTTGAAATAAATCAATTCTTAATGGATAATACAATTTTTTTATAAATACATTTTTCTATTTAACCCATAGATGGGACTTGAAATGAGGAGGACAAAATATCAAAGCTAGACTCACAATAGGTTGGTTAAAAAATACAAGTTACTTTTAATCCAAGTGACAACGCTGTCAGTATGGCTTAAAATATATTGACTTCATTCCCAGCAGAGGGCTAAGACCCTCCCCCAGGGAGGGTTTCTAGATATGACAATAAACTGCATCTGGCGATGAAGCTCCAGTTCTGGAGAATATGGAATATCCCTTTGTTGCCATAACTCTCAATTTCACTCTTGTCCGAAGTGGTATTACCTGTTAGGACCCCGTCTATGGGTCAAATAGATCTGTTTGAAAATTATTAGCATTATATAGGAATATTTGAAACTACGTAACTGTACAAATTATATTAGATAGGAATACTCAATACCATATAACTGTATGCAAACAAATGATTATTATTATTAAGATCTCCGGCACGAAAAAATTGCAGACTCCTGCAGTTTAAGAAATTAATGATAAAAGGGATAGATTTATTTTTGTTTAACGGCATATCAACTCATCATGGGTTATTTAATGCGAAATTCTGATTTATTTAGAAGTATTTAATTGTAATTGTTGCAACTTGATGCGGGGGGATAATAAATGTAAAATTCAGTTTTAGTGTGATTCATTTTCCTGCCCAAGTAATATTACTGTTATTTATTTATTCCTCACAATATGACTGACGCGTTACTTCTGTTTATAAACATGACTGAAACGGTGCTTTCGTTTATAGAACATCAATTATAACAATAATCATAACTATATTTTCTCTAATAGCGCTTTTTTGTTTGTTTATAATATTTTTTGCTCGCCATTATAGGACATCAAGTATTAATATCTAATACAAATAATATCACGACAATTATATGGTTTCAAATATTCTTATCTAATGTAAATGATTTATACAAAATTATATGGTTTCAAGTAACTATTTCTATTTAATGATGATCATGTTTTCAAGTATTCCTCTCAAATAAAAATAATCCTAGCTAATTTTATGGCTTCATGTATCTATTTCTATTTAATAAAAATAATAATCCTTATTCTGCACAATGATATGGCTACCTGTAAATAATGGCAATAATCCTTAGTACTCAATATAAATAAGTTGCACACAGTCATATGATATCAAGTATTCCTATCTAATAAAATATTTTTTATGACAGATCTATTTAACCCATAGAGTGAACCTAGGAATAATGGTAACAATGGCGTACTCCACACTCCCCAGAGCTCCAGAACTGGTGCCTCATCACCTCATGCAGTTAGTATTATACTGAAGGTATCGTCTTTAGAGGGTGGATTACCTTGCAGTCGGTGTATTCTAAGCTCCGCACATAGGGTCGGATGAGAGTATCATCATAAAATATTGATAGAACATATGACGAATATGGACAAAATTTAGTTACGACAGCTCACCTTTTCTTTTATCAAAAGTTTAAAATTATAAATTATCAGGTATTTTATTTTTTTAACATATAAAACAATTACTATGCATTATAAGAATGAAATAAATCCTGTTAACAAAAGCACATCTTCAAGAAAGAAAGAAAAAACGACGAAAACAAAAATACGTCATTCTAAAATTCAGAAAATAAATTATACTAAAAAATATTTTAACGATTTAAGATCATAATTTTTTATTCAAAAATATGTATAAAAAATAAAGAAGTTGGTAGAATTTTAAAAATATCCGATGGTTTGTAATTTCAAATATTTTATTACATAAATCAATTACGGAACATAAATGCTATATAAATTTGAAATTTCAATTTATAAAATTCTCCCGAATGTAAAACAAATTATTTTTACATGTGTGTTTTTTAACCTCCCTCTTCATAATACAGTAAAAAAAAATACATTGTTTTATTAATTTTCCAAGTACTGTTGAATTAAAATTCAACAGTACTTGGAAAATTGTCAATGTGAAGTATTGTTGGGTAATTTAATTTATTGTGCGTCCCGGTCTCCTGTCTCATAAATTGCTACCCGGTGACTATTAAAAAACCCACCCCAGCTACGGTGTTACTTGAAAGAAAACAACCAGCTTAGGGCGTTAAATGTATTTTAGGGAGGGAGCTTCTCTTCTTTTGTCGTAATTCAAACAAAATAATATAGATAGATATGAACAAATGGAGATAAATAGATAGATCGATAGATAGATAGATAGATATTTTCGACAAGTAAATGTATTTGGGGGGGGCGCTTCTTTTTTGTCGTAATTATTGTTTATTTAAACTAAAAACAAGACTTTAAACAAACATGAATAAAAGAAATTACGATAAATAAACAAGAATTATGACAACTAAAATTCAACAGTACTTGGAAAAAAAAAAAACAACAATTTTTTTACTGTATTATGAAGAGGATGAAAAAAAACACATGTAAAAATTATTTGTTTTACATTCGGGAGAATTTTATAAATTGAAATTTCAAATTTATATAGTATTTATGTTCTCGTGAAATTTTGTCTATTGCTAGAACTGGGGATTATGTTTGTTTATTCATTTAGTGAAAGATACTAATATTATAGTGTGAAATCTCTGCGGCTGCAGTAATTATATACAATAAATTATGAGGAAATAACGATGAACCAGATCATAAAAGTGAGTGTAGCAAGAGATCACATAGTAAAAATAATGGAAAGGGAAAAATAAAAAAAAAAATACCAGAACGTGCCTAGGGAGTGAGAAGAGCCTGGAATATGAATGCTAAGGTTATACCTATGATATAGTTGACACATTTGGAAGTATGCCAAGAAACACTAGAGGTGAGATGAGATGAATGGGAAATTCATGGAAGAGTTGAGACTACACAAACCATGGTGTTGTTGGGGGGAGTTGTGAGAATACTGATTAAGTATTGAGATTTTAAGAGACTTGTTGCTACTCAGTTTCCCAGCGGTAACAAAAATATACTGGTGTGAAATTATCGCATAGAGAGAAAATAATGATAATAATTGATAAATTGATTAATCAAGAATTTGACAATTAATAGACTTAGTCGTTCCAGCAAATTAAAATAAAGGAAAGCAACAAAAAAAAAGTCGGTAAATACCTTGACTTTACCAGAGGGCTAAAAAAAAATACAATAGAACATGAAGGTGACAGTGATACTAATCATAATTGGAGTTCTCGGAACAATCCCAAAGAAAATGGAGACAGTAAAAAATAAGTTGCACATTTATACGGTATCAATTATTCCTATTTAATAAAATATTTATTAAGGTAACTATAAATCCGAAGAAGAATTGAGAGCATCCAGACATCATTCTGAGGTCTGCTATAGAATTGAAAACAGTTCCATCATTCGAATTTCAGTAAAGATAGCCAGTTACTAATATTGAGACAAAATTACAATGAGTGAAATAATAACAATCGGGAATACAAAGCAAGGCACGACTGGGTTGGGACGGTGATCCACTGGGAATTATGCGAACAATTAAATTTTGACCATACAACAAAATATGTATGGTATATGCATAAACCAGAATTTGTTGTTGAGAATGAAACGCATAAAATTCTCTGGGACTTTGAGATAAAGACGGATCCACCCGGAGACCAGACCTAGTGTTTATTAACAAAAAAAAAAAAAAAAAAAAAAGAGAACGTGTCAACTGGTGGACTTTGCGGTCCAGCAGATCATAGGGTGAAGCTGAAGAAAAATAAAAAGATGGACAAATACCTAGACCTAGACAGAGAATTGAAAAATCTCTGGAATATGAGGGTTAAAGTGATAACAATTGTAATTGGTGCACTTGGAACGGTAAAAAAAACTTGGAAAAAAGACTGGAGGATCTGGAAATCAGAGGAAGAATTGAGACTATACAGACTACTGCATTGCTGCACTCGGCTAGAATAATCAGAAGAGTCCTAGAGATCTGAGGAGACTTGCTGTCACCCAGCCTCCAGTGCACCACCAGCTAATAATAATAATAATAATAATAATAATAATAATAATGTAACTTATAAGCAGGCTTATTGGACTATCTCGCGAAAATAGGTGTTTAGTTTGGCACATAGGCCTCAGATTCCTAGATACCTGCTGTTTCACCCACCTAACTTCTAAGCAGACTTATCGCTGCTTAACTTGAGTAATCTCACAAAAACCGATGCTCTCGGTGTGACTTGACCGTATGTCAACGGCGAAGGAAACTTGATTGCCGAAAAAAGAATCCTTATCATAAGTAACAGCAGAGAGACCTTTCAAGTGTTTTTTCTTTTAATCTTCTATTCATCATAGTCATTATTCCACTAAATCTAATCTATTGTTTACTATAAAAGACACTAATTCAGCCATAGAAAAGAAAAGGTCGAACAAATGATTTATATAGATGGCATCGAACAAAAATAAAACTCTCTTTTTTGAAGACAGAAGTATAAAGATGAGAAACATCGATAACAACAACGGGAATTTCTACATAATTTACTACGTCGTTCGAGAAAATAATGAGACTGATTTTCTTTAATGTTTTTCAGGTTGGGAACCCTAATTAAAAATTATATGATCAATTTTGACCTTGAACACGTATAAAAACATTCGCTTCATTCTTGCCTTTCAGATTTCATGTTCAGCCGAGTAAGTGTAACTATTAATTATTACTAGTAAGTTTTACTACTAGTTATTACTTGTATTACTATTACTTATTATTAGAAAGTTTGGACCATATTAGCTTTAGGCACCCCGTTTTGATCTCCATTAAGAAAGGACATGTTTTTCATTTACACCGTAAATATCTGGTTGTTTTAACAGACGATTTTTAGATTTTTTTAAAATTATAAAACTAACCCCTAACCCTAACCCCTAACCCCCAATCCCTAACAAACAACCGGATATTGACGGTGTAAATGTAAAACATGTCCTTTCTTAATCGAGATTAAAAAGGGGTGCCTAAAGGTAATAAGGTCCGAAAGTTTTACTATTAATTATTACTAGTAACCTTTACTATTTATCAATGATTTAATTATTACGAGTTTCTTTGATTAAGTGTATAACGAAAATAAAACACGAACTTCGGCATAATGAATCATTTGACAAGTTAATACCAGCTTGAGAAATTATTTTCTATCCTAAGAACAATATTTTTTGGTGGAACCGGGTATTTTTGGATGACCGAGGAAATGTGGAAAATGAACCCAGTTCTGGCTTACTGGTCACTTTACGATAAGAATTGAGGAAAATGCAAAAAAACAAAAAAAAAACAAGGATTTTATATCGTTTTAAACGAACTCACAATTTTTTCTCTCCAGCATTTTCCTCTCTCTCTCTCTCTCTCTCTCTCTCTCTCTCTCTCTCTCTCTCTCTCTCTCTCTCTCTCTCTCTCTCTCTCTCTCTCTCTGTTCACCCAGTTTCTCTGTGCTCGCAATTAGCTTGCGTTTGTCTTTTATACATGTCATCAATCCGATCATGATCCCACAATCCACCTCATTTCCGGTTTAATACATATAAAATATTCGCTCACGTTCAACTTCAATTTTCCTTTCTTCCTGTAAAGGTAAGCGATTTTTCAGCCTTTTCTTTCTATATATAAACTGCAGATCTGATAGATGTTTGTTAGCAAGAATGATTGCTGATGATTTTCAGTCAGGGTTGCCAATCTGAAAAATACTAATTACAAATTCAGATCCTGCCCTGTGAACGCTTTTTTTATTATTTTTTTTTTATTTTAAAATTTTTTGTTGTTTTTTTTTTTTTTTTTTTTTTTTAGATTATTCATACGAGTTTAATTCGTTACGTTCTAACTCAATTTCCTCGTATAACAAATCAATTTTCCTCATTGAATTAAACTGAGATACCATTAATTCATTCCAACCGCCCCCAAAACACTCTAATTCTTTTTGTTACGTTTTTTAAATAAGAGAAATATTGCTATATTGTATAAAGAAAAACATGATAAAATATAATGTAATGAAATGTGCTGCAAGTAAAGTCGTCGGAGAGGTCTATTGTCGGTATCAGCCGGACAGCAAGGGAATCTATCCCCCCTTTCCCTAGCATTAGTCCAGGGAAATTATTTTTACGTCTGAGGTGGAGCGCTACATTTACTATCAGCTCCTCACTTTACCTCACTGATCCAAGCTGTGCTACTCATGCGCTGAAGTGGTGAGGGCTAGTATCGACTGAGCTATTAGCTGTAATATGTTTTAATGTTTATCTTTTATAGATAATATTTTCTTTGGTGTAATGAATTTGAAAACTTCAATGTTTTTAGTGAAATTATTTGCATAAGCGTATCTGAAGCTCGCTCGTGCCTCAAATTTTTAGCTCTCAACACAAAGCAAAAACTTGTAAGCTAGGAAACTCGTAAGTAAAGGTACTATTGTACTTAGAAATAAAATGTAATCTGGAGATTTTCATTTTTTTTATAGATACCGGCCCTCGCCAACTCAGCGTATGAGTAGCACATGGATATGTGCGGTAAAGTAAGGAACTAATGGTAGGTATAGCGCCCCACCCCAGACGCTAAAAACAATATCCTTGGTCTAACACTAGTGAAAAGTGGATAGACTCCCTCGCTGATTGACTGATACCGACTTTAGGCCACCCCGACGACTTTACTTATATTTTACTTATATTAGACATATAAAAATAAAAAAAGACGCGAAAAGGATTAGCTACTTTGTATCGGGGGAATTCTCCCTGGTGTACGTTCACTTTCTGATTAACACCCTTGGGAAAGGTATGACCCCCCCCTCAGTTATAGGCAAAATAGTAGCAGTACTGTTTTTCTGCAAGGGTGGATTTGGCAGTAAATAACCCACAAAGGTTGATATGCCATTAGACAAAGAAACCAAACTAAACCAACATTGTATCACCCTGTTGGAGTGGCTTAGAATCTTCTGCAGAGGGATAAAAGCCCTACCTCCTAAAAAGGGTGTTTTGGGTATGACACTAAATTGCATCTGATGGCGAGACTCCAATTCTGGAGGTTTGACAGAGTAGGGGGTACTTGTTCATTGTTAATCAAACATATCAATTAATCATATAACATGATGATGATGATGGTGATGATGGCAATTCCAAGAAAAAATTTTTTAAATATGGTATAAAACGGAAAAATTAGGTCAAAATAAAATGACTGATTATCGGGGACCATATTACCTTTAGGCACCCCTTTTTGATCTCGATTAAGAAAGAACATGTTTTTCATTTACACCGTCAATATCCGGTTGTTTGTTTGGGGTTAGGGTTAGGGTTCGGGGTTAGGGTTAGGGGTTAATTTTATAATTTTAAAAAATCAAAAAATCGTCTATTAAAACAACCGGATATTGACGGTGTAAATGAAAAACGTCCTTTCTTAATCGAGATCAAAAAGGAGTGCCTAAATGTCATAAGGTCCATTATCTGTTCCAAGGTTAAACTCACGGACGAACTCAACTAGATTAAAACCACTTCATTGAAAAACGGATATCCTGAGGACCTAACCATCACCACAATTAGAAGCATGCAGTTTGCCACCAATCCTAGACTTGGACCTGAAAAGTGTCCTGTATATCTAAAATTACCGTGGATTGGGAACACATCTCTACAATTACTTGAACGCATCAAACGATCTGTCCGCCATTGCTTCAATTCAGTTTAGTTGCGAGTTGTTCTCAGATCTAACACGCTCTTTTTACTCAATTTTAAAGACAGTGTGACCCCTCACCAAAAACGTTGTCTAATTCATAAATTTAAATGCAAATGCGATGTTTGCTACATTGGGCGCACTACCAAGCAATCCATATTCACCTTCGACCATTGGGCGACACCTTTTGAACAATCCTGATTGTGCTGCAGCATATAAGCCCTCAATATTCACCGTCTTGACATCCTCAACCAACAAGTTACACCTAGCTGTACCCGAGGCCCTCCTCATCAACAAATTCCGTCCTGCTCTTTACATACAAAAGCATTTTATTCTTTACACCTTTTTGGCCCTACTGTTCTTGATCCTACCAACACACACACACACACACACACACACACACACACACATACATATATATATATATATATATATATATATATATTAAAGGAAATTCCCAGGTTAGGTATTAGGAAATAGTATAGGCTTTATTTTAACAACGGATTGTTAAAATTGGTAAAGTCTAAGTTGAGAGCTCAGTGCACAATAATTCTGGAATTATATACAGAGCTATATATTTAGTAAAGCAAAAGACTTAAATACCGGCCATATTAGCAATTATAAATTTATTTCCACTTATATATATATATATATATATATATATATATATATATATATATATATATATATATGGGGTTCTTCAGACCACGATTTCAATAAAATTAGCAGTCTATAGAAGCACGTATATATGTATATGTACATATAAATTTATAACCGCTAATATTCCCGGTATTTAGCCTCTCTCTCTCTCTCTCTCTCTCTCTCTCTCTCTCTCTCTCTCTCTCTCTCTCTCTCTGTATATATATATATATATATATATATATTATATATATGTGTGTGTGTGTGTGTAAATCATTGGTAAAAATAGCTTCCGAATTCCAACGGTAGAGCTTAGTATGCACTGTTTGTTTTTCAAGTACGCGTGTTTGTGTCTAGGATGAATAGAGCGAGCGAAGAATTGCCCAACGAAAATGAACGATACTAATGACTTTTAAAAGACATATTGCTGTTACCAGAAGAGACATGCTTTAGCACAATGACGACGCTGGTTAGGCTTTGTTATCGTAAGACAATAGTTCGTTCTCTCAGTAATGGTGGCGTGTTGTAATTTAATAATATGACGTGTGAATTCGTAGTGAATAACGAAGAGAAATCGCGTAGTTTTATATATTTTACGTCAAGTTTTCCTTTTCATAACATCAAAGGAATCAGTTCGTAAATCCTCTTTATTTGGATTCCTCAAATACATCAAGTATAAAAGTTTATGTTTATGTTTATTTGTCAACCATATACCTTATGGATTATTCAATGTCGAAATTTAATTCATTTCTAGATATTTTATTGCAACTAGTACAAAATAAAAAACACCCTCCGGGCGATGTAAAAATAGATTTTTGAAACATATTGCCTGAGGGGTGGGAGTAAAAATTTCAATGTCAGCGAGTTTGTACCCTAAGTAAGTAAAATTCATTAAAGGATTCATTAAAGGATTAAAAAATAAAACAATTTGAAATATAAACTTTAAATATGTATTAAAATAAAACAAACTATATATATCAACCCGTCTGGGGTTATGTCATGCCTAACGGTTAGGAAGTAATACATATCGTATATTTATATTTATACTTTTAGTAATTGGTTTTAACAATGTGTTAGCATTATTGGGGATTATGTTGTATGGTATTGACTTGTTTCATGTCTATATTCTATGGCATAATTTTATTTCCCTCAAAAAAGAGAGAATATCCTCCATGTTGACATTTTCAAACAGATCTTTCATATTGTTTGCTTTAAAATAACCTGCATTCCATGAAAAAGTGTTTAACTGTTAAAGGTGTTTGGCATGTTCTACATTGTGGTTGTCGTTCTTGTTTGAGTATATAGGAGTGCGTTAGTCTTGTATGACCAATGCGTAATCGGGATACAATGACTTGTTCCTTTCTAGATTTCCTTAAAGTTGGTCTCCAGCCTCCCACAGTGGGTTTGATTAGGAAGAGTTTATTGTGGATGTTGTAAAACTCTCTTGAATAAGTTAATGGTCTGAAAAGTGGTGACACTGAGATTGAAAAATAAAGTTATGGTTATAGTTTTAAGAGAGATCGCTGGCAAAAAGTCTCAGAAAAAACTTGAGTACCGAATATCTAGGTGGTCAAATCGATGGGGTGGTGTAAGGGTGGAATTTACATATATTCAGCCACCTCAAGCCCTTGGGTTAGTTTTTCAGACCTGAGTGAGAGGTTGTCCCCGTAGCAATCAATATCCGGTTGTTTGTTAGGGGTTAGGGTTAGGGGTTAGGGTTAGAACCCCTGACCCTAACCCCTAACCCCTAACAAATAACCGGATATTGACGGTGTAAATGAAAAAAATGACCTAATGAAACGAAATCGAAAAGGGTGCCTTAAGGTAATATGGTCCATATTTTCAAACAAAACTTGTTTCTTTTTTTTTTTGGGGGGGGGCGTGGCCTAGAGTGTGGATACTGTTGAGCTTGCTAATAATACCTGTTCTAACTGAATAATGTTCCATTATAAATGATAACATTGGTTGGTTAGTTGGATTTTACGGCATGTCAACACTTGTTGGGTTATTTTATGCCGAAGACGTTTGGTTTATTCATTCTTGTTAGGTATTTAATTTTCTTTTAAGAAAAAAATGTTTTAAACACGTGTTTTAAACTCATTTTTATCTATTTAACCCATAGATGGGACCCTAAAAGTACTATTACTCCGGGTCAGATTGGACCTGGCAATAATGGTAATGAAGTGTTACTCCACACTTCCTAGAGCTCTGGAATTGGAATCTCCCACTAGCTGCAGTTTAACGTCATTTCTAGAACACTTAGAAGACCCTTAACCACCGTCTTTTAATAATGATAACTTTGGTTTAAACGAAAACTAATGTTTGATTTTTAATGTTAATTCAAATAGAATATCCAAGCGAGGTGTGACCAAAATGGCTTTCAAGACGGAAGGTTTATGTTTTTTTGTTAATTTCAAAATTTTGTTTGTTTTTGGGGGAAAATATGACCTTAAGGCACCCATTTTTTTTATCTCGATTAATAAAGGACATGTTTTTAATTTACACCGTCAATATCCGGTTGTTTGTTAGGGGTTAAGGTTAGAGTTAGGGTTAGGGGTTAGTTTTTCATAATTTTTAAAAAATCTAAAAATCGTCTGTTAAAACAACCGGGTATTGATGGTGTAAATGAAGGATAGAAAATAATTTCTTAAGCTGGTATTAACTTGTCAAATGATTCATTATGCCGAAGTTCCTGTTTCATTTTCGTTATACACTTAATCAAAGAAACTCGTAATAATTAAATCATTGATTAATAGTAAAGGTTACAATTAACAATCAATAGAAAAACTTACTAGTAATAATTAATAGTAAATCTTTCGGACCTTATTACCTTTAGGCACCCCTTTTTGATCTCGATTAAGAAAGGACATGTTTTTCATTTAAACCGCCAATATCCGGTTGTTTGTTAGGGTTAAGGTTAGGGTTAGGGTGAGGGGTTAGTTTTTTTTTTTTTAATCTAAAAATTGTCTGTTAAAACAATCGGATATTGACGGTGTAAATGAAAAACATGTCCTTTCTTAATCGAGATCAAAAAGGGGTGCCGTAAGGTCATATGGTCCGTTTTTTGTCTTGTGGCATATCAAACCTCTTGGATTTAATGTTAGAGATTTACTTATTTGTGAGCGATATTATACATACAAGTGTATGTGTTTGTCGTAATTTATCAGTTTCTGTCTATTCATCACTATCTTTTCATCTACCACAGTCTACTTTTATTTACTTATCTCCATTCACAGTTGTCTCTCTGTTTGCTGTTTATTGTTAGGTTAAACTAGTTGAGTATCTACCTCCTTTCATTGTAGCTTCTGTTTGAGCCGAGAGAAAACCGAGAATTTTTAACACAGTTTCTAAAGCAGAGGGCCATTCACCCATTATGCAACATAATCTTTAAGCCTATGTTTATCTTGTTAAATCTTCAATGCCAAAAATTGTATAAACAGCTTTAATTATATATTAAGTGTTATCCCAGAATCTGGTGAATGGGAACAGACTGGATACATATATATATATATATATATATATATATGTTTATATATATATATATATATATATATATATAATGTGTGTGTGTGTGTGTGTGTACATATTGGGTTCAAATTCAGTCAGCACTAAAAATAAAAATGTGGTTATTGTTTTATTGTTCCACTACAGCCAGATATTTATGCACTATATATGCAATCATCGTAGTAAATGAAAATTTTTATGTATAATATCTAAAGTTAAAACCATAATATCATGGGTCACATAAATTAGAATAAAAGTAAAGTCGTCAGGGCAGCCTAATGTCGGCATCAGCCAGACAACGAGAGAGTCTATCCCCTTTTCAATAGCGCTGGGCCAAGGAGATTGTTTTGGCATCTGAGGTGGAGCGCCCCACCTACCATTAGCTCCTCACTTTACCGCACATATCCCTATGCTACTCATACGCTGAGTTGGCGAGGGCCGGTATCGAACCAGGAAAATTGTGATTCCTAGCCGAACGCTCTACCGACTGAGCTAAACTAGCCCCTAAAATGCTTAAATAATAATAACAATAATAATTTATATAATTTTATAATAAAAACTACAAGTGTATGTTATGTGGTGATAGAGATTAAACAGTTAATCACATAATAAGCGAATGCAGCAAACTGGCACAAAAGGAATATAAGACTAGGCATGACTGGGTGGGAAAAGTGATCCACTAGGAATTGTGCAAGAGATTAGAAATTTGGCAATGCTAACAAATTGTATATGCCCAAACTAGAATCTGTCTTAGAAGCATAAAATTCGTTGAGACTTAAAGATACAAACGGATCACTTAATGCCGACCAGAAGACCGGACCTAGTTTTAATTAAGAAGAACAAAAAGAGTTATCTAGTGGTTTTTTCGTTCCTGGGGGCCATGGAGTGTGGAGTGAAAATAAGAGAAAGCAAAAAATAAATAAATACCTGGATCTTGCCAGAGAACTCAGAAAGCTATGGGGCATGGAGTTGACCTTGATACTTCTTGTAGTTTTTGGTTCCCAAAAAGACATGGAAAAGAGACTGGGGAAACTGAGGTTCAAAGGAATAATGAAAACCATCCAAACCGCAGCAGTGTTATTGAGAGGATCCCTGAAGAACTGGGAAGATATGCTCTCACTTGAACTTCAGTGAAAGCCTTCAGTTACTGGTGTTAAAATTCGCAATAGGAAACCTCAAGAGAGAAACTGAATCACTAATAATTGCTGCACAAAATAATGCCTTAAGAACAAATTATATCAAAGTAAAAATTGATAAGGCACAACAAAATAGTAAATGTAGACTGTGCGGTGACAGAGATGAGACTGTAAACCATGTATTAAGTGAATGTAGCAAACTAGCACAATGGGAATACAAAGCGAGGCACGACTGGGTTGGGAAGGTGATCCACTGGGAAATATGCAAAAAATTAAACTTTGACCATACAACAAAATGGTATATGCATAAACCAGAATCTGTTCTTGAGAATGAAATGCATAAAATTATCTGGAACTTCGAGATAAACACGGATCACCCTATCCCAGACCTAGTGTTGATTAACAAAAAAAGAGAACATATCAACTGGTGGACTTTGCGGTCTCAGCAGATTACAGGGTGAAGCTGAAGGAAAATGAAAAGATGGATAAATACCTGGACCTTGCCAGAGAATTGAAAAAGCTGTGGAACATGAGAGTGAAAGTGATACCAATTGTAGTTGGTGCACTTGGAACGGTCCCAATAAACTTGGAAAAAAGACTGGAGGATCTAGATATCAGAGGAAGAAATGAGACCATCCAGCCTACTGCACTGCTGCAATCGGCTAGAATACTCAGAAGAGTCCTGGAAACCGGAGGAGACTTGTTGTCACTCAGACTCCAGTGAAATTCCATCAGCTAACACTGATGTGAAAAACTCAAAAGGAGTGAAAATAATAATAATAATAATAATAATAATAATAATATAATTTTCTTATTTATAGACCATAATGTAAGTTTTTATAGTAACAATATTGTTCATAAGTAAATACATCCCTACCATATTTTTAATAAAAAAACTAATTTACTTCTCAACCCAAGATATTAAGATTTTCTTATTTCTAATGTAACATTATACAATTAGAGTAAATATTATTAGGTAGTATTAATTATCAAAGTCTGCTTATCCGTTAGGTACCCGGCATTTTCCTAAATCTCGCATTATATATATATATATATATATATATATATATATATATATATACCTCCCACAACCAATTCCTACGCTACTGCTCGTTTTCTTTAAAAACGAGACACCACGAAACATACCATCAGTTTCCAACCTGAAGATGGCAGACCAACATACCGAAAGCGCTCGTAGAGACACCTTTGGTGGATTGCTACACCAGTTCCACCCTGACACCAAAAAGATGGCCAGACACCTTGAACGGATTGAACAGAAACTCGTACGACAAGAAATGTCACTCGAGTTCAACCAAACATGTTTAATAGAGAAAATGCTGCCAAAATACACTTATATGCCGCCAACTCAAACGTAAACGCAACGCTCTTCTCTATAAGGAATGGAGCACTCTGTGACGGCCTTTACACACAAAAGTGATGTGTGTATTAAAAACAGTTAAAATCCCCCTCCCATTCTGTAAGTGAAGACAGCCTAATGGTTAAGGTGCCGGACTGACACCCAACCGACCGGTATTTCAATTCCGGCTGTAGGTAGCTTACAAAATGTCTAGCCACACTGAAGAGACTTGATAAGTCGAAACACGTGTCTGTGGATGACCCTATATATATATATATATATTTGTGTGTGTGTGTTTAAAAGAAACTAAGACTATTCACCAATTTCATTTTTTGCTAATAGTGTAATATATTTTGGGAAGAAATTGCCTAATCAAATAAAAACCAGCAATGGCGTAAAAATATTTGATTAATTTGAATGATTTCAGGAAAAAATGGTAAGAAGATTAATTTAAGACGGGATTTTGAGGACAAAATAGGATCTGTATGTAGATATCACATTAACTGTGCATATGTTCTGTGCACAGATCTTTTTTCTTTCTTTCTTTCTTTCTTTCTTTTATAACTTCCCCTTCTTCGTTCCCTCATTCATTTTTATTCTTCTTTACTTCTTTTTTGTTTGTTTTCATTATTTCTTTCTTTCTTTCTTTTTATCTTTCTTTTTCGGTTTCTCTCTTTGCTTGACCCTCTGTGTTGATTTTTATTCATTATTTTATTTTATTTTTATTCTTCCTTGTTCTCCAATACATTCTTTCTTTCTTTCTATCTTTCTTTCTTTCTTTCTTTTACATCTTCCTCTTCTCCCTTCTTTCATTTATTCATTCATTAATCAATTTTCTTCTTTTCTTCTTTCATGCTTTTATCATCTTTTCTTTCTTTCTTTCTTTCTTTTTTTTTTTTGTTTGTTAAAGGTTGATGGGAAAAAAGAGGAGATGCCCAAAAGGAGGCATAATAACCAAAGGAATAAATAAACAAATAAATCTCGAACTTCTCAGTTTATTTCTTATTTTTCGATCTCTTTAATTTATTCCCCGTGGTGTAGTAGTTAACGTGCTGAACTGTAACATCATAGGAAGCAAGTTCGAAATTCAGTCACGTTCACTTTCAAACTAACACCTTTGTAAAAGGTATGTACACTTTGATCTCTCCAGTTATGCAATAGTATCAATACTGTTCTTCAAGAATGATCTCAGGTGCTTTGGCATTGCCCCCTCCAGCTGGGAAAATTTAGTTCCGGACCACCCTCGGAGGCGGTAGAATCTCCGTAGAGGACTGTTCATGTCAGAAGTCACCCTGACGCAACACCATGAAGCTAAGAGGTCTAGAAGAAAGCAGCGGCAACAAAGTACCGGAACATCAACATCTTCAGGGACAGCCTTCAAATGCGATATCTGTGGTCGAGAATGTTTTTCAAACATCGGACTTTACAGTCACAGGAGGCACTGTAACTTCAGGGGCACAAAAACTTTATTATAGTCTTCCGAGACTGAAATGCCAATAATAAATGTTCTTCTACAATGATGGCCTTGGCATTAAATACCCCATGAAGGTTGATATGCCATTAAACAAAGAAACCAAACAATTCATCTGTATTATTAACTCTCTATTTTCCATGGTTGTATCAGACTAATCTAAGCTTTGTATCTTACTATTTACACCATCATCTATTAATAAGTAGAATTATATCGAAAAAAATGTTAATTATTAATTAGAGAGTTTCTGTGTTTTGTTTAGATTGTTACATAATGAATAAGCATAGCCTATCATTTTTATAATGAAGTGTAGTTATGACTTAAATTTAACCGTAAACTCATGGAAAATCATCAAGAGTTTGACAGACAAGCTATGAATCCAGGTTCATCCGAAGCGAGACTCTGATTGTCTTAGGACGTCACATGATCGGATGAGCCTTGAGAAAGTTAGATAGAGTTAACTGAGAGTTAAGCAAGAGCCAATAATGGCTAGAATTCCTTTGTCTCTGTGCTGATTCTCCCACGCAGGATTGGTTAAGTTATAGTGTCGGCAATTGAATAAAGCTATGTGTACACGAAATATGTTTCCGTGTTCCTGATTATTAAGAACCAAGATGGAAGCAGAGAGATGTAAAGAAAAACTTCCAGACAACCCGACAATGCCCGAGACGAAGAGTAGACATTAGAAGACGTTAAAATGTAATAAGAGGACTCCTTAACAATATTACTTTGATAATTTCTTGGTATATCTCCTGAATTAAATCTGGCAGCAACATTGCTTTCCGCAGATTATTGTGTGTGGTCCATTCTTGTTGAAAGGTATAAGTTTTTCGTAAATAACTGTCGGTTTATATTAAGACCTTTCCTAAATCTAATTAGTGTCAATATCAAATTTGGTTAGCTCTAGATAAGGGGTTTTCAATCTATGTGCCCAGACTCTTCAATAAGTTGAGAAATAAATAAATTAGGTCGCAAAATAAAAATGGGAACTGTGCTTTTCTTTGATTTACTCATTTCATACCATTACACTTAGTATTATTTGGATTATTCGGACTATTGTCCTCATCTTTATTGTTATCTGTACAACTTTTCGGCCGATGTGCCCTCCGGCCTTCTTCAGGTAACGTTGTACAGATAACAATAAAGATGAGTACAATAGTCCGAATAATCCAAATGATACTAATTATCAAGCCTCATCTAAAAAAAATTCAGTTAAACATTACACTTAGGTTTAATTGGTCGCAATTGGTCTGGCTTTGGATCGCAGTAAAAAACAGTTTGACCGTCTAAAAAGACAGACCTACCTTTCCCCATTCTTAATATAGATACAAAACTTTAGGCACCCCTTTTTGATCTCGATTAAGAAAGGACGTGTTTTTCGTTTACACCGTCAATATCCGGTTGTTTTAACAGACGATTTTTAAAAAAATCATAACCCTTACCCCTAACAAACAACCGGATATTGACGGTGTAAATGAAAAACATGTCCTTTCTTAATCGAGATCAAAAAGGGGTGTCTAAAGGTAATATGGTCCGAAAAAACAGTTATTTAATTCTGATCAGACCCCGAAGTGACTGGTTAAAAGTGAATGATTAACGATAGACCAATACTTCGTGTTGTCGAAAGCAACTGGAACACCTCAATGTTAAATATTAATAGTATAGATTGCACAGACAGCTCACAAATTGGTCAGTTTCAACCGGTGATGACTGAATGAAACACTGGTTTCTTCACCTATTTAAACTTTATTTCACGAGTTTATTTTCAAATAGAATATTCGAGGTGTGACTAAAGATATATCAAGACGAAAGACTTATGTTGTTTTTTTTATTTCAAATTTTGTTTGTTTCTTTTTCTAATGGCATATCAACCTTCGTGAATTATTTAATGTCAAAAACAGAAGTGGTTCTATTTAGCCCAGTCTTTCTCTATCTATCCATCCCTTTCTATCTATATATCTATCTATCATCTATCTATCTATCTAGCTATCTATCTATCTATCTATTCATACTTCTCTATCTATCCATCCTTATTTAATGCCAAATCCCACCCTTGTAAAAAAAGTAGAAGTGGTTCTATTTAACCCTTTATATCTATCAATACTTCTCTATCAATCTAGCTATCTATCTATCCATCCATCTATATATATATATCCTTATCTATCTATCTATCTAGCTAGCTAGCTAGCTAGCTAGCTATCCTTTCTTATTTGATGCCAAAACCATCCTTGTAAAAGAACAGTAGTGGTTCTATTCAACCCATTCTATCTATCAATTCTTCTCTCTCTATTTATCTATGCACCCTTCTCAATCTATCTTTATCTATCTTTCTTTCTTTCTCTATCTATCAATCTATCTATCTATATTTCTCTATCTATCTATCCTTCTCTATCTATCTATTTATCCTTTACTATCTATCTATCTACCCATCCTTATTTAATTCCAAAGCCACCCTTCTAAAAGAACAGTAGTGGTACTATTCAACTCATAGCTGGGAAAGAAATTACAAGTTATTGAGATGAATGAAAGTCATTAAATGTGTTGCAAACGGAAAATTGTCAGAAATTTGAAAAAAAAAAGATGGAGAGTCATTCCCGATCTAAAATGCCGACCGAGAAATTGAAAACATGTTACCTTGAAGAATGGCAAGTGAAATTTTAGAATTCAAATTAAGACGTATGAATATCAGATTCAACTTAGAATTCACAATAAAGTGATGTTATTTACACAATTGAGTTATTGCAAATTTGAAAAAGAAATAAATGAAAACCATTTCAATTGTAATTGGTGCTCTTAGAATGTTCCTCAAAGTTTTGGGGGAAAAAAGACCGGGAGAACTGAAAATCAAAGGATGAATCGAGACCATCCAGACAACAGCATTTTTATGATTGGCAAGAATACTCAGAAGGGTACTGGAGACCGGAGGAGACTTACTTCCACTTTACACTTCAGTAAAAACTTGCAAGGTGTGACACAACAACAACAGCAGCAGCAGCAGCAGCAGCAACAACAACAACAACAACAACAATAATAATAATAATAATAATAATAATAATAATAATAATAATAATAATAAAATTAAAAATTAAATTAAAATTAAATTAAAATTAAAAATTAAATTTTGACCATACAACAAAATGGTATATGCATAAACCAGAATATGTTCTTGAGAACGAAACGCATAAAATTCTCTGGGACTTTGAGATAAAAACGGATCAACTTATCCCAGCAAGAAGACCAGACCTAGTGCTGATTAACAAAAAAGAAAGAACTTCTCAACTGGTGAATTTTGCAGTTCCAGCAGATCACAAGGTGAAGCTGAAGGAAATTGAAAGATGGACAAATACCTGGACTTTGCCAGAGAACTGAAAATATACGGAATATGAAAATCAAAGTGATACCAAGTGTAGTTGGTGCACTTGGAACGCTCCCAAAGGGATTGGAAAATCTGGACATCAGAGGAAGAATTGAGACCATCCAGACTACTGCACTGCTGCAATCTGCTAGAATACTTAGAAGAGTCCTGGAGACCTGAGGAGACTTGCTGTCACTCAGACTCCAGCGAAAGACCATCAGCTAACGCTGATGTGAAAACTCAAAAGGAGTGAATAATAATAATAATAATGATTGTCTGACCGAAGTGAACGGGTTGGGTAAATACCTTCTTGCTAGGGCGTTCCATAGTGATGTAATCGTTAGCAAGCCAGTCTCTCATATATATTACTATTGAATAGGGAGTGCGATCCTCGCAGGATTCCCCATATTTGCGACTTTGTGTCACATCCTGTCCGTGGCGAATGGGTTGGACAAATACATACCTACCCTCTAAAAAATAAATCTCTTATCTATATTCATATATAGATCAATAAAATATATTAGATATTCGTTTTATTATCTTATATTCTTTATATATTCTTGTTTTTAAGATGCTTGTTTTTATTATTATTATTATTTGTAGTTTTCGTTTATTTGTTTTTTTATTATATTTTATCCTTTATTGGTTTGCCTTATTTTTAATTAATTTTCCAATCAATTTTAAAAAATATATCATTGTTTCATACCCTTATACTTTTATTTAGTTTTTTTTTCTAATGGTAAATCAGTGGTAAAGTGTTTGTTAACACCCTCTGTGACAAAAATAGGAGTGGATATTATTGAACTTTGACCTTTACTGGTCTCCACCAATCTCCTTTATAAAAAACAAAAAGACGCGTGCTCGGTCATTGTACAAACAAACATATTGACATACATACAAATAGACATGCGGAATCTTTCTTTTACATTTATAGGTGTGGTGGTGTAATGATTTTCCAAGTTAGTCTCACAAGTCCGTTACTACTGAAAAATCACGTTTAATCCTCGCTGGATGTCCCATACTTGTGATTCTTTTTTTTTATCAAATCCTAAGGCCGGTTTAGCTCAGTTGATAGAGTACTTGACTAGGAATACGCAAGGTTCTTGGTTCAATACCGGCCCTCGCCAACTCAGCGTATGAGTAGCACAGGGATCTGTGCAGTAAAGTGGGGAGGTGATGGTAGGTGTGGCGCTCCACCTAAGATGCTAAAATAACAATCTCCTCGGTCTAGCGCAAGTGAAAAGGGGATAGACTCCCTCGCACTCTGGCTGATACCGACTTTAGGCCACCCCGACGACTTTTACGTTTTTTACTGGTAGGTTGAATAATTTTTTATATAGATAGATTAACTGTGGTCCAGTTAAGGTGAAGATTCTTTTGTATTTACAGTGAACTGATCTAATGGGAGACAACTATGTTTGACTTATTTACAATGATATAATCAATTACAGATGTAATTTCCTTTAGGTTAACGAGCACAAACATTAAGTTTTTATTTATTCCTGTCTGATAACAAAAGAAAATGTGTATTTGGTTACTGTAATCCAACTTGAAACAGAAAACTAACAACTTTCACATCAAAAGCCAAACAAAAAAATCCTTTGTCCGTAAGTCAGGCTGAAGCTTCTAAAGTGACATAAATATTTACTTGTTAGATTCTTCGCTGTTACCAAAAACTTTCCCAAAGTTTTTATTTTTTAAGGCACATCCGCAATAAAAAAAAATCGAGCGATTTTTTTTTCTTCTTTTTCCTTTTCCTCTTCCCTTTTCTTTTGTGGCATTCCTTTCTTTTCACCCCCAACAGAAATAGACAGAATTTTTGTGGTGGCCTCGTTCCGACTCTGCGGAAAAAATGGTTCCTATTTTTAATCCTCGATCGGAAACGCGGCGTAAAAGGGAATGTTTTATTTTCTGTTATTGGGAAAGTTGTGGCTTATTCGTGAAGTGTCCCAACTTCCTGAATTGGAATAAGGACATTGAATACAGGAAGTGATGCCAAGTCCAGCTTATTGTAAAAGAGGAGAATTTCTTGGCGAAAAAAAATGAAAGGACAGAGATATGATCTGAATTTCATGACACCCCCATGCCATATCCTCCTGAGCAATGAAAAAAAAAGAAAAGAGTTTTTTTTCTTCTTCTTTATTGAGAAGAAATAAGTGGTTTTCATTTACTCAGCACAAACAAAAAGAGACACTCATTTTTTTTTTCGTTGGACCTTTGGGCAGCTTATATTTAAAACATTTAATGGGACAACTTAGCTCAGTCGGTAGAGCATCTGCCTAAGGACCACAATGATCCAGGTTCGATACCGGCCCTTGCAATACCTAACACATGAGTAGCATCGTAGGTGTGGCTCTTCACCTCAGATGCAAAAAACAAAAAATCTTCATGGTCTATCACTAATGAAAGTAGTATAAAATGTCCGATTGATACCGACAATAGGCCACCCCAGCGACTTTACATTTTACTTGTATTTAAATCATAAATTAAAAATGTAGTTTAATTTTTTCCAAGAAAGAAACATGTTTTATTATTTATTCGTACCTTAAGAAACAAAAACACAAAAAATGTAGATATTAACGTACAATTAACGCGATTCCCAAACCTCTACGCATAGAATTGTTGAGAATTTTTTATATAAGGTGTGTGCCAGATCCCCGCTCCTACTTATAGACTAGGCCAGAATCATGTGATCTATCTCTTGGCCAATCACTGGCAGTACTCTGAGGTTGATACAATACTTAAACCGACCCTAATGGACATAATTACTGTCACATTCATGGACGACGGACATAGGATTAAATCACTGGACCTTTACCAATACGCAAGATAGGACTTATACGCTTACCAAAGGATTCCATAACACAGGACTATCTTTAAGCCCTTTTCAACTGGCCAAGGATGGCACTTAAAAACTGTACAAGAATAATCCTAGTCAGGTTGATATGCCGTTAAAATTAATCAATCAATCAATCATACAAAGAAACAATCCCAAATTTCTGTCTAAAAATTAGAAAAATCTACTTTCAACTATCATAACATGAACTGGCTTGCTAATTGATCACTTTCTATGTTTTTTATTTATTTATTCATTTATTTATTTTACAATTTCTTCATGGGCATCACATCATGGTTCAAAGGTTAGTAAACTTGTCTCGCTGATCCATTACTACCGAATAGCGAGTTTGATCCTCGCTGGACGCCCCACATTTGTGTCACATCCTAGGTTTGGCGGAGGCGTCGGGTAAATAGGACCCCCCCCCCATCGTGATGTAATGGTTCGCAAGCTAGTCTCACTCATCCATTACTACTGAATTGTGAGTTCGATCCTCACTGGATACCGCATACTTGCAACTTTGTGTCACATCCTACCCATGGCGGACGGGTATGGTTAATACATAAATTATAATTCCTTTTCTGATGCAGATTATACCGCCTCAAACTTTCAGAAGTATGGATGTCAAAATTGTAATAATATTAATATCAATTGCACTTTATATATTTGTTTGGAGATAGTGTCCTGTGCATGATACTAAAGTACATATGATGGTGAGGCTACAGTTCTGGAGAAGAGTGGAGTATCTCTTCATTGCCATTACTCCCAGGTTCACTCTGACTAAGAGTAGTACTACCTCTTTGGGTACTATCATAGATCTGTTTCAGAATGTTCGTAAAAAACAATTTTTAAATAACTTTACATACACACATAAATGTAAATATGAATGTACAATAAAAGTAATTCAATAACCTCTTGACAAAATAACCCCAGACGGGTTGACATGCCATTAAATCAATCCCTGTTAAGATCAAAGGTTTGCCTCAATCATCCAGCCACTTTGGGACATCTCTTAAGTCTCTAGTAAAATACAGTGACTCAAACACTAAAATTTGAACTCATTTCTTTAACTAGATTTTTAAAAGACAGAATTTATTGCACAAAAATGTTCACAGACAAATATTGACGTCTAATCAGTCATTTGGTTAAAAGGGTTACTACCCTTTAAATAATTTATAACACAGTCTTCCATACTTAATATAGCGTCCATCTGAAAAATCTCATAGGAAAAAAATATACAAAACAGTTGCACCAAACATTATACCATACTAGTAAAAAAAAATACTGACGGTATAAAAATTATTTTTGAAAGATATTGCCTGATATATGGGAGTTAAAAATTCAATGTCAGAGAGTTTGTACCGTAAGTAAATAAAATAATTAAATTTATCAAAGGAGTAAAAAAAATAAAACAATTTTAAATGGAAACTTAGTTCTGATAACTTTAAATATATATCAAAATAAAACAAACTATAAATAAACATATATTTCCGGGTATGTATTTATTAAAACATGTTTAAACAAAACAATGAGGACCGTCTAAGGTTGCATACTCAAATTATGAGTGTATTTATTCTATGTCATGTCGAGTTTTGGTAAAGTGACGTAAACAGTGACGTAGTTTCGGTTGCAGACAAATAGAGACCTAATCTCCATTATTAATAGATTTATTTAACAAAGTTACATTTGAATGATAAAATCATAGTCTCTCACATAATATAAAAGGCGTCCGTGTGTAATAGTTATCGTCGTACGATAAATAAACTCGACGAGACGAGACGAGTTAAAATCCTGGACGAGGCTGGCTGCATTTCGCCTATTGTTTATACCATTGGGAAAGGTAGGTATTTACCCAACCCGTTCACCACGTGTAGAATGGGACATAAGATCGCAAGTATGGAGCATCCAGCGAGGATCGAACTCACAATTCAGTAATAAATTATCTGCGAGTTTACTAACGATTATATCACAATGAGACACCATTCCATTGGGAAAGGCATAATTTTAACTATTTGGAATACATCTTCATTGCCATTACTCCCAGGTCCACTCTGACCCGGAGTGATAGTAACTGTTGTCCCATCTATGGATGAAATAGATCTTTTACAAATTATTTGCAAAATATTTAAGTATGAACATAAAATTAACGCAATTCTCTAACCACTAAGCATAAAATAATCCTAGCCGGTTTAACATACCGTTAAAATTAATCAATCAAACACAACAGATATTAAAGCGAAATACGTGGAACGGATTTTTGACAACTGTCTCTTAGTTTCCCTGGAATGTGCGGGTACTCGAGCAAGTTATCGTATTATAATGGAGATTATGTAACTGTCAGTCTGTAACCGAAACTACGTCACCACTGACTTCACGATTTCAACGATTATAAAATAATCATTATTTAATTTTAATTAGCATCATATTTATTAATGATGTCTCTATTAAAGTCTAGCTGAGTTAGATCTGCCGCAAGACTGTCCATATTATTAATGCATTTAAAATCCTGAAATATGTGTTAAGAAATAAATATTGAATAAGGATTTTAACAAAACTAGATTTAATAGATATTTGTTGTTACTGATTTCTAATACTATCATGTTATTCTCAAACGTATTAAAAGCAATCCTATATAAAATTTTATAGAGAAATTAATTAAAATAATATTAAAATAAGTAAAATAAAGTCGTCGGGGGGGCCTAATGTCGGTAGCAACCAGACAGCGAGAGAGTCTATCCCCTTTTCACTAGCGCTAGACCAAGGAGATTATTTTAGCTTCTGAGATGGAGCGCCACACCTACCATCAGCTCCTTACTTTACCGCACATATCCCTGTGCTACTCATACGCTGAGTTGGCGAGTGCCGGTATCGAACCAGGAAACTTGTGACTCCTAGCCGAACGCTATACCAATTGAACTAAACCGGCCCTATTTTTATTTAGTTTCGTTAGTCTTCATAATTTAATATGTTATCTTATTACATTAAAACTTAAATACTTTCACCAAGGGAGTGTATGCATTTGCTAGTTATTATCATTATAATTCTTTATATAGTAACTCTAGAAAGATTTAGATTCTCAAAACTCCGTTACCTTTTAACGATTACAAAATAGTCATTATTTCATCTTAATAAGTGTAATAATTCTATAATACTAATAATTGTAATATTTTCATAATATTTTATTATTAAAACTTACATACTTACACCCTAGTGGTGCATACTTTTGCTAGTTATTATAATTATAATCCTTTATATAGAAACTTTTGAAAGGCTTTGTTTAGGTTCTCAACACTCGGTTACCTTTTAATTAATTAATAAACCGACTCAGACAAGAGATGAATTTTCGTTTTTGACGCAAAACTTGACCAATGGACATAATAGAAGTTAACCCAGGGGATTTACTTTGCTTTTTATCTCTACGTTTTTCCGCCTTTGAATGAGTATCGCTTGAGGGCCGACGAGAAGGTTTGATCAGCAACGTATTAACAATTTATCAACTTGTTTTGTTACTTATATATATATATATATATATATATTTGTTGTTGTTATTGGAAAGGGGCCAAGAGTCTGAAATGTGTTATGTGTTGGGATGCTGATTTTCTTGATTATGAACATGACCTTTGCAATTGTGTTGATGTTGTTGTTAGACTATGGGTTTACTTAATATATGTGACTGATTTATTTCGTGGGGGCGTCCCCGGGATGGGCCCAGAAATATACAGCCACCAAATGTCAATAACCAGGAATATTAGCTAAATAAACTACGTATTTGTGGTTGTTAACCAAATACGGAATTACTTTGCATATGTTTTTTTTTCAGATTGAATTTCATTGGGTGGTATAGTAGTTACCGGTGAGGAGAGTTTTAATTCCAGCCTAGTGTTAAGTATCTGACCGCCATCAGTTGTAAAGAACTTAAAGTAAATAAGTAAGTAAGTCCTGAGTTATAGAATCCTTTGGTAAGTGAATAAGTCCTGGGTTATATAATCCTACGTAGTGTCAAAGGTGATATAATCCTATGTTCTGTCGTCCACGAAGGCTGAAGGCAATGTGTGTAGGTATGACCAGAACAGCCAGTATAAGTAACAATATCAGCAGCAGAACACTGCCAGTGATTGGACAAGAAGTTGGTCACATGATTGTCGGCGAGTCTATAAGTACTAGTGGGCATTTAACACACGCCATATACAAAAATCTCAACACCTAGCGATCTGTATTTCACATCAAAAAGGCATGAATCCACATTTACTCCTCCCCCAGTTATATGTATGTATTTATGTATACGTTTGTATGCATATGAATGCATTTATGTAGATGTATGTATTTGTGTAGGCGCGTGGATACCGTCGTAGGATATGGACACTGCTAGACGAGTTCAAATCCTGGTTGAGGCTGTTTGCATTTCACATAGCGCTAATACCCTTGTGAAAGGTATGCATACACTTATTCTCCCACCGGATATGGGTAAATTGTAGGGCATACTGGGCTCTTAAACATCGGTATGACAACCAGTCTAGGAGAAGGAAAACCCTAAATTCCAACCTGTTAAAATCCGCTTACGAAATTGACATTATCACATCCTACTCGTGTAGAGGGGTTGGGTAAATATGTATATGTATGTATTTACCCAACATATCCACCACGAGCAAAACGCGATACAAGATTACTTTTTATAGTGGAGTACAGTTGGTTTGAATTCAGAGTGTTCCTGCACATAGATTGGATACCTTACTAAAAGCTAAAGAACCCAGCCTGGCCAACTATTTCCCCATATCTTGGTGGTTGTGGGGAAGATGTGTCCATGTCTTTTCCATGGACAATAGTCTAAAGTGAACGCAAACAGTTTCATCCAGGATTTAACATCGGGTCTCTGATTCTATTACCTACGATGGTAACTATTAGGCTAAACTCAACTCTTATACATAAAATTTTAGAATATAGCGGGCTCTCTAGCATTAGTAGGTCTATCGGTTTTAAAAAAGAAAAACAATTAATTTAAATCCCATAGCAACGTGCCATGAGCAAACTTGGCTCATTATCACATAATGCTTACAGATTTTCAGTTTTTAGTTTAGGCATATATATATATATATATATATATATATATATATATATATATATATATATATATATATATATATTATATATAAAGTGTTGTTATGGGTCCAATGGGAGAAAATTAAATATTTTATAGATAAGAAGGTCAGCAAAATGGATTACGTTTTTAGAAAACTTTTTTTTTTATCTTACATTTGTGACACGTGTTTCAGATCTTCTGATATCTTCTTCAGGCATTGATTAATCATATATATATATATATATATATATATATATATATATATATATATATTCAATCATATGAAAAAAAAATATATTCAATCATATAAAAAATATATATATATATTCAATATGAAAAAAAATATATTCAATCATATGAAAATATATATATATATATATCATCATATATATATATATATTCAATCATATGAAAAATATATATATATATTCAATCATATGAAAAAAAAATATATTCAATCATATGAAAAAAAAAAAATATATTCAATCATATGAAAAAAAAAATATATTCATATGAAAAAAAATATATTCAATCATATGAATATATATATATATATATATATATATATTCCTGATATAGCTCAGTCGGTAGAGCCTACTCAGCATATGAGTAACAGGGATCTGTGCGGTAAAGTGAGGAGCTGATGATAGGTGTTCCAAAACATCACCTTAGTCTAGGGCAAGTGAAAAGGGGATAGACTACCTCGCTGTCTGGATGATACCGACTTAAGGCAACCCCAACGACTTTATATATATATATATATATATATGTGTGTGTGTGTGTGTGTGTGTGTGTGTGTTACTGCCACTATAATGTTTTCCTATCTTCGTAGAGCATCTACGAAGATAGGAAAACAATGGGACACTGATTTCTTTGACATTGTCACAGGAATCTTGCAAGGAGATACATTTTCACCATTTTAATTTATAATCAGCCTAAATTACGTACTGGGGTCATCATTATTTTTATTTGTCTATAATCATTCTTTTGTACACAGTTATAGAATATCAGTTGCTGTTGTTGTTTATTGATTTTAACGGCATATCAACCCGTGTGGGGTTATGTCATGCCTAACGGTTAGGAAGTAATACATATCGTGTATTTATATTTATACTTTTTAGTAATTGGTTTTAACAATGTGTTAGCCTTATTGGGGATTATGTTGTATGGTATTGATTAGTTTCATGTCTATATTCTATGGTATAATTTTATTTCCCTCAAAAAAAGAGAGAATATCCTCCATGTTGACATTTTCAAGCAGATCTTTCATATTGTTTGCTTTAAAATAACGGTTTCTGATGTGAGAAAGAAACCTGCATTCCGTGAATAAGTGTTTAACTGTCAAAGGTGTTTGATATGTTCCACATTGTAGTTGTTGTTCTTGTTTGAGTATATTGGAGTGCATTAGTCTTGTATGACCAATCGGGATACAATGACTTGTTCCTTTCTAGACTTCCTTAAAGTTGGTCTCCAGCCTCCCAAAGTGGGTTTGATTAGGAAGAGTTTATTGTGGATGTTGTTATTCCAGTGTTGTTGCCATTTTGTATGAAGGAATCTATTAATTTTAGGTTTCAAATCAGTATATGGTATCTTGAACTTGTCGGGGATCAAATCTAGAGCCGATTTAGCTGCGACGCATAGTTGTATGGTTTCAAGTGTTTCTATTGAGTAATTTAAATACAATTTGTATGGTTTCAGGTAACTATTCCTATTTAATAATCATCATTTGTTTCAACATAGTTATATGGTATTTCCCACTGATTTTCAGCAAAAATTCTAACAAAATACCAATTTCGTTAATAGATTCGTACACTCAATTATCTTATACACATAACTTCTCACCATGAAATGAACTTTAGATTTACGGTGGTGAAATGTCTCTCACCCATCGGCCCTTATTTTTGCAACTACCCGGTGGATTCCTATCTAATGAAAATGCTATTCAAAAATATCTATTTGACTCATAGATATGACCCTAACTCCCCGAGTCAGAGTGGGAACAATGGGGGATGATAACGTAGCTACATACTCCCCAAAGCTCCATAACTGGAGCTTCACCATTGGATAAAGTCTATACTCCTATTTTGCGGGGGAAGGGAGTTCCCCCCCACACACACACACACTTCTGCAAATGATGCAGTCTGCATATTCTAAGCCCTGTCGATTTGACTATTTTCTTGTAATAGCCATTGATGAGTTTCTTGAATTAAATTTCTTGATTTTTTTTGGTTTGTTTTGGTTTGTTTTGTTTACGGCAAATCAACCTCAGTGGGTCCTTTAATGCCGATAAAGTTTTGAAATAAATCAATTCTTAATTGATAATACAATTTTTTTATAAATACATTTTTCTATTTAACCCATAGATGGGACCCTAACAGGTACTACCACTCCGGGTCAGAGTGGACCAGGGAGCAATGGTGATGAAGGGGTGCTCCACATTCCCCAAACCTCCAAAACTGGAACCTCACCATCAGATAGAGTTTAACGTCATTCCCAGGACATGTAGACCCGCAGCCATATGATAAAAAGGGGTTGGGGCTTGCCATAAGGGTAAATACATAAAATGAGACTTTAATTATAAATATCTAATCCGGTGGTTCCCAACGTGAAGCGTACGACCCACAGGAAGGGGAATTTATTTTTTTAGGGGGAGAGAATTGAGACTAACGAGGTCTTGGTCCAAATATAGATTTTTTTTCTTTATTATTTTCTGTCTTCTGTTTATTTCATTTTTTCTTTTCATAGACGGCTTGTTCTCTTGAAGCTTGTTTAAACCAAGGTATTGGCGTTTTAAGCTTCTTCAGCTCAAATGGTGTTCACTTTTTGAATTATAAGAATTATATATTACCACATGGGGGGGCATCAGGATTTTAGATATTATTAGATGGGGCATGACAAAAAAAGGTTGGGATCCCCTGATCTAAACAGAAAAATCTCTGATTACAAAAGAGGTTTCGTCATTTAAGCTGTCAGCTTTTTGCTTAGAGCGATTTATTAGTCCTACACATATAAACACCCGTTTTAAAGTGGTTAAAATCACTGACACATGTGTCATTTGTGGGGGTGCCCGTGGTGTAACGCTTATCTTCGTGGGAAATTGACACGGCGACCTGATTTCAAATCCTGAACGAGGCTGGCTGCATGTCACAAAGCGCAAATACTCTTGGGAAAGGTATGAATCTACATATTTTCCACCACCTTCAGGCAAGGATAAATAGTAGGGCAGAATGGACTCTTTAACTTTGTTATGACAACTTCTCAAGAAGAAGGAAACCTCTGAATTCAAACATCGCTTAAAAATTGACCTCGCGTCAAATCCTGCTCGTGCGGAGGGGTTGGTACATACATACGTGTCATTGGTGGTGAGTCATTTCCATGTTGAACGCTCAATCATGTTGGCCTTTAGCCAAACATATATTGATTCAATATATTTGTATGCTGACTATACACTTCTCTACAATTAGATTTGACAATGTAATTCACAGGCTGGTTGCGGGTTATGCCCACCGACAGGTTTGCTAGATTGACTTACAGGTTTGTGGATAAGGTTACGTTTTAAAGCCTAGCGCTACTTTATTACGAATTTCGATACTTACGACTTCGTGAGATAGTTTTAAAATAAGCTACTATAACATTCGCTACGATATTAGCATTAAAATCACTGAGTGCTTAGTTATGTATTTTATAATAAAGTGTTAACTCAGCCGGTAGAACACCCGCCTGTGAATCACAATTTACCGGGTTCGATACCGGCTCCTCGCAAGCTCAGTGCATGAGTAGCACAGCTTGGATCTATACAGTAAACTGGAGAGCTGATGGTAGATATGGTGCTCCATCTCAGACGCAAAAATATTCTCCCTAGTCTAGCACTAGCGCAAAGGGGATCGACTCACTTGCTGTCCTGCTGATAGCAACAATAGGCCTCTCTGTCTACTTTACTTACTATGATACAGGGTCCGGCAGAATGATTTCTAATGTTTGGAATGTAAATATCTAAGAACCTCCCCCCCCAAAAAAAAACAACAACTCAGATCCTATTGAAAATTGAACTACTATGATTCAATCTAATCGTTATAAGACAATATATATCATGAGTATGACACCAAACTGCGCCTGGTGATGAGGCTCCAGTTCTGGAGACCAAGAGAATGTGGAGTAATTCATCATTGTCATTACTCCCAGGTCCCTCTAACCCGGGGTGGTAGTACCCGTTACGGCCCCATCTATGGGTCAGATAGCTCGATGCTTTAGGCACCGGTAATAAACCCAGTCCTTTTAGGCGAAGGAGCAGGTGCTGCCAGGAGAAACTCCCCCTCGTCACTGGAAAAGTGTAACCTGTCATATGTTATCTTATTGTCCTGAGAATTACCATAAAGGGGAATCACTCGGCATGGTACCTTGATGACCTTATGAGGTTATCGGTTTAGCTCAGTTGGTAGAGCACTCACCTCGGAACCACAAGCTTACTGGTTCAATACCATCTCAGCGCATGGGTAACAGGACTTGGATCTGGGCTGCAAAGGGATGAGCTGATGGTAAGCTTGTCTCTGCACCTCATGCAAAAAATCGCCCTGATCTAGCGCTAGTGAAAAGGGGATAGACTCCCTCGCTGTCCGGCTGATACCGACAATAGGCTACTCCGTCGACTTTAAAAAGTATATAGGGATGAGGATTTTACTGTGACTTTATAGAAAAGTAAATATTTTTCCATCCAGATGATATCTTATAAAAATCAAATACAGAGTATGTTCATTGAGTATTTCCAACTGGTTTTCTATAACAGTTCTAGCAAAATACCAATTTCGTTAACTGATTCGTTCACTCAACTAATTTATACATATGACCAGACACTATGAAATGAATTCTATATTTACGCTGGTGAAATATCGCTCACTCCTTGGTCCTTATTTTTGCCACTCTTTCATAATGTTGCTTTTTGCCCGGTGTTATATCACAATAAAACTATCTGTGAAGTGTGAAGTTCTATTTCAAAACAATATCAAAATCTTTAATGACAAAGTACAGAAAAATTTGTTTTCCATTATAACCCATGATTATATTATTTAAGATGACTTTAACATTGATTTATTTGGGTGGTGTTGGAGGGGGGTGATCACCGAGCACACCCATAATATACGCCTCTCATTACAAGAGATTCAATTAGCAAACTTACTGCATAAATAATTATAATATAGAAAGCAGATTTTGACAAGATTATATAGAGATCCAAACGAGAACAGTGATCTTTATAAAATAAAAAAAAGAATGAAAGGATATTGGCAA
>CM042147.1:64290101-64300101 GCA_023376005.1 Doryteuthis pealeii | reverse complement strand
ATATATGATGTATGTATGTATATATGTATGTATGTGTATGTATATATATATATATATATATATATATATATATATACATGTATGTATGAAGTGGTCAAAAGATGTGTTTGAAATAGCGAAGGCCGACAGAGAGAGAGAGAGAGGGGGTGATTGAGCTGGGTTTTGTTTGGTACTCCCCTAAGTTTAGTCTGGTTCAATGATAAATTAGGGGAATGCTTGATGAGAACCGAACACGGTATCACTGATTTTAAACCAGCTTTGCTAACTGCTGCACCTTAACCAGTACTAATGCAAACAAGAGTATATACATTTACATATACATTCATTAGAAACTTACCGTTATCAGTGACAACTTAGCCGCTTCAGAAGCAACTTCTAGAGAATTTGTTATTTAATGTGTAGCTTCCACCAACCGTAGCTAAGCTTAGTAAATACAGACATTGCACAAACATTTGGCCATACTAGCAAGTACAATGGGAATATCTTTCTCATTCCGCTGGATACGTTCAACTTTTCACGCTAAAAGCACCTGTTCTCATCAGATCACCAAAGTAAAACAGCAATTAACCCGTTTAGTATTTAAGTGGGAGAACACTTACTAACAGCAGGTACTGTTTTCATGCACCGATATACGAGGGTAATCCCTGCTATTTAGAAATCAAAGAGTAGTTGTAGTGTAGTGTGTTACGAAATTCACCCGAGGTCGTTTGAACCGGCTCCACCCAACGAATTCACCGTATCCCGAATGAAGGCAAGACCATGCGTGACTCTCCAATGCAATTAAAGTTATGAGTGTCAGCCATTAGTGTTTCCATGGACGAACTCCATGAAGGTCTGGTCCAGGGTCAGCTCGGCATGTTGCTTGACTATTTTGAGCCAGGTTTTCAGTTGCCCCCCTTGCGTTTCGTCCATTCCTGGGGTGGTACTGATAGATTTGCGATGGTTTCACCGGGTTGTTGACGTAGAGAGGAAATCAAAGAAAAGTTTTTTGTTTATTATGAATGATCTTTAGTCCATTCTTTCTCTAATTTTTCCCATAGATCCTCGATATTTTATGGATTCTTAGCCTTGAAATTTTTCCTAGAATCTTCCATAGATTTGCTATAGGATTTATATCAGGAATTTGTGCTGGTCAATCCATTACATTTATTCCTTGATCGTACAGATAAGCAATAACCTGCTTTGCCTTATACCAGGGAGCATTATCCAGCACGACCACGAGATTTTCACACCCAGAATTTCGTAATATCGGTACATGTTCTTCTAGCAGAATCTTGTACATAGCCGCATTAACTCTATTATGTAAGCATACAATCGCTAACTTACCAAGACTTGAAGACATGCTGAAAACTGTCATACTGCCTCCATCAAAATTGTCTTTTTTATGCACTTTGAACTCAATCTTTCACCAAATTGTCTTCTTACATACTGTTTTCAATCAGAACCAGATACAATAAATTTACTTTCATCACTGAAAAATATGCTGAACCACTGTTCTTCTGACCACAACATGTGCTTGTTTGGAAATTCCAGTCTTGCTGCCTTGTTCTTTTTACTTATGAAGAGCTTCTTCTGTGAACAACTTGCATAAAGCCCTATTTCTTGTAAGCAACTATATACCGTTTCTTGAGAAACATTAATGTTATTTGAAATTTGTTGTGAAATGTCTGCCTCAGTTTGAAAACGGTCCATCAGTGCTAGGCATTGAATGATCCTACCTGCCTTGTTTGGACTGGTTATATGACCAGTTTTTTTATACAGTTTCTGAATTCCACTCACAATACTTTTGAAGCATTTCACCTGTTCAGCAATTTGGTCAATTGTGTGATTTTCCATTCACACTTTTGACAACACCAATTCTTGGAGCCTTGTCAACTTTTCGTCAGTTCGCCATATTGGAAAATGACATACTGATGATAAATAATCTTTATCTTAAACTTACTTATCATAAATTCAGATTATCTGTGTTATTCTCACATATTTCAAGATTTGTTCCTTAATTTTAGACACTTGATATTTTAATAAAAAACTAAATGAATCATATCTCTCTCTGTATCATTCCAAATAATCAGTAGATTTAAAGCACAACTAAACTGCCAATTATCTATAATAAGAGAAAAATTGTGGTTATATTTTTTGAGATATCGAAGTTTAAATTTGTGTTTCTTAATTTTGGTCACTATAATATATATATATATATATATATATATATATATATATATATATATATATATATATATATATATATATATTATAGTGACCAAAATTAAGAAACACAAATTTAAACTTCGATATCTCAAAAAATATAACCACAATTTTTCTCTTATTATAGATAATTGGCAGTTTAGTTGTGCTTTAAATCTACTGATTATATATATATATATATATATATATATAATGATTAATTCTAATGGCATCTCAACCCGTCTAGGATTATTTTATATAAGACGTTAAACTGCATCTACTAGTGAGGTTCCATTTCTTGAGTTATGGGGAGTGCTGAGTACCCCTTCATTGACATTACTCCCATGTCCTCTCTGACCCAGAGTGGTAATATCTATATAAATAGATTCAAAATGAGTTTAAATTCAAAATGATGTTTTAGTTGGTTTATTGATTTTAACGGCATATCAAACCGTCTGGGGTTATGTCATGCCTAACGGTTAGGAAGTAATACATATCGTGTATTTATATTTATACTTTTTAGTAATTGGCCTTAACAATTATTGGGGATTATGGTATTGATTAGTTTCATGTCTATATCTTCTGGTATAATTTTATTTCCTTATAAAGGAGACAATATCCTCCTTGTTGACATTTTAAAATAGATTTTTCATATGGTTTTCTTTAAAATAACAGTTTCTGATGGGAGCAAAAAACCTGCATTCCATGAATAAGTGTTTAACTGTCAAAGGTGTTTGACATGTTTCACACTGTGGTTGTTGTTCTTGTTTGAGTATATAGGAGTGCATTAGTCTTGTATAACCAATGCGTAATCGGGACACAATGATTGTTCCTTTCTAGACTTCATTAAAGTTGGTCCCAACCTCCCAAAGTGGGTTTGATTAGGAAGAGTTTATTGTGGATGTTGTTATTCCAGTGATGTTGCCATTTTGTATGAAGGAATCTATTAATTTCAGGTTTCAAGTCAGTATATGGTATCTTGAACTTGTCGGGGGTCAAATCTAGAGCCGATTTAGCTGCAGAGTCAGCTCTTTCATTCCCCCTCACTCCTATATAGCTTGGGATCCAGCATATCATAATCTCCTTAGAGTTAGACATCTAGTCTAATCTATTCAGGAGCTTAATGATGGAGCTTAATGATGGGAGGGTCAAAATGAGTTTAAAAATTTGAATATTCAATAAGAATGAATGAAAAAAGATTAACACAAGGGTTGATATGCCGTAAAATCCAACAAACCAACCACACTGCCCACATCTCCAAAACTGGAGTATCAAAATTAAATGCTGTTTAGTCTCATACCCAAGACACCCTTTTGGGGAGGAGAGAGTATTGCCCTGGTGCAGGAGATACTGTCAGCGTATTCTAAACCTCACCGACAAGGCGTAGCCACAGAAGTGAAATACAGAAAGGAAGATTATGTTACATCATTGGCGAGGTCTTGTCTGTATATTTAATTAACATTCGACCTCTTTGGACGTGAACAGTGACCTCTCAGCATTATTGACCTCACTAAATCACCCGCCAAAATCACTCGTGACCTTAAGATCGATTACTAATTAATAATTTATCTAGTAGCACCCGATGTGACAAAGTAAATATTATTGTTTTTATTGTTGATAATTTTGAGCAGAATCATTAACATACCAAGAATTCTTCCGACAAATGAACATCTTTTATATTGTTGATGTTGATTAACACACATCATTAAATTATACAGCCAACTATTTTGTTGAAGAATGAACCATCATTTGATGAAACATGTTAACAACATCAAGAATAGAAGGTTTTTCAATTGGCCAAACAATTTCTGATTTGCTATTTTCATTACTTTTTTATAAAACAAATTCACTGTTTATATTGAACATTTCTATACAAAAAAAATCATCTTCCCTAAATCTAAACATTTTAGATTTTACATCTGCTTTATATTTCATTTTAATTTTTCTGAAGAAAGATTTTTTTATATAATATATATTACTGACAATATTTTTAATTCACTAAATTCTTGTCAAAATTTATTCTAAGTATTCAGTGCCAATTTACAATTAAAATGCATATATTATTAAACAATTTGTTTTTATTGAGAAACATTAAGAATCACAAGAGAAATACAAGATATTGGACATTGAAAATATTAAATTTGGCTATAAACATTATGAAGACCACAATAACCCAGGAAACCAAAGTTTAGAGAAGATATTTTTAAATGTTTTAAGGTAATGAAATATAAAACTTTGTAAAACAATATTCAAATACTTGATATAATGACACCAACCAAAATAATGTTTTAAAAATCCCAACAAAAACCTAAATAAGGAATGCTGAGATACAAAAATATTTTATTTTAATAATTTTTTTCTTTATAAATAAAATTTTTCTTATTTTCATTACTATTTTATAAAATAAATTCACTGTTTATATTGAACATTTAAAAAATCAAAGTGTCGTTCATTCTATAATCAGTACTTCATATCCCAACATTCAGGCAATATCTGTTCCTTCTCTTCTGCCATTTTCTTGTCTTCACTGCAAAGAATGTGCGGCTGTTCGTTGAGTTTCTGAACCAGGGACAGCACCTCTGCATTGAACTAAAGACTGCAATAATCTGACACATTAACCAGGAACGTTGTTATTTTATTGAATTAGATATATTACAAAATAAAATCAAAATTAATGATTTAAAGATTTGTAAAAAAAACATCTACTCTAAATCTAGACATTTTAGATTTTACATTGCTTTATACTTAATTGTAATTTATCTGAAGTGAGATTTTTTAAAATGATATACAAGGGTAATCCCAAATGTAAGGTCTCCAAAAATATTCAGAAATCATAAAAATGTTTATTATTTATTGTCGATTATGTTTATATCATTTTAAAGTTTGAACATGTATCTATTTTTTTATTTTTTTATACATAATCTCTATTTCGGTCGATTCACTTTTGTAGACTCACCATACACTTTCATTAATTAGCGATGAATTTCTATTGGTTTAATGCCTTTTGCGTGCAAAATCCGAATAAATGCGCTAGCTTTACACTTGGTGGGTTCGTCAATCGGGAGCTCCATCAGAAACGATTGTGAGGGCAAGACTGGTAGGGCAGTGAGGCACAGTCGCATGTACAACAAGCACAAAAAGGTTGCAAATAGCTGCACGAACAGTTTCCCTGTCTACCCAGGGATTTGAAGGCCTTACTTTTGGGATAACCCTCGTATCTCTCATAATATTAAATCTCTGTATCTGTAACCAAATTATTGGAAAACGTGTCATTTTTAGCATAAACTATTTTATGATAAGATACCTTATATTTGCGCGGCAATGAAAATAAAATTGGTTTCAAGTTTATTTGGCTACCGGAAGCCGAGTTATGGGTACTTCAGATCTTACTTTCACCACTACAGTTATATCCTTTTTCTTCCACTCTTTTGAAAGCAAATCAACACCGAAACAGGTAAGTAGTGCATTGATGTTGCATTGCTAAAAGGATGTTATAATAGGCGAAAGAGAATAGAAATAATTAAATAACATAGGAATAAGAGGAAATGAGAATGCTGTCTCAGTAGCCAAATCAATACTAAAATGGCCTTTAACAGATTTAAAACCTGGAGACCAAAATCATTTTTTTAAAAACATAATTGGAGTAACAACATACACAACAAACTCTTTCAAATAAAACCGAACTTAGGTGAATGGAAACTAATCCAGAAAGGAACAAGTCACTATATCCCGACTCCATATTGGTCCCAAAAGATTGACACATTCCTTTTTACGAAAACCAACCAGAATACATAACATGTCAAACATCCTATATTGTTAAACACATTCTAATAGAATGTAGCGATTTTGCTGATATAAGAGAACACTTCCTCAACATAAATAACAAGAGAACTACATTTGAAGATGTCAGTAGGGATAATGTTTTGTCGTTCCTGGGTGAAGTGAAATTATACCAAAATATATAACAATAACCTTGAACTTCACCCTACAAACTTACCCCTCAAAATGCCATCCTAAATCCACTTACAACGGACCATATGACCTTTAGGCACTCCTTTTTGATCTCGATTAAGAAAGGTCATATTTTTCGTTTACACCGTCAATATGCGGTTGTTTTAACAGACGATTTTTAGATTTTTTAAAATTATAAAACTAACCCTTAACCCTAACCCCTAACCCTAACCCTAACCCCTAACAAACAACGGGATATTAACGGTGTAAATGAAAAACATGTCCTTTCTTAATTGTGATCAAAAAGGGGTGCCTAAAGGTAATATGGTCCCTTACAACTGCTGACAACTCACTATAAGAATCAAGAAAGATTCTTGAAAAAACATTATAATAAATCTGACCGCCCCCAACAATTTTCCTCTTAGCATAAAATAGCCCCAGATTTGTTGACATGCCGTTAAACCAAATCAATCAATCACATCAATCAAAATTCAATTTAGATTTAATCAAGATCCACTTCTA
This sequence comes from Doryteuthis pealeii, assembly GCA_023376005.1. Taxonomy (NCBI): domain Eukaryota; kingdom Metazoa; phylum Mollusca; class Cephalopoda; order Myopsida; family Loliginidae; genus Doryteuthis; species Doryteuthis pealeii. The sequence goes on along the minus strand of CM042147.1, from coordinate 64,293,444 downwards.
CGTCAAAATAAACAAATAAAGTAAATAAGTTAATTAATCAATTTAGTAGAAATCTGGTTCGATTCCGACCCTCGTCAACTCAGAAGATGAGTAGCACAACTTATGTGGTAAAATGGGGAGCTGGTGGTAGGTGTGGTGCTCCCCTCAAATGACGCAAAAACATTTCCTTAATTTAGCGCCAATGAAAAGGGGATAGACTCTCTCGTTGTACGGCTGATACCGACAATATCTGCTAACTTTACTTATATTATAAAACACATTTCTTACGATACTGGTATTGGTGATTTTATTCCCTTCGCTTGGTCAACGCCTGGTAGCCATTCTCGTATAAAAATATTTAGAAGTAAATTTTGCTACAAGAAAATAATCATAACCGCTTGTTTTTGTTTTCTTTGGTTATGGTGTTTTTAACGGCATATCAACCCGGTGGGTCATTTAATACAGATTGTTTTTGTATATATTATTTGTATGGGAATAGATGGTAGGTAGACAGGTTTTTTTCAATAAATTGTTAGAGTGCAAGACATCATTTGTAATCAATTTTGATTTACAGGTGTATTTTTTATTTCTTGATCTATTTAACCCATATATGGAACAGGTATTATTATATATGACAGGTACTACCACTCAGGGTCAGAGTGGAACAGGTAGTAATGGTGATAAAGAGATACACCAAAATTAGAATCTCCAAAATTAGAATCTCCAAAATTAGATGCAGTTTAACGTCATACCCAGGACGCTAAGACCCATAGCCAGGGCTTTTTAGCACATATATGATATAAATGCTTACGGAGTTTTCCATAAGAGCAATAGGGTATCAACAATCATACCAGCCGATGGATCAGAGGGGGTTGCTCCGACCGACCGTCTAGCCGAAGTGAGGGCGAAAGTGGAGTGTTACATGTCATGGACTACACAGCTACCAGGATTCCGTCCTTAAGTATTACAGGTTGCTACCCAAGGCCAACAGGTAGCTCCATTGGGGGGGGAGGTCTTACCCCTCTGTAGAGGTGCAGCTGGTGTATTCTACAGGCCCTGCTGACAGGGTTATATATTTGTTGTTTGGATGTTACTGTCATACAACAACAAAAAGACGCTTTAAGTAAGGTCTCTATTAGGTTACAACCAACCATATAACGTATTTCTCTGAATGTTTGAGATGAGGCTTGATGATTAGTATTATCTGCGTTATTCGGACTATTGTCCTCATCTTTATTGTTATCTGTACAACGTTTTGGCCGATATACTCTCCGGCCTTCTTCAGGTATTTCTTGTTGAACTCGGGAACCTTCTTGTCGAACTCCCGGGTCTGAGAAGGTTCCCGAGTTCGACAAGAAATACCTGAAGAAGGCCGGAGGGCATATCGGCCAAAACGTTGTACAGATAACAATGAAGATGAGAACAATAGTCCGAATAATGCAGATAATAGTAACCATATAACTTATTTAAAACATTACGTACACATGAAATTTACGTAGACCCACTAGTGGTGATTCAGAAAAATATATAATATATTATTACTAATAATATAGTTTCTATATCTATAAACAAAGCGTGCTCAGTCTTGGTTATAGGGTATATATTTGTAAGTTAGGATAGCGTATATACAAAATAAACCGCGGTTGGTTGGTTGGTTGGTTGGATGGTTGGTTGGTACTTACGGCATGTCAACCCTTGGGATCTTTTATAATGAGGACGTTTTTGTTTTATTTATTCTTGTTGGATATTTAATTTTTAAAACTCCTTTTTAAACACATTTTAAAATCCTTTTTTTTTTTTTCTAACACATAGATACGATCCTAACGTGTGTGTGTGTGTGTGTGTGTGTGTGAGAGAGAGAGAGAGAGAGAGAGAGAGAGAGAGAGAGAGAGAGAGAGAGAGAATAGCATTTTTAACATCTCATAAATGATTTTTTTTTTATCTAAAAAAAAATTATTTCAAAACTTATTTTTTTCGCAGATGATGTCAAAGATGACCACCAAAGTTGTAAACTGGTCTCACAATAGAGAACATTAAATCATCATCATCATGTTGTGCAATTAGCACGGATAACCATGACCTCTATCATTCATTGTCCTCGGGAGGTCCTCTGCGCAACATCCAATATCCGTGCAGAGCTGGTCAATGTAGGTCTTTGCTGGGCGGCCCACATTAGCATGTCCATATGTTGGCTTCAACAGAAGAACATCGCTTATGAGTTCGTTCTTGCTTCTCCAACAATGTCCACCCTGTCCGTCTTACTCGGATGGTTTGTGCGATAGGGGCAGGTGGCCGCACAGCTGCTTCCTTGTGGGTGCTGTTTCCATGACTTGTTCAAGATGGCACACAGCATTCTTGTGCAGCTCCCATCTAGCTTATTCTCCAGGCGCCTAGTTAGGGTCCAAGTGGTGCAGCCATACTGCAGCACTGATGCAACCACAGCTTGGAAGAATTGTCGTTTTAACTTGTCAGTGAGATCAGATTAAGAGAGGACAAAAACTCTCTTTGCTCACAGCTGAAGGTCTGGCAAACATCAGGACAACACGGAGGTGTGTGAACAAATAGTAAGTAAACATTGCAGATGATATATAAATAATGATATATACAGCGACGGAAATCAAAATTGCAACAGCCTGAGGAATGATGTCGACTTTGGCCTGGGTGCAGCATGTGCTTGGTTGGTGCTAAGCTGCCAGCCCCGAAAACATCATTGATTTGTCAGCCATGTCAACTTTTAGGTCACTGCTGTAACCTTTTCTTCCATATATAAACACAGTACGTAAAATCAGAATTTAAATGATATTTTGATTTTTGCATTTTGCATTTTAACAAAACCATTTACGTTAACTAAAAAAAACTTCTACACTTTCCTTTTTCATTAAAAATTTGTTGGCGCCAGCAAAATAACTCATCGTGTCATAACTAGTTTCAATATTATATTTGATTTATTTATTTTAGATGAAACATTCTCATCATTGTGACTATCCGTTCTTGAGAATGAAACGCATAAAATTCTCTTTGAGATACAGACGGACTGCCTTATCACGGCCAAAAGACAGGAACTAGTATTGATTAACAAGAAAAAGAAAACTTTTCAACAATTTAATAAGATTGCCTGTATATGAACGCATAACCGCAGGCCTGTTAACACGCAATGAAAATATAAGGTGTATTAATATGGGATTTGAGTACTGTTAATACACCCCTTATTTTGGTACCTGTTCATCGAATTATCTATATATTTTATCATTTACATTAATTTAAGTATATTAGATTTCGTATGTACATTTAATCTTGTTTAAATTGGAACGCATAATCAATATGTTGTAATTTTACGTAATTGCATATATATATATATATATGT
>CM042147.1:64275101-64287601 GCA_023376005.1 Doryteuthis pealeii | reverse complement strand
AATTATCCTGAACATCCCGTATATACACACACACGCACACACACACACACACACACATATATATATATATATATATATATATATATATATCATCATCATGTCGCGCTTGCAGCACGGATATCCATGACAATCTCTTGCCAACCCTCCCTATCACTCATTGCACCTGGGAGGTCCTCTGCTGAGCATATAGCATCCTCGCATAGCTGGTCAATGTAGGTCCTTGCTGGGCGCCCCACACTTGCATGTCCATGTGTTGGCTTCCACAGGAGAACGTCGCTTATGAGTTCGTCCTTGCTTCTCCAGCAGTGTCCTGCATGCCTTGTCCGTCTCACTCGGATAGTTTGAGAGAGGGGGGCAGGTGACCGTACAGCTGTCTCTTCGTGGGGTGCTGCTTCCACGATTTGTTCAAGACTGCACGTAGCATTCTTGTGCAGCTTCCATCTAGCTTATTTTCAAGACGCTTCGTTAGGGTCCAAGTGGTGCAGCCATATAGCAGCACCGATATAACCACAGCCTGGAAGAACTGTCGCTTCAGCTTGTCAGGGAGATCAGACCTCCATATGACTGACAATTTGTTTGTGGCCGACCATGCCTTTGCTATTCTTGTGTTAACATCTCTCTCTGTGGATGAGATATTACTACCTAGGTACGTGAATTGTTCTACAGGCTTGAGAGGCGTGCCGTTGAGTGTTGAGATGTTTCCTTTCTTTTTGAAACTCATGAACTCTGTTTTACTGGAGTTCACATAGAGGCCGATATTTTCTGCCGCCTCCTCCAAGCTGTGTAACAGTGACTCAGCTTGTGTCGGTGTATCTGCAAGGAGTGCAAGGTCGTCAGCATAGTCTGCATCTGTGACTGTTTGTGCGGGATAACGCCTGCTCCTTGCCTTTTTCAGTGTGAAACCCTTTTCTTTTATGGTATCTAATGATGTTTTGAGTACGTAGTCTAGGCATATTATGAATATATATGGTGCCAATGTATCTCCTTGTAGGACTCCAGCAGCGATGTCAAAGAAATCTGTGTCGCCATCAGGTGAGCGTACCATTGCTCTAGTGTCCCTGTATAGCATCATTATAGCTGCAACTGTTTCTTTGGGGAGGCCATATGCTAGTAGTATTTGTTCCATTTTCCCTCTGTGTATGGAATCAAATGCCTTGGAGAAATCTACGAATAGTAGCGTTGCCTCAGATTCTTTGCTCGTACTCCTTCTATGATCCGTCTTATAGTCAGGATCTGAGAGGTTGTGGATCGATTTTTGCGGAAACCATTTTGGTTTCTCCTAAGGATTTTTTCTATTTCAGGTCGGATGCGATTAAGGAGAAGGGCATTATATATCTTAGCTGCAATAGCAGTAAGAGTTATGCCTCTGTAGTTCTTAGCCATTCCGAGATCTCCTTTTTTAGGGAATGGGAGGATGCAGCCTTTTGTCCAACTATCTATTCTATTTTGTCTATACACTGCATTGCATAGCCCAAGCAGTATGTCACTGAACTTTCCTATCTTCCATACCTCCGGGGGTATTCCGTCAAGTCCTGCCGCTTTTCTACCTTTTAGCTTCTTTAAAACTTGGTTGATTTCATCTATCGTGAAGTCCCCCAGTTTGATATCTAGTTGTTTATCGACAATCTTTTGGGTATTATCTTCTACTATTTTAGGTGGGTTCCCCAGAAGTTTCTGGAAGTGGTCTTTCCATTTTTGGAGTCTATCTTTTTGGCTGTTTGCCTTTAACTTCGATTTAGAGGTACTTTTCCTACCGCTGATTTCATTAACAGTTTGCCATGCTAATCGTGACTGTCTGTCCTCCACCGATTGTCTTATATTATTTATTTGTGTTTGTATGTATTCTATTTGTTCTTTTTTGTATGTTTTGGCTAGTTCTATCTGGGCTTTTCTAAGGTTGTGTAGATTGGCATTAGTTGGGTTTATTTTATTACGTTGTACTGCTTCTTTTATATCGTTTCTCTTTCTCTAACTGTTTCTGTCTCCCATGGAACATGGTGTCTGGCTCTTGGTTTGGTTGGTACGCACTCGGCTGCTGCTTCTTGGTGAGCATTGACGAAGTTTTCGTATTCCTCGTTTGGTGTGGAGCTTTCGGATATCTCCTGGAGGATATCGAATTTATTTCTAACTGCAACAGCGTAGCGATTGCATATATCGCTGTTGGCAAGTGTCGCCCAGTTGTATCGTATGGATTTACTAGTTTGCTTTTTATTCCTACGTAGGCTTAGTCGTAATTTTGCTGTGACTATTCTGTGATCTGAGGATACTCCTTCAAAAGAGGAATACGCTTCACAGTTAATTGCACTATTTATCCACTTTTTGTTTATTAGGATGTAATCTAGTTGTGCCTTTGTGTTATTTGGGTATGTGTGTGTCCAAAGTTTGCCCTTCCGTTTTCGGAATTTGGTGTTTAGACAAACAAGCCCGTTCTCAACAGAGAACTCAGCTAGGAGATCACCGTTCCTGTTTGGGGTATTGTGTAAGCTGAATCTATTGTTTTCGTTTCTTCCTATGTGTGCATTCAGGTCTCCACCGACGATCAGTACGTTATGTTTGGGGGTATGTCTGCATAGGGAGGATAGCCCGCTGTAAAACATTTCAATGTCTGTTTCGTTGCTGACATTTGTGGGGCTGTAGCATGAGACTATAGTCATGCAAGGATTGCCATTAAACGTAGCACACATGATTCTCGGTTGGATTTTTTCTATGCTGTTAAGTGATTTTAGTGCTCGAGGGCTGAGAAGCATTCCTACACCTCCTATAGCGGCATTGACGGAGTTTTTCCATGCAGATGCTGACACAAATGTCCAGCCATTTCCACATTCATGGTATTTTAGTTCTACATCACCATGGTCAAATCTGTGTTCTTGCACACATATGATATCTATATTTTTTTCAGCTGCGGACGCTGTAAGTTCTGGGAGTTGGCCTATCGTTTTTAGTGTTCTAACGTTAAATGTTGCTATCTTAAGTGTTTTTTTTACATCTAAGTAGGTCTGTATTGGTTTTGGGTTCTATGTCCGTCTTATTAGATATTGTGGTTAGGTTTATGTCTTCATTAGAGTGTTTGCCTTGTTTGTCTGTGTTGAGAGTGATGTGGTTTGAGTGTGTGATGTATTTGGAGCTCCGCATGTAATTTATCGGACACTGGGTCGGAGCTCGAGCCCCAGCAGAGCGCGTACTTTTGGTGATAGCAGGGAGCACGATGCTGTATGATTCTTTCATATTGGCTTTGTGTACTGTCATGAATAGTTTAGGTTGGGTCGAGGTCATCGATATCTATCGGTAGCTGTGGAGTTAACTCATCAATAGGCGCCGCTCTTAAAGATGAGGAGCAGTAGTTACCTGACTGAACTGGTTGATCCTGGCCGTTGGCCCATTCTGGGCTCCTCCGCCCAGCATCTTGTGATATACGCCGTTGACCTATTTAGGTTCCTCCGCCGCGTCTCACAACCACCACGCTGCTGCCCATGGTTTGGTTTTACATGCCAGTGTGGCATGTAGATTTTTTGCAAGAAGGAAGGAGAGAGATGGGCATTAAAAAAAAAAAAAAAAAAAAAAAGTTGGGCCTAGATATATAAGTTTTAACTTAGTATAAGTCCACATGTCCTCTCCTAGATTGGAGTTTGCGAACGTGGGGTCCGTCCTGTCCGAAAATCATACGCATGTGCCTTCTTCAAAACCAAATCAGAATCTAATGGTTTATAGTTGATTAAACAGTCGGGTGGGGGTAGGCATTTAAAGAAAAGAGAAGGACAGGGAGAGAGAGAGAGAGAGAGAGAGAGAGAGAGAGAGAGAGAGAGAGAGAGAATCAAAGGGATCGGCAGACCAGTGGAATTTGGGGGGGGGGCAAGCTACCGAAATTTACGACAACCTTCCATTTTTGAACTTTAAACCAGCATTAAGATATGGTCAACGTATAAGTGATTTAAGAACATTTTTAGAGAAAAAATACGAAACAAAATTATATTTTGATAATAACAGTCTTTAAAATAAATATTTCAGCAAAAAATATAAACATAGACCTTATTCTGTTCCGTTCTGTCCGAAAATCATACGCATGTGCCTTCTTCAAAACCAAATCAGAATCTAATGGTTTATAGTTGATTAAACAGTCGGGTGGGGGTAGGCATTTAAAGAAAAGAGAAGGACAGGGGAGAGAGAGAGAGAGAGAGAGAGAGAGAGAGAGAAGAGAGAATCAAAGGGATCGGCAGACCAGTGGAATTTGGGGGTTGGGGCAAGCTACCGAAATTTACGACAACCTTCCATTTTTGAACTTTAAACCAGCATTAAGATAAACATTTAAGAACAACGTAGATTCTTTTACAATGATTTTACAGAATAAATGTTTATACCCAAAATATAATTTTGTTTCGTATTTTTCTCTAAAAATGTTCTTAAATCACTTATACGTTGACCATATCTTAATGCTGGTTTAAAGTTCAAAAATGGAAGGTTGTCGTAAATTTCGGTAGCTTGCCCCAACCCCCCCCCAAATTCCACTGGTCTGCCGATCCCTTGATCTCTCTCTCTCTCTCTCTCTCTCTCTCTCTCTCTCTCTCTCTCCCTGTCCTTCTCTTTTCTTTAAATGCCTACCCCACCCGACTGTTTAATCAACTATAAACCATTAGATTCTGATTTGGTTTTGAAGAAGGCACATGCGTATGATTTTCGGACAGAACGGAACAGAATAAGGTCTATGTTTATATTTTTTGTTGATTTATTTTAAAGACTGTTATTATCAAAATATAATTTTGTTTCGTATTTTTTCTCTAAAAATGTTCTTAAATCACTTATACGTTAACCATATCTTAATGCTGGTTTAAAGTTCAAAAATGGAAGGTTGTCGTAAATTTCGGTAGCTTGCCCCAACCCCCCCAAATTCCACTGGTCTGCCGATCTCTCTCTCTCTCTCTCTCTCTCTCTCTCTCTCTCTCTCTCCCCTGTCCTTCTCTTTTCTTTAAATGCCTACCCCCACCCGACTGTTTAATCAACTATAAACCATTAGATTCTGATTTGGTTTTGAAGAAGGCACATGCGTATGATTTTCGGACAGAACGGAACAGAATAAGGTCTATGTTTATATTTTTTGCTGAAATATTTATTTTAAAGACTGTTATTATCAAAATATAATTTTGTTTCGTATTTTTTCTCTAAAAATGTTCTTAAATCACTTATACGTTAACCATATCTTAATGCTGGTTTAAAGTTCAAAAATGGAAGGTTGTCGTAAATTTCGGTAGCTTGCCCCAACCCCCCCCAAATTCCACTGGTCTGCCGATCTCTTCTCTCTCTCTCTCTCTCTCTCTCTCTCTCTCTCTCTCTCTCTCTCTCCCTGTCCTTCTCTTTTCTTTAAATGCCTACCCCACCCGACTGTTTAATCAACTATAAACCATTAGATTCTGATTTGGTTTTGAAGAAGGCACATGCGTATGATTTTCGGACAGAACGGAACAGAATAAGGTCTATGTTATATTTTTTGCTGAATATTTATTTTAAAGACTGTTATTATCAAAATATAATTTTGTTTCGTATTTTTTCTCTAAAAATGTTCTTAAATCACTTATACGTTAACCATATCTTAATGCTGGTTTAAGTTAAAAATGGAAGGTTGTCGTAAATTTCGGTAGCTTGCCCCCCCCCCCCAAATTCCACTGGTCTGCCGATCCCTTTGATTCTCTCTCTCTCTCTCTCTCTCTCTCTCTCTCTCTCTCTCTCTCTCTCTCTCTCTCTCTCTCCCCTGTCCTTCTCTTTTCTTTAAATGCCTACCCCACCCGACTGTTTAATCAACTATAAACCATTAGATTCTGATTTGGTTTTGAAGAAGGCACATGTTATGATTTTCGGACAGAACGGAACAGAATAAGGTCTATGTTTATTTTTTTGTTGATTTATTTTAAAGACTGTTATTATCAAAATATAATTTTGTTTCGTATTTTTTCTCTAAAAATGTTCTTAAATCACTTATACGTTGACCATATCTTAATGCTGGTTTAAAGTTCAAAAATGGAAGGTTGTCGTAAATTTCGGTAGCTTGCCCCCCCAATTCCACTGGTCTGCCGATCCCTTTGATCTCTCTCTCTCTCTCTCTCTCTCTCTCTCTCTCTCTCTCTCTCCTGTCCTTCTCTTTTCTTTAAATGCCTACCCCCACCGACTGTTTAATCAACTATAAACCTAGATTCTGATTTGGTTTGAAGAAGGCACATGTTTATGAATTTTCGGACTGAACGGAACAGAATAAGGTCTATGTTTATATTTTTTTTGATTTATTTTAAAGACTGTTATATCAAAATATAATTTTGTTTTCGTATTTTTCATCTAAAAATGTTCTTAAATCACTTATACGTTGACCAATATCTTAATGCTGCTTTAAAGTTCAAAATGGATAGGTTGTCGTAAATTTTCGGTAGCTTTGCCCCCCCCCAAATTTCCACTGGTCTGCCGATCCTTTGATTCCTCTCTCTCTCCTCTCTCTCTCTCTTCTCTCTCTCTCTCTCCTCTCCTGTCTTCTCTTTTCTTTAAATGCCTACCCCACCGACTGTTTAATCAACTATAACCTTAAGATTCTGATTTGGTTTTGAAGAAGGGCACAGTGCGTGATTTTCGGACAGAAGGAACAGATAAGGTCATGTTATATTTTTTTGCTGAAATATATTATATATATATATATATATATATATATATATAATTATATAACAAGATATCTAATGAGTACAGCGTAACTACTTACTTAGTTTCGCATAAAGCCTTCAGGCTAAAATCTTGACTTCTGTGGGTTTTTTTCTCTCCGCAAGGATCTACCAACACGCTCTTGGTATAATATAAATATAATATAATGGTATTTATTGGTATATAAATATATATACTAATATATATATATATTAAATTATATATATATACTATATATATATATATATATATATATATATATATAAAGGGTGGTAAATATGGAATAAATCCACGGTATGTTGAAAATATGAAAAAACAGTATTATAAAAGATATATTTAATTTAGATGGTGAAGTCGACTTTAAAACGTTTCGTTTTTAAAACCTCAACAGGACATAAGATGAATAATCGTGTTGTCAAAGTTATGGAACTTTTCATAAAGTATTATATATATATATAAGTATATATAATATTATATATATATATATATATATATATTAGAGGTTTCAGAGGCGCTTTTACCAAAAGAAACATCACTGGAATATGGTTTTAAGGTAGATTATCAATTTTTTCCATTGTTCATTTCTGTCTTGGTTAATACGCTTCAATCTCGATATTTTCGGACACGGTTCATAGATCAATTGTCCCTTAATTTCGTCAGATAAGTGTAGATTAGCCATAATATCAGTATATATTTCATATCATGTTTACGTATTCCAAGCTCCTTCTCACTTTACCCTCTATAGAAATCCACCAGGTAAAACAAGATGTAGAATGTGGAAATGAAAGGACGAGCTCATTAAGCTGACATTCTCCTATGTCACACTACACCATGACACACCAGCGTAGGTCGCAGCAACTAATCGATTGAGCTCTGTATGGGATAGTTTTGATGCTGTGCAGAAGTTTTATGAGGCGATGGTCGATAGGGACTGGGGTGAGACGGAGTCTTGGGAATCGTTTTAAATCATGATGAAATGATATATACTGAATATGGCTAATCTACATTATGCTGACGAATTGACATTGATCTATGAAACGTGTCCGAAATATCGAGATTGAAGCTGTATTAACCAAAGACAGAAATTGCACAATGGGAAAAAATTGAATAATCACTTAAACATATTCCAGTGAGTTTTTCTATTCGGTAAAAGCGCCTCTGAAAACTCTAATATATATATAGATATATATATATATATATATTATATATTAATATATATATACTATATATACTTTATGGAAAGATTTTCCATAACTTTTGGACAAACACGTTAATTCATTTAATGTCCTGTTTGATGTTAAAAACGAAACGTTTTAAAGTCGATCTTCACCATCTAAATTAAATATATTTTATAATACTGTTTTTCATATTTTTCAACATACGGCGTGGGATTTATTTCCATATTTTACGGAACCCTTATTATATATTATATATATATATAATATATATAAATATATAATTATATATTTAAAATATATATATATTATAATATATATTTAATATCAATATATACATTATATATAATATTTTAATATACACAGCGTGTTGGTAGATCCTTGCGGGAGAAAAAACGCCAGCAGAGTCAGATTTTAGCCTGAAGAGCTTTATGCGAAAACTAATAGTAGTTGTTCTGACTCATAGATTATCTTTGTTATATATATATATATATTATATATAATAATATAATATATATTATATATTTCAGCAAAAATATAAACATAGACCTTATTCTGTTCCGTTCTGTTCCGAAACTCATACGCTCGTGCTCTTCAAAACCAAATCAGAATCTAATGGTTTATAGTTGATTAAACATCGGTGGGGGTAGGCATTTAAAGAAAAGAGAAGGACAGGAGAGAGAGCGAGGAGAGAGGAGAGAGAGAGAGAGAGAGAGAATCAAAGGGATCGGCAGACCAGTGAATTTGGGGGGGGAGGGAGGAAATTTACGACAACCTTCCATTTTTGAACTTTAAAGCAGCATTAAGTATGGTCACGTATAGTGATTTAAAAGAACTTTTAGAGAAAATACGAAACAAAATTATATTTTGATAATAACAGTCTTTAAAATAAATATTCAAGCAAAAAATATAAACATAGACCTTATTCTGTCCGATTTCTGTCCGAAAATCATACGCATGTGCCTTCTCAAAACCAAATCAGAATCTAATGTTTATAGTTGATTAAACAGTCGGGTGGGGGTAGGCTTTTAAGAAAAAGAGAAGGACAGGGGAGAAAGAGAGAGAGAGAGAGAGAGGAGAGAGAGAGAGAAGAGAGCGAGAGAATCAAAGGGATCGGCAGACCAGTGGAATTTGGGGGGGGGCAAGCTACCGAAATTTACGACAACCTTCCATTTTTGGAACTTTAAAGCAGCATTAAGATATGGTCAACGTATAAGTGATTTAAGAACATTTTTAGAGAAAAAATACGAAAACAAAATATATTTTGATAATAAAGTCTTTAAAATATATTTCAGAAAAAAATATAAACATAGACCTTATTCTGTTCCGTTCTGTCGAAATCATACGCATGTGCTTCTTCAAAACCAATCAGAATCTAATGGTTTATAGTTGATTAACAGTCGGGTTGGGGTAGGCATTTAAAGAAAGAGAAGGACGGGGAGAGAGAGAGAAGAGAGAGAGAGAGAGAGAGAGAGAGAGAGAGAGAGAGAGAATCAAAGGGATCGGCAGACCAGTGGAATTTGGGGGGGGTTGGGGCAAGCTACCGAAATTTTACGAACCTTCCATTTTTTGAACTTTAAACAGCATTAAGATATGGTCAACGTATAAGTGATTTAAGAACATTTTTTAGAGAAAAAATACGAAACAAAATATATTTTGATAATAAAGTCTTTAAAATAAATATTTCAGAAAAAATATAAACATAGACCTTATGTCTGTTCCGTTCTGTCCGAAAATCATACGCATGTGCCTTCTAAACCAAATCAGAATCTAATGGTTTATAGTTGATTAAAACAGTCGGGTGGGGGTAGCATTTAAGAAAAGAGAAGGACAGGGGAAGAGAGAGGAGAGAGAGAGAGAGAGAGAGAGAGAGGAGGAGAGAGAAGAGAGAGAGAAGAATCACAGGATGGCAGACGCAGGGAATTGGGGGGGGTTTGGGGCAAGCTACCGAAATTTACGACAACTCTTCCATTTTTTGAACTTTAAAGCCAGCATTAAGATATGGTCAACGTATAAGTGATTTAGAACATTTTTAGAGAAAAATACGAACACAAAATATAATTTGATAATACAGTTTTAAAATAAATAATTTCAGCAAAAAATATAAACATAGAACCTTATTCTGTTCCGTTCTGTCCCGAAAATCATACGCATGTGCCTTCTCAAACGCAAATCAGAATCTAAATGGTTTATAGTTGTTAACATCGGGTGGGCGTAGGCATTTAAAAGAAAAGAGAAGGACCAGGGGAGAGGAGAGAGAGAGAGAGAGGAGAGAGAGAGAGAGAGAGAGAACAAAGGATCGGCAGACACAGTGGATTTGGGGGGTGGGGCAAGCTACTCGAAATTTACGACAACCTTATTTACTTAAACCAGCATAAGATATGGTCAACGTTAAGTGATTTAAGAAGCATATTTTAGAGAAAAAAATACGAAAAAATTAAATATTTTGATCATAACAGTCTTTAAAATAAATTATTTCAGCAAAAAATATAAACATAGACTTATATCCTTCTGTTTCCGTTCAGATCCCGAAATCATACGAAGCATCGTTGCTATCTTGTCAAAAACATCAAGCAATCTAAATGTTTATAGTTGATTAATCAAGTCGGGTGGGGGTTAAAGGCATTTTTAAAAGAAAAGAGAAAAGGCACCGGCACACGGGAGAGAAGAGCAGAGGCAGAGAGAGAGAAGAGAGAGAGGAGAGAGAGAGAGAGAGAGAGAGAAGAATAAAGGGATCGGCAGCCCAAGTGGAATTTGGGGGGGGGGTTGGGGCCAAGCTACCGAAATTTCCGACAACCTTCCACTTTGGAACTTTAAAAGAAGCAGCATTAAGAATATGGTCAACGTATAGTGATTTAACGAACATTTTTAGAGAAAAAATACGAAAACAAAATTATATTTTGATAAATAACAGTCTTTAAAATAAATATTTCAGGACAACAAAAGAAAAAAATATAAACTAGACGCTTATTCTGTTCCGTATGTCCGAAAATCATACGCATGTGCCTTCTTCAACCAATCAGAAGTCTAATGGTTTTATAGTTGAATTAAACAGTCGGGTGGGGGTAGGCTCATTTAAAGAAAGGAAGGACAAGGAGAGAGAGCAGGAGAGAGAGAGAGAGAGAGAGAGAGAAGAGAGAAGAGATCATAAGGGATCCGGCAGACCAAGTGGAATTTGAGGGGGGGGTTGGGCAAGCTCCCGAAATTTAACGACACCTTCATTTTTAACTTAAACCAGCATTAAGATTATAAAATATAATTTTTGTTTCGTATTTTTCTCTAAAAATGTTCTTAATCACTTAATACGTTGACGCATATGTTATGCTGGTTAAAGTTCAAAAATGGAAGGTTGTCGTAAATTTCGTAGGCTTGCCCAACGCCCCCCAAATTCATTGGTCTGCCGATCTTTGATCTCTTCTCTCCCTCTTCTCTTATCTCTCCTCTCTCTCTCCCCTGTCCCTTCTCTTTCTTAAATGCCTACCCCCACCGACTGTTTTAATCAACTATAACGCATTAGATTCTGATTTGGTTTTGAGAAGGCACATGCGTTATGATTATTCGACAGACCGGGACAGAAAAGGTCTAGTGTTTATATTTTTTTTTGCTGACATATTTATTTTAAGACTGTTATATCAAATATATTTTGTTTCGTATTTTTTTTCTCTAAAAATGTTCTTAATCAACTTATACGTTGAGCATACTCTTAATGCGGTTTAAGTTCAAAATGGAAGGGTGTCGTAAATTTCGGTAGCTTGCCCCCCCAAATTCCACTGGTCTGCCGATCCCTTTGTTCTCTCTCTCCCCCCCGCTTTTTTTTTTTTCCCCCCCTCCGCTCATTCCTTTCGCCCCTGCCCCCTCCCTTTTCCCCCCCCTCTCTCTCTCTTCACTCCCTGTCCTTCTCTTTCTTAAATGCTTCTACCCCACCCGACTGTTTTATCAACTATAAACCATTAGATTCTGATTTGGTTTGAAGAACGCCACATGCGTATGATTTTCGGACAGGACGGACCATGTTCGCAAACTCAATCAGGAGAGGAAACTGTGATTATACTAAGTAAACTTATATTCTAGGCCAACTTTTTTTTTTATTTTTTTTTTTTTTAATGCCTATCTCTCTCCTTCCTTCTTGAAAAAATCTCATGCACACTGGCATGTTAAACCAACCATGGCAGCAGCGTGGTGGTTGTGAGACGTCGCGGAAGGAACCTAAATAGGTCAACGGCGTTATCACAAGATGCTGCGGAGGAGCCCAGAATGGCCACGCCAGACTCCACAGTTCAGTCAGGTAACTAACTGCTCCTCATCCTTTAAGAGGCGGCGCTATTGATGAGTTAACTCCAGCAGCTACCGATAGATATCGATGACCTCGACCAACCTAAACTATTCATGACAGTAAGCAGAGCCAATATGAAAGAATCATACGCATCCTGCTCCCTGCTATCACCAAAAGTACGCGCTCTGCTGGGGCTCGAGCTCCGCCAGTGTCCGATAAATTACATGCGGAGCTCCAAATACATAACACATCCAAACACATCACTCTCAACCAGACAAAACAAGGCAAACACTCTAATGAAGACATAAACCTAACCACAATTCTAATAAGACGGACATAGAACCCAAAACAATACAGACCTATTAGAGTAAAAACACTTAAGA
>CM042147.1:64273173-64275001 GCA_023376005.1 Doryteuthis pealeii | reverse complement strand
AGAGAGATAGTAAGCATGTGGATATGAGGGTCTTTGATATTAGAAATCTTTGATACGTCACGCCTAACCTTTTTTCTGAATATGCACAAATAAAGATTGAGGATAGAAAGATTCGATTCCTTTGCAGAGATTCGAGTGTGGCGAACGAGGATAAAATATTTTTCGCAAGAATTTTTGGGTACGGATACCCCACATATGAAAAGATGTACTCTGCATAAGCACGTGATGGTTTTCATTTTTATATCGGACTTTCTTTACTTTCATAAGTACATATACAAATCATAAAAACACACACACACAACACACACACACAACATATATATTATATATATATTATATATATATATGATAATTGACGATATTCTTCGTACACCTGGTCCTACATAACAGATGTTGGCTGTATAAGCACATGATTTAAGCGCTAAATCGAGATTTTCCCACACACAAACAGGCGCCACTCATATATATATATATATATATTATATATATATATTATATATATATGTGTGTGTGTGTGTGTGTGTGTAGGTAGGTAGGTAGGAAGGAGGGTAGGGAGGATGGATGTGTGGAAGTAAGCGGCGCAACATGTTAACGGTTGTTACTGTTACGTTCCCCTTGTATTGGTCAAATACATAAAAAATATTTCTATTGATATGAATACATATAATTGCGTGCAAAAATTATTATTATTATTATTATTATTATTATTATTATTATTATTATTATTATTTTATTATATAGAAATACTTGAAATCAAATAGTTGTTTAGAAATCATTAGGATAGGTACGACACTTTAAACTATATTAACTATGGAAATTATTTTTATTTAAGTTACAATATGATAGTATAAAAATTATAAAAACTGAAAACCAACTAAATAAAGTGAAATTAAACTATGACTAAATAAAAAATTAAGCAGAGAAAAATTATCGGAATTTGACTTCAAGTTTAAAATTGTCCAGATAGGATTTAAATAGCAGAGATTAAATGCATTTAATAACCTTAATCCTTCAAGAACTTTGAACTTTATCAGCTTTACTAATGGCAGATAGAACCTAAATAATTTAAAAAAATCTATGTCAGTTTGCAAACAAATTATCATTATGAACAAATAAAGTATGATTAAAAAATTATTACAGTGGAGGCAGTAAAATTAATTAGTTATGATTTATATGAAACATTTAAAAATGAATCAAATTTGGCATAAATAACCCACAGGGAGTTATAACATTAAATAAATCAAATGAAACCTAAAAAGATGATTGAATGAAAATGTAGAAATTCATATAAGACTCAAAAAACAACTAAAAAAAAATATTCATTAAAATAAGCGAACCGAAACTAGTAAATGTCCTAACAAACTTTTATTTTCTACCATTTTATTTTCAAGCGCAGGAATCCACTATTAATTTTAGTCCGATAACGAGCAACAACAAACTGGACTAAGAGGAGTGATTTCAGGGATACTCCAGATATCTACAATAAAACTCCAGGAATCCTGGTAAAAATAACCCTATAGTATTTTAAAGTTTTTTTTTTCCTTTTAGATATTTCACACGCAAAACAGAACCGTTTCTACAAGTCTGTCTATGGAGTTGAACATCAGGCGTGTTCATCTGCGGGTGTGCACATTTTTGTATGCTACTCGTGTCTCTGGGTAGGCATTTTTTCGGTTTTTGCAAAAAGTCACAAGAGTTAGGCATTCAGAGAGGACCGAACTCACTCTATAGTTACGCTTTGTCAAAGCAGCTGCCAGCCACTACCTGCATACTGATGCGACCTAGCTATTTACTAAGTTTAAGAAACCAGTGAGGATCGAAATCACAA
>CM042147.1:64248173-64265673 GCA_023376005.1 Doryteuthis pealeii | reverse complement strand
ATTTGAAATTTAAAAAATTTGTGGTACTTGTAATGTTAACATCAACGGCAAATTCGGAAACAAACACTTTTAATTCTTCCTTCCCATCAGTCTCAAAACTGCATTTTTGTCCAATTTTTCTGGCTTTTTTTTCTTCTTTTTTACATCCTCTCTTCTTTCTCTGTTCCTTTATTTTATACGCTGCTTGCCACCGCCGCATACCTATTACAAAGATTTCCTCCCTCTTCCTTTATTCATATTAGCCTCTCTCTTTTTTCTCTTTCCTTTCGTTTACTTTCTTTCTTTCTTTCTCTCTCTCTCTCTCTCTCTCTCTCTCTCTCTCTCTCTCTCTCTCTCTCTCTCCTCATTATATTCACTTCTCTTACTGTGGGCTGTTTCAGCATCAGTACCCCTCTCTCTTTATATCTGTATCTCTAATGTCTGAAAACCTCTCTCTGTCTTTTAACTGCCTATCTTTTCATTTATAGGCATTCGCACCCTCTTTGCATGAATATCTACAGTTTCCTGATTTCACTGATTACTTGTCTTTCTTTCTTCTTTCTTTCTTCTTTCTTCTTTCTTTTTTCTTGAAAGTATCAGCAACAAAAGAACTCACGGCAAAAAGTCCGCCTTCGCCCTCATTCATATCAGCCTCTCAACTTTCTCTATAAGCTCCTTATCCCCCCCCCCCACTCATACATACATTCGTTTCTCCATCTTTCTCAACCCTTCAATTCCTCTCTGTGTCGGACGATCTGAGCCTTCCTCTCTCGCGTGCCACCCTTTCTATCTTTATTTCTCTCTCTCTCACACACACACTCTCTTTTCTCTCTTTTATTTCTCCAAGCAGCAGCAGCAGCAGCAGCAGCCAGGATAGAAGCTCCGTTCTTGTAGTTTCTTACTACTGGCACCATCGCAACCGCCAGCCACAAGGAGAAAGCATTGAAGGCAGCGGAGGAGGCTGTACTACCATTTTCAGGCGTCTTACTCTGACCCCATCCATTTCATCAACAAGGCAAACCTCATCGTTCTAAATATTATATCTACATCCATTTTTCTTACCTTAAAAAAAACCTCAGGTGAGTTGATCGATCCTTTATTTCATTGACGACTGTATATTTTCTATCTATCTATCTATCTATCTATCTATCTATCTATATATATATATATATATATATATATATATATATATATAATATATATATAGTAGGAGAGGGGGGTCATACCGTTTCAAAACTGAATCTGTATAATTATTAATGGTGCCTGTGTATACTTTCAAATGCATGTGTGTGCGTGTGCTAATTCAAATGCATACACACATGCACACAAGTACACGAGTTCGCTTAGATATACACATAAACAGACTTTATGCAATCGATATCGATTAGCTATCAGTGTTTTTTATGTGTTGTGAAGTTTGCACAACAATTTTACCTGTGCATTTTCTGTTTAAAAGTTGCTTAAAAAAATAAATGCTTGTAATTTTGTCTTGTCTTTATTGTATAAAATATTTTTTGATGTGATGCTACTTTTTAAAAATAAAAAATCTTAGCTGAAATGTTCATCCTATTTAAAGGAAGTTTGAGCGCCGTTTTATGGTGCATTGGTTAACAAGCCAATCCTCGGTATCACTAATTATTTTGATACTTACTGAGTGGGTTATATTCGTGGCCTTGTGCCAATGATAAGTGATACTTAGGAAATAACTATTTGAATAGTGTTTATTGGGGAAATAAAAAAAGACCCGTGTTTGCTACTGCAAAGATTTGCATGAACTTTTTTTATGACAAGTATATATTTTAATGTATATATTTTTTTTTTCAAGCATGCGAAAAAAAACAAAAACAATCACATTCTTTTATTGATGTAGATAATTGTAACTTTTTAATGTTTATTGTATTTAATGTTTTATGATGGATTAGTAAGAAACAGAACCGACCGGCTATGCTTAACAGACAGAATTTGGATTTATCTACTTAAGGAGTTATGAAATGAAGCTCTCTTATTTTTTGACATTTCAATCGAAAAGAAGAAAGAAAGAAAGAGACAGAGAGACAGAGAGAGAGAGAGGGAGAGAGAGAAAGAGAGAGAGAGCGAGAGAGAGGAAAAAGAAATAAATAAAAAAAGAATATAAGAAAGGAAAAAGTAAAAAGAAGGAAGGAGAAAGAATGAAAGAAAAAGAATGGAAGGAAAAAAAGAAAGAAAGAAAAAAGAAAGAAAGAAAGAAAAAAGAAAGTAGGAAGATAGAAAAGAAGAAATAAATAACGTTCAAAGAGAATTCAGGTTTTCTCTAATTTCAAATGTTGTATTCCAATTTCATTACTAAACTTACCATATTTCTTTTACTGAAATCTTTGGTCTTCAAATTACTGGCATTTAAATATCTAACGGAAAATATATACCCGAATGTCATTCAAAACACACAAACACACACACACACACACACACACACACACACACACACATATATATATATATATATATATATATATATATATATTTATACGAATCGTTAGAATACCTACACAGATGATTTGTTTATAGTGGACAAGGCTTCTGTAGGACCAGCCGCACTTTTTGGATGAGTTGATCACTGAGGAATCGCGCACAAATGTCTCGCAGATTCTCCCAAACAACATTCTTCAGGTTTTGAATCCTTTTTTTTTTCCTTCTCCAAAACCAGTTGATTTACCCAAAGTATACAACCCACCCGGCCCTTCTGTGTACTAATAGCTAAAGGGAAAAGAGGTGGATTCAAGACATTTCCAAGGACATTGGCGCAAAATAAAACGCAAAAAAACCTCATCCAGGAGTTTAACTCTGTTAGCGCGTGGCGCAAATATATATATATATATATATATATATGTGTGTGTGTGTGTATATATATATTAAAGGGCAGGGTTGGCTCAATCGGTAGAGCGTTCGGCTAAAAACCACAAGGTTCCTAGTTCGATACCGGCCCTCGCCAACTCAGCGTATGAATAGCACAAGGATCTGTGCGGTAAAGTAAGGAGCTGATGGTAGGTGTGGCGCTCCACCTCAGACGCTAGAAAATAATCTCCTTGGTCTAGCGCTAGTGAAAAGGAGATAGACTCCCTCGCTGTATGGCTCATACCGACTTTAGGCCGCCCCGACAACGTTACTTTATATATATATATATACACATATATACATATATATATATGTGTGTGTGTTATTGTACGTATTTCTATGATATATGTAGTGTCTTGAATTAGCTTGTCTGGCATAAGGCTATGGCCGAACTCTATACATAGTAGAAGTGTATGGTTAGATTTCTTTGGTAACTATTACCTGACGAGGAGCAAAATGGTTTTATGTATTGATGTGTATACAGAATTTTGCTCACGTAGTTACTTGCGCATATGGCCAACGGAGTATCGATTTGTACCCCTCGTTATATATTTCGTTGAATATATTAACTAAGCTTGATTTAGTCTGACACATGGTCACAATAGTGAGCTCATTAAATACCAAATTTACAATAAGTGACTCGCTTGCTAATCATCGAATTTTCAAAAAGTGCCAAATCAATTTATATATGTATGTATGAATGTATCAGTACCCGTTAAGGTGCAGTTCTTAGCGAGCTGGTTTAAAACTGATCATACTATGTTCGATCCTCGTGCATTCTTATTAGTATATTATTATGTTAGACTAAACTTAGTACAGTATCTATCTATCTATCTATCTATCTATCTATCTATTTATCTAATAGTTTGTCAGTCTGCTATATTCAATGTGAATACAAATCTTCACTTTATCTTCCACCAATAATATTCCTCTGATATTTCTTCTATCAGTTTGTCGAGATTAGTCTTTCTTTTTTACTTCAACTATAATGTTCTTTCTTTCTTTCTTTCTTTCTTTCTTTTTTCGCAACGTTTTCCCTCTCTTTCACATTCGCTTTCTTCAGCGAGATATCTTTCTTCATATAAGGACAGGCTACTTATATACATGGGCTTCTGTGTTCCACATATCATCTCACAGCTATGCGTACTTCGTTACTTTTTTTTTTTTTTTCATTATTTAATCTTTGTGTGTGTGCGTGCGTACGAGTGTGTGTGTGTGTGTATGTGTGTGTGTGTGTGTGTGTGTGTGTGTGTGTGGTTTTTCTCTGCGTTATTTCTTCTTTCGATGACTTTCGGCCGGCATTCAGAACTGATAATTAAGACTAAGTATTCTATTGATACGTTTCATATATAAAAACATCTCCAAAGTCATCGTTATTGTCCCTTATATCAAAAGAAAGAATAAAAGTAGATGATTTTATTATTTGAAGCAAACATCGAACAAGTTCCAAAAAGTAATCATGAGTTCGCGCTTGTTAGCGACCAAACAAGATTAGGTTTAGGTATATATATATATATATATATATATATATATATATATATATATATATATATATATATAGGAGCGTGTGTGTGTGTGTGTGTGTGTGTGTGTGTGAGGGGATGTGGTTAAGTTATGTGATTTTCAAACTACTTTGTTTGGAAATCGGCTAGGTGTGAAACTGACCGTTACCAAGTGCCATTAACTTTATGTCTTTGCTACTCTAACTCTGTCTAATGAATACTTCAATGTAAGAAACCCAGATGACAAAATTACTTCCATGCAATATATATATATATATATATATATATATATATATATATATATATATAAGGGGACAATCTTATATATACACACACACACACACACACACACACATATATATATATATATATATATATATATATATATATATATATATATATATATATATATATCCTGACTATACGATTACAACTATCTCTCATTTCAAATGTGCATTTATATGAATACTTTATTCCTAGTTTTTTTAACTATTAAATCTTATTCAGTAAGATTTGTTAATAGATAAAAAAAACTATCAAATATCAAATAACGACTGCTCTGACATAGATTACTTACGCATATATATATATATATATATATATATATATATATATATATATATATATATATATATTCACCCTCACTCTCATATACAGGCAAATATCTAAACAACTGCGTAAACACTGACGTTCCATTCAACTTCCTTTCAACATGAATATATATATAATATATATATGTGTGTGTGTGTGTGTGTGTGTGTGTGTGTATGTGTGTGTGTGTTCATCGATTCTAAAAGAAATACACGGTTAGTTTATAGCTACCCTTTTCTTTTCTTTTCTCTTCTTTTTTTTCTGTCTGATCGATACTCGTAATAACAATTATCGCCTCTATGGCTCCGGCCCGATCTCTTGCCCTCATCTTCCCTGACGTCATCCTAGATTTCGATGTGTGTCTCTGTTAATATTTGATCGCCCAATCAGAATGAACAGTGCTAATTATTCGACAGAACCTATTCATTACACGCTTTATAAACGGTACTGCCGGCTTGGCTGTATGATAATAGCATGACACTGACAATCTGAGGTCAATGCATGGACTATGAAAAATCATTAACAAGATGGAATATAGTTTATTCAGGGTGATCGTTCCTTGGGAGAAACATCGTCTCGGTAAACTGGTTCCAAATAGTCATATGACTGGGTGCAAACAAATTATTATTATTATTATTATTATTATTATTATTATTATTATTATTATTAAATAGAAATACTTAAAATCAAATAATTGTGTATTAATTATTAGTAATGGGTAGGAAAATTTGAGACTATATAACTGTGCAAATTATTCTTAGTAGATAGAAATATCTTATAAGTCACAAATATGATAGTATTAAGATTTTTTGTGTGTATTGTTTTGTTTTGTTTTGTTTTTGTTTTTATTTTTATTTTAATTTTCAAATTTTCCAAAAATCGTTCATTCTCAAATTGAAAAGTTTTTCGGGTCTCACCGGACATTATATATATCTGCCAAAACCCCTCTTCTACTGGGGAATAAAGGAAACGTTTTTATTTTCTATCATTTTTCTTTATCTGATACAGCCATTTCTAAACTTAGATTTTGAACAGTTGGATGACATCTCTTTGGCTGACACATCAATAATTTGGCAGCCCAGTAATGAAAAACGCATTACTTTTACGCATTTTCATATAATCTTATTTGTCAATGCACTTGATCCAATATTTTCAATGCAATAGAAATGTCAGATGAAAATAGATCTCGAGGATCCGATAGGATACATCGTCAGTGCTTTCATTAGTTTATTCGGAGTTTCGGGTCTTTTCAGCAGCATTAGTCCCTCACTAAAGTTACCCGGCCGAGAGTGATCCTATTCTAGCCTTCATCCAACATTGGCGTTTCTGCAGCACTTCTTCAACAGCCAACCTACATATATATATATATATATATATATATATATATATATATATATATATATATATATATATACTTAAAGTGCTCTAATTTAGAGAATAAAACATTTTCCATTCTAATTATATTATATCTATCTATCTTTCTTTCTTTCTTTCTTCTATCTCTCTCTCTCTCTCTCTCTCTATATATATATATATATATAATAATTTAATAAAAAAAAAAAAAAAAAAAAACTCCTAACAAATTACTGACAAGCGGTCAGATGTCTTTGGTTTTATTATTGTTTACTATTATTTGTATGTTATTCCTATTTTTATTACTCTACAGCTGAGCAGGACAGGACAATTTAATAAAAAAAAAAAAAAAAAAAAAAAAAAAAAAAAAAAAAAAAAAAAAAAATCTGTTTTCAAATGCCTTAAAATAAAGAATTCATCATTCGCATCTGATGAGTCGGGAGAATTAGACATTTTTGTCTAAGCTCCCTGAAATAGTCTATAATGCAAGATCTATAAGTCTTTTGTTATTTATTTAATATATATATATATATATATATATATATACGTTTAAAATCGAATGGTTTAGAATTACCGACTATAGTTTCTCGCAGTAGCGCGAATCTTCAGGGTATTTTTCATCCTAGCACCGGTCTGTTTTTTATAACTTTATTTTATAACTATTTTATATTTGTTTGCTTGGCGGATTTAATGGTAACTGATATATATATATATATATATATATATATATATATATATATATATATATATATATATATTCTGCAATTAATGTATGTATATGCATACTCCCAAATAGTCTTGATATATAAGCCTTTATTACTTTTGTGATTTCGATCATCACTGGGTGTCTTAAACTTAGTAAATAGCCAGGTCGCATCAGTATGGAGTAGTGGCTGGCAGCTGCTTTGACAAATGGTAACTATAGGAGTGAGTTCGGTCCTCTCTGAATGCCTAACTCTTGTGACTTTTTGTAAAACCGAAAAAATGCCTACCCAGAGACACGAGTAGGCATACAAAAATGTGCACACCCGCAGATGAACACGCGCTGATGTTCAACTCCATAGACAGATTTGTAGCAACGGTTCTGTTTTGCGTAAATATCTAAAAGGAAAAAAAAAACTTTAAAATACTATAGGGTTATTTTTACCAGGATTCCTGGAGTTTTATTGTAGATATCTGGAGTATCCCTGAAATCACTCCTCTTAGTCCAGTTTGTTGTTGCTCGTTATGGGACGGTTTACTGGACATTAGACTAAAATTAATTGTGGATTCCTGCGCTTGAAGCGGTAGAAAATAAAAGTTTGTTAGTACATTTACTAGTTTCAGTTTGCTTATTTTAATGAATTTTTTTTTAGTTGTTTTTTTAGTCTCATATGAATTTTTACATTTCCATTCAATCATCTTTTTAGGTGTTTCATTTGATTTATTTAATGTTATAACTCCCTGTGGGTTATTTTATGCCGGAATTTGATTCATCTTTAAATGTTTCATTATAATCATAACTAATTATATTTTTACTGCTCCACTGTAATCATTTTTAATCACACTTTATTTGTTCATAATGATAATTTGTTTGCAAACTGGACATAGATTTTTTAAAAGATTATTTAGGTTCTATCTGCCATTAGTAAAGCCGATAAAGTTCAAAGTTCTTGAAGGATTAAGGTTATTAAATGCATTTAATCTCTGCTATTTAAATCCTATCTGGACAATTTTAAACTTGAAGTCAAATTCCGATAATTTTTCTCTGCTTGATTTTTTATTTAGTTATAGTTTAATTTCACTAATTTAGATTGGTTTTCAGTTTTTATTAATTTTTATACTATCATATTTGTAACTTAAATAAAAATAATTTCCATAGTTATATAGTTTAAAGTGTTCGTACCTATTCCTAATGATTTCTAAACAACTATTTGATTTCAAGTATTTCTATATAATAATAATAATAATAATAATAATAATAATAATAATAATAATAATAATAATTGTTTGCACGCAATTATATGGTATTCATATCCAATAGAAATCATTTTTTTATGTATTTGACCAATACAAGGGAACATAACAGGTACAACCGTTACATGTTGCGCGCTTACTTCCACACATCCACACTCCCTACCCTCCTTCCTACCTACCTACCTATCTATCTATCTATCTCTCTCTCTCTCTCTCTCTCTCTCTATATATATATATATATATATATATATATATATATATATATATATATGAGCGCGTATGTATGTGTGTGTGTGTGTGAAAATCTCGATTTAGCGCTTAATCATGTGCTTATACAGCCAACATCTGTTAGTGTAGGTACCAGGTGTACGAAGAATATCGTCAATTATCATAATATATATATATATATATATATATATATATATGTGTGTCTGTGTGTGTGTGTGTGCTATGCATGTATATGTACTTATGAAAGTAAAGAAAGTCGATATAATAATCCATCACGTGCTTATGCAGAGAGCATCTGTCATATGTGGGGTATCCATACCCAAAATTCTTGCGAAAAATATATCCTCGTTCGCCGCACTCGAATTCTGCAAAGGAATCTGAATCTTTCTATCCTCAATCTTTATTTGAGCATATTCAGAAAAAAAAGGTTAGGGTTGACGTTATCAAAGATTTCTTAATATCAAAGACCTCATTCAATGCTTATCATATGCCTCTATTCATATACGTAACTACTCAAATTCAAATCCTGGACGTAGTAATTGCATTTCCTTTAGCGCTAATACCCTTGGGAAAGGTATGAATCCAACTCTCCCTCCAGCTATGGGTAAATAGTAGGGCAGACTGGGCTCTTTAACCTTGGTTAGGCAAACGGTCTAGGATAAGTAAAACTCTGAATTCAAACCTGTTAAACTCCGCCTAAGAAATTGACCTTGTGTCACATCCTGCTCGTGCGGAGGGATGGGGAAATATATATATACGTAACTGCTGAGGACCAAAGAGGATTCAGGTAATGCAAAGGAAGAATGTATTTAACAAAATGCAAAAGGTTTGCTATCTTTATTCTAAAAATAAGGATTTGAAATCCTGTCCAAAATCAATCAATCTATCGTCCGTTCCCATCTACCTATCTGAGTATGTTTCACCCTATTTATCTATTCATCTAAATGTATATGTACACAGAACTTGGAGAGTGTACGTTGTTGAAATTTAGGAAAATATTTATTTATTAGTGTATTCACATAATTATTCTCATTTTTATGTACGGTGGAATGGTTGCACATAATTTTCATTTATCCACGAAAATGTAAGTGTGCGTAAATCACACACACACACACACACACACACACACACATATATATATATATATATATATATATATATAATATATATATATGTGTGTGGTGTGCATATATATATATATATATGTGTGTGTGTGTGTGTGTGTCAAACACTTTTTATGCACCTTTCTTATTTACATTTTATCTCTTTTATTATTATCACACACACACACACACATATACATACATACATATATATATATATGTGTGTGTGTGTGTGTGTGTGTGTGTGTGTGTGTGAAAGGAAACGAACAAATCGTTCTACAAATGCTTGGTAATAAATGAGAAAAGTGCTCAATATTGGCCAGTTAAGCAGGATTAATCCTAAAATGAATGGACGGGTGCCCACCCCTTTATGTCAGTCTCGGTAATAACAATTTCATATATTTAGGAAAATGTGATCATCTGATGAGACTTTATATATATATATATATATATATATATATATATATATATATATATATAAATGCATTTAGTTCTTATTCAGACTATTAATGTCCCCTGTGGTTTTTTGGGAGACGGTTTGAGTGTAAGGCTTCTTTCACATCACTGGAGCCTCAGAGAGAACTTCTCTTCATCAACTGTGTATTTCAGCACACACGTAAATGAGGTCGAGTCGCTGCGCGCACAATGATAGCCCTTCTCTCGGTCTCTCACAAACACACACGCACCCTTGCACACACACACACAGATACAAGGATAAGGAAGGAAAGAAAGCGGGAGAGAGAGAGGAGGAGGAGAGGGGAGGAGAAAGAGGAGGGAGGGAGAATTTTATGAAAGATACAAGCTTAAAGACCTCTGCATAGTAACGCACATGCATACACAAAAGTGTGTGCCGGCCGGCAACTTCTCGTATACGTTCCCATCCGTCTTATCTTTTATTATTTCTGTACTTATAAGATAGCTGTTGCTCTTTTGAAGCAAAGATTACTCTAATTATTTTACTTTAAAAAACACAAGTAAAATATTGATAAAAAAACACTATTCTTCTAATTATTCTACTAAAGTCTACTTAATCTCATACACATAACTTAGGCAGCTTACAGTACCTGCTGCTACTATGAAGTCAATCATCCAAGTATTGTGCACATTCATTGCTGTTTGACTTCAGCGATCGGGCGGAAATTGGTGCCTTAAGTGTGACTAACTATTAAGAAACGTCATATGACCGGGTATTAAGAAACCGACATCTTTACCCATACATGAACCTGGACTTATGGATTACAGTGTACAATACTTAATAATAAACCGTGTATTTAAAAAAACACTATTAAGAAACAACTATACAAAAGATGTAAATATGAACGTACAATAAATGCGATTCCCTAACCCCTCGGCACAAAATAATCCCAGATGGGTTTACATGTCCTTAAAATCAATCAAGCTTAATCATTCAAGAACTCTGAACTTTAGTAAGTAAAGTCGACGGGGCGGCCTAAAGTCGGTATCAGCCAGTCAGTCTATCCCCTTTTCAATAGCGCTAGACCAAGGAGACTGTTTTTAGCATCTGAGGTGGAGCGCCACACCTACCATCAGCTCCTTACTTTACCGCACAGATACCTGTGCTACTCATATCGCTGAGTTGGCGGGGGCCGGTATCGAACTAAGAACCTTATGGTTTCTAGCCGAACGCTCTACCGACTGAGCTAAGCCGGCCCCTGAACTTTAGTAGATTCACTAAATTGGACCTAAATTATGATATTCTTAAATCTCAGCCCTGTAGATACTTGAAAATACTCGTGGGGCGTCCCACCGTGGTGTAATGGTTAACAAGCTAGTCTCGCGGACCCATTACTATTGAATAGCGATTTCGATCTTCGCTGTATGCCCATACTTACGAATTTGTGTCATATCCTACCCTTGGCGAACGGGTTTGGTAAATACCTACTTGAATGGCGTTCCATCGTAGTGTAATAGCAAGCTAATCTCGCGGATCAATTACTACTGAAAAGTGAGTTCCTGCTTGAAAATACTTATATTCAAACTTTTATAAAGAAAAAAAATGTCTTGATATAAAAAGATTAAATTAGCGCTAATATCCTTGGGAGAAGTATGAATCCTACTCACCTTCCAGCTATGGGTAAATAGTAGGGCAGACTGAGCTCTTTAACCTTGGTTAGGCAACCGGTCTAGGAGAAGGAAAACTCTGAATATAAACCTGTTAAACTCCGCTTAAGAAATTGACCTTGTGTCACATCCTGCTCGTGCGGAGGGGTGGGGAAATATATAGAGAAAAATTAAAGGATTAAAGGATTAGTATGCATTAATCTATACGGATTAGTATCCTCATGTTGGTTGTTAAAGTTACGGCGTTTTGGCTACCGTGCACTCTGGACTTTTTAACTTGTCTGTCGAGTGCGATGACATCCTGGGAATTTCTCAAAAGAAACCATTATGTAATCCATGGAGATTAGACTATTCTCATTCCACTTTGCATGGCACTTTCCATGTTAGGAGATTTATGGTACTAATTCCATATATGTAGAAGAATATAGAGGCGCGCGGTCTAATGGTTAGAGTCATAGGAAATGGACTCGTCGAACCGAGTTCAATTCCTGGACGAAGCTGTTTGAGTTTCACATAACGCTAATACCCTTGGGAAAGGTATGAATCTAATTATCCATCCAGCTATGGGTAAATAGCAGGGCAAACTAGGCTATTTAACCTTGGCTAGGCAGTCAGTCTAGGAGGGGGAAAACTCTGTATTCAAACCTGTTAAACTCCGCTTAATATATTGACCTTATGTCACATCCTGCTCGTGCGGAGGTGTTGGTAAATAAAATTGGAGGGTGGGAGAATATCCCACTGTGGGGAGAAGATGTAAAATAATATAACACTTGGTCGAGGGAGAAAAACTATCCCACTTGGCTGTGGGGAGTAAATCTAGTCGCTTATCTCATTTGGTCAAGTGCTGCGGGGAGGAGATGTAGTTAATTCATTTGCAAGGACGAAGTAATTAGAGGGAATTCATGGACACAATATATATCTTAGCAAGAACAGAGAAAGGAACGCTTAGCAACCTTGAAAGAAAATGAAAACGTAGAAGAAATATCTCGATCTTGCGATAGAACTGCCTGAATTGTGGAACACGAAGTTAACATTACTTGGATTATTTGGACTATTGTTATCTGTACAACGTTTCTACCGATGTGCCCTTCGGCCTTCTTCAGGTATTTCTTGTCGGACTCGGGAGCCTTTTCAAACTCGGGAACCTTCTTTCCGAACTCTGGAACCTTTTTGTCGTAATCGGGAGCCATCTCCGAACTTTGAACCCAACCCTTTAAAAATTTTTTAAAAAATGTGTCTTACCATAAACCAGCAAAAATGATACATCGTTATAATGTTTGATCCTTAGGTGTAAGTATACATGTGGATGGTTTTGTGTTAGTGGTTTGTATCTGTGGATGTTGCTTGTAGAAAGGTTATAAGCAATTTGCCAGTTGTGTTTGCGGCGTGTCGTTGGGGCTTTACTTGATGGTGTTTGTTAATAGAGTCATTGTAGTCAGTTAGGTCGACCTCAGCATTTGTTGTTTTTTAGGCATTTCTTAAAGAAGCTGCTGTTATTCGTGATATGGTTAATTCCTCATCTGGATCCTTTCTGTTGTACAACTATCGGACCATATGACCTTTAGGCACCCCTTTTGTGACCCCGATTCGTGGGGACATTTTTCTCATTTACACCGTCAAAATCCGGTTGTTTGTTAGGGGTTAGGGTTAGGGGTTAGGGGTTAGGGTTAAGGGTTAATTTTATAATTTAAAAAGAACTCTAAAAATCGTCTGTTAACAATTAACCGGATTTTGACGGTGTAAATGGAAAAAATGTCCCCACGAATCGAGATCGCAAAAGGGGTGCCTAAAGGTCATATGGTCCCAACTATCATTAGTGATGGATTGTAAGGAGTTTTCAAGGTCACAGAAACAGGACACTCAGAAGCACCAGTTCCACTTGAAGAAGGAAATCTCTCAACAGCTGAACCTACTTTTTGTTTCAGTTTTGTTTCATCTTAGCTGTAACTAACAGGGAAACTTCTTATAGGAAGAGAACATTTATGCCATGACTTTTTTAAAGTCTCTTCTCAAGCAAGTCTTCAAGTTTAGCCACCTTGCACACTTCTTTCTACAAGGTTTACACGTCCATACAATGAAGTAGACTCCAGTGTTAAGTTTTGTAGCAGATGTGAGCAAGGTGCTAAACTATAGGAGATGACTTTTTGAATAGAGGCTTTCTACATCTTTTACATTTGAGCGGAGGAGAAGGGGATTCTAAAATTATTTTTGTTTTTGTTGTTGTTTTTCGCCCTTTGAGAATTCCTTATTGAATCCTGTTGTGTTCCTAAATGGATACAATCAGACAAGATGTTTGTAGATTTAAGATAGAGGGTTTTATTACAGAGAGATACAATAAGACAGACAAGGAATTGTGAAGCACGCTACTAATCCTCAAAGCTAGCCCAGTATAATGTTGTGCTCACTATATATATAGTCATACCACATGGGTGAGAGAGAATGTGGAATATTCTATTACAACGATTCCTAGGGGGTTAGGGTTTGGCATCAATTACTTTTTCCTCATCTATTCCTTTGTCGAATAATAGACAGAACAAATTCTTTGAGACTTTCTAAACGTGATCTGATAACCCTCATTCTCCCGGTAACGTTCTCGAAAAATGAGAGTTCTTATTTTTCAGAATAAAACTTTTGCGTTAGTTGTGGAAGCAGAATCTAAAAGATTATCCTTAAAGGAGTGGAAAAGACGTTAGCAAAGTTGATTGCGTTGTCTCTCTTAAGATGTTACACAGTCTTTGATAAGGTCTTCTGCACATGTGAATGGTTTTGTGTCAATGGTTTGGAGTTCCTGGATTTAAGGAGCTAGTGAGACAGATAGTCTTGTTTATATTCCCTCGCACGAGTTAAGTGTCTCGCAAGGGCCGGGTTAGCTCAGTCGGTAGAGCGTTCGGCTAGAAACCACAAGGTTCCTAGTTCGATACCGGTCCTCGCAGACTCGGCGTATGAGTAGCACAGGGATCTGTGCGGTAAAGTAAGGAGCTGATGGTAGGTGTGGCTCTCCACCTCAGACGCTAAGATAATCTCCTTGGTCTAGCGCTATTGAAAAGGGGATAGACTCCCTCGCTGATTGGCTGATACCGACATTAGGCCGCCCCGACGACTAGTGTCCGCGAGTGCTAAATAGTCAGGGTCTAGTTGCAACTATTTAACCGATGTTAACCTTACACTACAATCGTAGTGGATTTTTTTGTGGGCGTTTCTGTGGACTTGGGAGTATTGGCAATGAAGGGGTACTCCACAATCCCTAGATCTGCAGAACTGGAACCTTACCACATCAGATGCAGTTTTGTGTCCATACCCATGACACCCTTTTTGTGAGTGGGTGGGGTCTTACCAGCTCTGAAAGGAATGCAGTTAGCCTATTCTAAGCCCCACCGACAGGGAGTACGTAGAGAGTGAGGATCTTGCGGAGGAGAGCATTAGGAGAGTATTACAGTCGATTCTAAATAGCCTTGCAAGAACAGTTGCAACATAGGGAATATAACCGTGACAAAGTAGACCATAACAGTTCTGAAGTCGGTGAAAACTGATTAGAATCTATATCAACTACAAAATGGCAATTTATCTGTTTGTATATAACCAGTTGGCACCTTTACCAGAAATCCGATCATGATAAAACATAACAGAAATGTTAAGCTAATATTCGGGAACTGGACTGTCTAACTGGATTCCAACAAAAAACATAATAATGTAACCCCTGGGGACATCTTTACAATGAAGGAGGAGAGAGGGGAAAGGATTAATAGTAGTAGTAAATCTTTTCCCCCTCTCTCCCTGTTTACCGTAACTCTTAAATGTTTCATTTACTCCTCCTCCTTCTACTACTACTACTACTACTACTAATACTAATATTACTACGTAATCTAATCAGCTACTGTAAACAACCTGAGTCCTTTGTTTATCTAAATGATTCGGCATTAAATGACCCAAAAGGGGTTGATAAATCTAATTGTTTATTAAAAACAATTTTATATCTTACGGTATAAAATAAAATGACCTACATATAAATATAGATAAGAGGTTCATTTTTAATTTTTTTAACCCCGGGCAACACCGGGTAGCTCTACTATTACTGCATTAATGAGAAGATTGGCAATCATTTATTGCCAAGATTTAACCCCAAATACTTAAGAAGTGTGTAAAAATAACAATGTACACTGGGAGAGCAACGTAGCTGAGCAGAAAGGAAATAGAACTATATGAAAAGGCCCAGGGGATCCTAATGGAAAGGGACCCAAAAGTTTTATAGATAGTAGTTCATCTGCGGTATTTCTGTTGACATTATGAAATAACAAATCCCTGAAAATGTTTGAGGGAGGGGCCTCAACGAGCCAATGCTACCAGACCCCTAAATCTCTAGCTACGCCCCCTGCTCTGAAACTAGCCTAACCAACCACTCCATCCATGCATGGAGACCGGAATTGAAAGTCATAAACAAGAAAAAGGGGACCTACCACATCGGAGAAATGGCAGTGTCAACACCAAAGAAAGCAAACCTCGTTTTGAAACTGAGAGAAGAAGAAGAAGAAGAAGAAGAAGAAGAAGAAGAAGAAGAAGAAGAAGAAGAAGACAACTATGAAATATGAAGTTTAAGGTCATACCCTTTATGTCTAACAACACGAGGCCTGTGTTTGTTAATGTAAATTAACAGCGTTGATCCCAGGGGGCTATCCCACCAGGCAACACCTACCCCCTTGATTTAAAGGGGCAGGGCTGTGTTTATTGCCCAGAGCCTGAGGCGCCCTCCTCGAGGGGGAATGCCGACGGGATCAACGCATTTTTTGTGAATACCAACCATGAGCCTTGGCTTGTGGGTGGGGCCACATAAAAATGTCCTTGTGTCACGCCCTCATAAGTGGGATGAGAGGCAAATATAGTTATTATTTACGAAACTTTACTCAGTTTGAAACAAAGCGAAAAGCATGGGGAATTAAGTGAGAATCGAACTCGCTAATAAGAGTCTGCTAGCCTATCCCCCGAACAGTTACACTATCGTCTTATGGCCGGTTTAGCTCAGTCGGTAGAGTGTTCGGCAAGGAATCACAAGGTTCTTGGTTCGATACCGGTCCTCGCCAACTCAGCGTATGAGCAGCACAGGGAATTTGTGCGGTAAAGTGAAGAGCTGATGGTAGGTGTGGCGCTCCACCTCAGATGCTAAAAATAATCTCCTTGGTCTAGCGCTAGTGAAAAGGGGGTAGACTCCCTCGCTGTTTGGCTGATACCGACATTAGGCCACCCGGACGACTTTACATTTACATACTTTGTTTTTCCACAATTTTTTTCACCACTCTCGGAAGATGCTGATAATTTTTATCTTTTCGCTACTTTTTCATTTTCTCTCTATGATCCGCTAAAAGCCAAATCCACCAGTTGACAAGTTCTTTTCCTCGTGTTAGTTAACACAAAATCTGTTCTTCTGATTAGGTGAATTGAGTCCATGGAGGCCAGCGCACTGTCAAGATAAACTAGAATACTTAGAAGGGTCCTGGAAACCTGCGGAGGCTTGTTATCATTTAGACTTCTGTGAAAAATCACCAGTTAAAACTGGCGGGAAAACTCGCAAGGATGAGAAAACATAATATGAAAGACAAAGACAAAAAAAGGAGTACATCAGAAGCACAAAAAAAAAATACTAGAAACCAAACACTACAGCAGGAACTTAACCAAAAGGAATAAATACCTAGGAAGTCTCTCTGGTAAGATATCCAAGACCTTTCTTGAACTGGACCGGAGAGAAGCTCGGGACTCGAAAAATATACAACAGACAAAAGAGAGACTAATCCCAGCATGCGATAACAGCAACAACAAAAGCAACACGAGAACAAACAGGAAAAC
>CM042147.1:64233173-64243173 GCA_023376005.1 Doryteuthis pealeii | reverse complement strand
TAATAGGTGGTTTCATACCTTTCCCAATGGTATTAGCGATATATGAAGTGCAAACAGCCTTCATCTTACCGTATCTATTTCCTATGATGGTAACCAGTAACCCGCGTGTCACACACACACACACACACACACACACACACACACACACACACAAACACACATACACAACAATACACACACATACACACACATACATACACATATACACATATACAAATATATATATATAAATTAATATTGATAATATAGTTTGCTATATTCAAAAGCAAATAATGGTCAATATCATTGATAGAGCATATATTTATTAAAACTTAATCACTCTTCCCATAACACACCACACAACAGAATATGAGGAAAATACGAATACACATATCCACGTGGTTAGAAAATCGCATTGGCAAGAAACTGACACTTACTTTATGTCTTCGCTACCTTATATATATATATATATATATATATATATATATAAGTCATCCACAGACACGTGTTTCGGCGTTTCCCGCCTCTTCAGTGTGGCTAGACTCAGCTATCCTTGGCTAGGGTCGAACTCAGACTGACCATTTGGCAGCCTGATCTTATCCCCTCGGCCACTGACTATTAAGTACATAGGTTTGTTTATGTATTTTACGGTCACAGAGAGATCAAATTTCCGGGGAAACGATCATTGCTTATATGCTTAGTAGTGAGAGTTAATTTAAATTACCAGTTAGAGAGCTCATACCAAATTTATGGGAGCATAGATAGGAAAAATATCACAAAGAACCCAAAATTATTATATATATATATATATATATATATATATATATATATATATATAAAGAATAATTTTGGGTTCTTTGTAATATTTTTCCTTTTAATTTGATTATCAGCCTTCAGTTTCGTCTCATATAATATTTAGATACTGAAAGCAAAAATAAACTATCTAGTACCCATCTTATAGGCGGTATGAATAAGAACTGTAAAATCAGCGATGCCATATCTAATTATCTGCCCTTGATATTCTAGTCACGTGCATACGCACACGCTGACACACACACACACACGACACACACTCACACACTCATCCAACACATACATATTCATATGCGTC
The DNA here is from genome assembly GCA_023376005.1 of Doryteuthis pealeii. Taxonomy (NCBI): domain Eukaryota; kingdom Metazoa; phylum Mollusca; class Cephalopoda; order Myopsida; family Loliginidae; genus Doryteuthis; species Doryteuthis pealeii. The sequence continues at coordinate 64,242,083 of CM042147.1, read as the reverse complement.
CTAAAACATACGAATTCAAATACATATTATATGAGTATATACCTATGATAATGTATTTGTATTATATAGTTTTACCCAACACACATACACCAATTCCAGCACACAAACACATATACGCACTATTGCTCTTACGCATGCGCACACACACGCACGCATACGCGTGCGCATATGTGTTCCAAATACTGGAACACTAGAAAAGTCGAGGCAAAAAGCCAAATCCTCCCTGACATCAATGTTTAATATTCAATTAACTTAGTGATCCCAGAGCACCCCATCAGCTGTTAAACTAATTCCACTGCAGCACTCAGGCTATGCCCAAGTCTGTTAGATACGGGAGAGTGACGTGTTGACAGGAGGTGGTCTGAATTCAGAGTTTGTCCTTCCCTTAGACTAATTTCACAAAAATATTTGAGAACCCAGTCTTCTTTCTAACAGTAGATTGGTGGAAAATTGATGGAATAATGCATTTTGAAAGCAGTCTTAACCGGAATATATATATATATATATAACACATTTTTGGTTCTGATAAATTTGTATATAATTTTAATAGGTATCATACTTTATTGATTAGCAATTTTAAACGAATTAAAAAGAAAAGAGAGCGAAAGAAGGAGAAACTTAAGGGCCCTTTCGACCGGTGCTTTTTCAAAAGTAACAACCATTAAGTGGTTTAAAAGTCAAACTGTATATATATTGGGTGAAAGAGGGGGATAAGACCATATATATATATATATATATATATATATATATATATATATATATATATATATATATATAAGTAGGCTTTATTTATGTGTTCAATCGTTCTTGTTTTTCTTACATCGACGTCCAGATGGCAGAGAAGGTGCTCCATATTTTATACCTTTGGTTTCGTTCAGGGTGATTATTGGTCGTTATTGTTGTTGGCTTTTGTATTCGGTGATCTATGGGGAAGCGGTACTTACAGTACAACTTGACCGTTATCTTTAGCACTGATATGGCAATCGGTAGAAAAAAAAGGAATCTCTGAATTAAAACCGGTTGCTGACCTGGAGAGGGATGGGTTCCGTCACGCTATTCCTGTCTAAGACACACTACATAAAAGGACATGTGAAGTGAATAAACGGATTTATTTGTTAAACGTACCTTAGATTTGGGAATCATGTTTATATGATATTGATTAGTTTTATGTCTATATTCTATGGTATAATTTTATTTCCCTCACAACGGAGAGAATATCCTCTATGTTGACATTTTCAAACATTGTTTGCCTTAAAATAACAGTTTCTGATGTGAGCAAAAAACCTGCATTCCATGAATAAGTGTTTAACTGTCAAAGGTGTTGGACATGTTCCACATTGTGGTTGTTGTTCTTGTTTGAGTATATAGGAGTGCGTTAGTCTTGTATGACCAATGCAGAATCGGGACACAATGACTTGTTCCTTTCTAGACTTCCTTAAAAGTTGGTCTCCAGCCTCCCAAAGTGGGTTTGATTTGGAAGAGTTTATTGTGGACGTTGTTATTCTAATGTTGTTCTATTTTGTATGAAGGAATCTATTAATTTTAGGTTTCAAATCAGTGTATGGGGCATTCAGTCAGGATCGAACTCATTACTCAGTAGTAATAGATCAGCAAGACTAGCTTACTAAACCTTGCACCACGATAGAAGATATAACAGCTGCCCGATCGTTGCGATAAAAGGTGATAAGAGAGGAATGCAAACAAGAAAAAGAAAAAGAAAATGTTTAGAATGAATGATAATGGTAAATTAGTTTTGAAGAATTTCGAAGAATGGAATTTCACTGATAGAGTCTTTAATTGCACAACATTCATCGATGTTTACAGATTTTCAACTGTTTTAGTCCCTTGACCTTTGTCGACATTTAGGGTGGAACTTCAATTAAAAAAGTAGGGGTCTTATTTCGTGCCAATCAGTTTTGCATCCTGCGCTAAGTGTTTTGGTAAGGTCACGAATGTCCACTCTTTCACTTTCTTAAAACAGGCTTGTAAAGATCTTATTTCCAGTCAATATATATATTGAAGGGGATTTTGCTGACGACCGCCGATTACGCTTAAAGGCAACGCTATCTTATAAAACGGTTGAAGCACTCTCTGTTGGTCTTTATATATATACATATGGTAGTACGATGAGGAAATTAATCCGACTGTATGTGGATAAAGTTTTTAAAAAAACAAACACAAATCTTTTTTAAAATAAAAACAAATCAATTTTAAATGGCAGCAAAGGAAACCCTGTCGAGCTTAAAAATAGACTTCAAATCAACAAATTTCAAATTGCGTAATGAAACGATTCGAATATAACGAATATAACCCTAAGTTCAATACCTGGAGAGCCATGAGGACAACGGGGGTAGTGATTGACAGATTGTAGGTCAGTGGTCACCCTTTCAAGATGAAAATTGAAAGACTGAACTCAGATTGGTTGACTCACATTCCAAGATATATATATATATATATATATATATATATATATATGTGTGTGTGTGTGGTGTGTGTGTGTGTGTGTGTGTTTATCAGTTAAAATCCTCGTTCCAGTCTGTAGGTGTGCTGATGGCTAACATGTTAAAAAGTTTAACATGATAAATTGATCAGGTTTCCATCCCAGCTGGAGGTAGCCTGCTAATGTCTAGCCACACTGAAGAGACACGTCGAAAGAAAGAAAGAAAGAAAGAAAGAAAGAATTTAAAATGAATGAACGAAAGAAAGAAAAAATAAGGAATAAACGAACGAAAGAAAGAAAGTATGAATGAAAGAAAAGAATTTGGAAAAAATGAACGAACGAAAGAAAGGTCTAAATAAGGAAAAAACGAACGAACGAAGAAAGAAAGTATGAATGAACAAACGAAAGAAAAAAACTAAAGAAAGAAAGAAAGAAAGAAAGAAAGAAAGAAAGAAAGAATGAAAGAAAGAGTTGGGGATGCTGGAATGCCTCTATTCACCACTTGTCCAAGTAATTCAAAGCTGCCAGTGTCGTAATCTTTATCTTCTTGGAACATGAAGTCTAAACCAATTGAGTAATCGACTTAGCATTCTTCAGCCGCACTTGTTGGATAATGGTCGACAATACACTCATTATAAGCAAGCCACTTAGCCTGATGCTCGCTGATATTATCATCCGCCATAATCTGTTTCCGATTATTTGAGCACAATGTGTACACTTAATATGTGCACAAATTAATTTGCGTCACTATAGTATCTTGTGGCACTGCACAAGTCAGTGGCTCACGTTATATAGCCAGATTTTTTTCAGTTGATGGGGTCATACAGTCCAGCGGTGTCACGTGACCTCAAAATAGATATTACCAGAGAATCCAAAATCCTTCAAGACGCGAACACACACACACACACACACACACACACACACACACACACACATATATATATATATATATATATATATATTATATTATATATATATATATATATATATATATATATACTAGTTGAGTATAAAAAGAATCGACACTAAAGCTCTATTTCGCAAGACAGAAGTAAACAATAGATAAAACGTTAACTTTCTTATAAACGGCATCCGATACACTTATTCCAGTGAGTTTTCATTAGTCGAAGCACTTGGAACCTCCATGTTTGATATGGCATGAAGCTGCACAGTCTTATTTCTTTTAATGTCTTCCACTTCATAAGATCTTCCGATATATATATATATATATATATATATATATATATATATATATATATATATAGATATAGAGAGAGAGAGAGAGAGGGGGGGGAGGGAGAGGGAGGGAGAAAGAAAAAACTTTGAACTTAAATAAAGTCAAGGTTTTTGAAACCTAGTGTTTAAGTCAAGGAGACTCTCCAATTTCAAAAGTGACACAATGAAATATTTTTACCGTTATATATATATATATATATATATATATATATATATATGTGTGTGTGTGTGTGTGTGTGTGTGTGTGTGTGTGGTTGGCCAAATCCAGAACAGAAGATTAACTTTGACATCGTCCGACATTTCCTTTTAAAACATTTGTCCTAATATCGTCGTCGAGAGCTTCATTTTCTATTTTATCCACAAAAGAACGTTCAAAGCATTTGAACAATTCGATCAGATAAACTGTTGACGATCAATGAAGCGATAATTCCAGCTTTACAGTTCGTCCATTCTTAGAATGGCCATACTTTAAAATCTTTAAAAAGAGTACTTTTATTGTATGTTTTAAATGCTCTGTTCTAAGTATTGGATCGGTGGTAGTAAAATTTGGAAACAGAGTATTTTTTTTAGAATCAATGAAAAAGCGTTATAGTTGCTGCTTATAACAGGGGTTCTCAACTAAGGGATTCCCAACCCCTACGAGGGAATTCCAAAGTTTTAGGATAATATGGGGATCCCAGATTATAAGTCTATTGGACAACAATAACCTGAATCGTAAGGATTTAAAAAGAAATCAGATGAGATTGCCACATTTATCTTCATGGGAAAATTAAACTATTCTATATTTTCCAGAATTCAGTGATGATAAATTCGATTTAGAGTGAAATTTATTTAAATGTTCAGCTAAAAAATTCCCTTGTCAAGACAAATTTCTGGTGCTAAAGACTGATTCAAGAACAAGAGATATGTTCGATGAGAAATCGATTACAGAATTTTGCTCCTTAATTCCTGCCAAAAAGGGTCAAAAGAGCTATTCATGCATTACTTCCGGTTGTGTAAATGATATCTTTGTGAGTCTGTTTTTCATTTTTTTTACAAATGGAAACAAAGCAACGAGGTTTATGGGAGATTGAAAATATCCTGTGTTGTAGCCTTTCAGGCATCCATTCCATGCATTCCAGAATTGCGAAGTAAAAGTAATAACGGATTTTTCATTAACTATGATATTGATCAAAATACTGTGAATTAAAATACTCTGGAATGCTAGTGATTTTTTATTGAAGTAAGTTTCGGGTAATTTTGGGCTTTTAAGTAATTATTTATAGAATAATTGCTGTACCTTTATTTAAGTTTTTAAATCCATAAAAATATCTATTGCTATAAATTTTTAGAACACTACCATAAAAACAAAACAAATATTTATGAATAAATACAGAAAAAAAGATTTTCAATATTATATATATATATATATATATATATATATATATATATATATATATATATATATCAACGCACAGGATGTGACAGACGGTCAATTTCTAAAGTGGAATTTAACAGGTTTGAGTTCAGTATTTTTCTTGTCTAATCGAGGTTAAAGAACACTCTCTGTCCTGCTATTTACTCGTAGCTAGGTGAGAGTAGTTGGATGCATATACCTCTCCTAAGGATATAAGCACTAAGTGAAATGCAAACAGCCTCGCCCAGGGTTTGAACTCGTCTCGTCGTTTCTATTTCCTACAACAGTAATCATTACCCCATGCGCCTCCGCCATCTTAAAATTATATGCATAGAATTTGGAAAGCACCTTTTAAATCAGAACGTCTTGTAAAGGAAGGAGGAATGATATTCTAACATATGGTTAAGAAAAGGGTGTAGGAGGCAAAGAAGATGTTAACTGCTGATCATATAGTCTAAAGAGAGAAATCTGGGATGAAGTCCAAATCATAGACAAGGAATGCCGTGGGAAAATGAGAAAAATTAAGAATACAGCAAGTTGTCAGACCAGCACAGGATTCATCTCTGGTTTCTATTACTCAGCCGAAACAAGGGGTGCGAATTGAAGTTCCATGTAAAGATCTACTAATAGCTTTATATTAACTAGCAAAATAAAAAACACCCTCCGGGCGATGTAAAAATGGATTTTTGAAACATATTGCCAGAGGGGTGGGAGTTAAAAATTCAATGTCAGCGAGTTTGTTCCCTAAGCAAGTAAAATCATCAAATTCATTAAAGGATTAAAAAATTAAAAAAATTGAAATGTAAACTTTAAATATATATTAAAATAAAACACACTATATATAGATATGTAATACCAGTCATGTATTTATTAAAACTTGTTTTAAAAAACAATGAGGACTGTCAAATGTTGCATGTTCAAATTTTTGAGTGTATTTATTCTATGTTATGACGATTTTGGGTAATGTGACGTAAGCATTGACGTAGTTTTTGTTACAGACAAAAACCGGAAGCGAATTTCCATTATTAATAAATAAATAAATTACTACATAATTTTGTTCGATCCCCTATTGAATGCCCCTATGGTATGGTTGATTGGTTATATAGCATGTTGACCCGAGTTCAATGCCGAAGTCAGTCTTTCGAACGTGTTCAATATCAAAGTCTGGATTCAAACGCTTGTATATACATTATACCAACTGTCTGTCACCAGCAGGATGCAACATAAAATGCTATTTTTAAGCAGAATAACGCTGCTTTGAATTCAGAGTTTTTCTTCTAGACTGGCAAAATAATCAAGCCTTTCCTACTATTTACCCATATCTGATTCTTTCAATCAATTAATGATAATGATTTGTAAATAATTATAGCTTCAAGTAACTATTCTTAATACAAAATCTATTCCCAATTATATGGTTTCACTCACTATTTATATTTAATGATAATTTTTTATATGGTTTCAATTGGAAGGCTGGTGGTGCATAAAGATTTAATTTGTTGGATACCGTTTTTGTTTTGCGTTAGAAAGGAAAGTGATTAGAATAACAATATCTTTCATTGCCGAAATGTATACTATACCTGAAGAAAGTCGGAGAATGTACCGGTCGTAATTTTGTGCGAACAATAAAAAAACAAGAAGTTTGGTATATTCAAATAATCATTCGGAGCATTTTAGAATTGTCAGAGATTATATTATATAAATATGGCGGAGATAAGAACAGTGAAGCATGCACATTATTATTATTATTATTATCATTATTATTATTATTATTATTATTATTATTATTATTATTATTATTATTATTCGTGGATATAAGGAAGATCCACTGTACTTTAAGAGGTGTGTCCTGGGGCGGTCAATAGAGGTCTTGTTACTTCAGAGCTTGATGATGTTCGCCTTCAGTTAGGAAATACAGGGTGGGATAAAATGATCTGATATTTTTGTAGGTTTAATAAAAAGCAAAATGGAATAAATAATTAAAAAGGGGGGGGGGTATTTTCCAAATATAAACATGATGCTATTTTGTTATTTCTCGTTTTAAAAGTTCCATGTGTCAAACGTTTGCAGTTATTGTCCACACGGTGTTCGCGAAAGATGTCCATAACTCAACAGGTCATTTCATTTTACCCCACCTTGTATATGTAAAATATCTGGGAAGCGCGTGGTGTAATGGTTAAAGTCATGGGAAATGGACTCGTCGCCCCGAGTTCAAAACCTGGATGTGGTAATTGCATTTCACTTAGCGCTAATACCTTTGAGAAAGGTATGAATTCTACTCTCCTTCCAGCTATGGATAAATAGTAGGGCAGACTGGACTCTTTAACCTTGGTTAGGCAACCGGTCTAGGAGAAGGAAAACTCTGAAATCAAACCTGTTGAACTCCGCTTAAGAAATTGACCTTGTGTCACATCCTGTTCGTGCGGAGGAGTTGGTAAATATATATATGTAAAATATCTTCTTTATCTATTGGATTTAGATATCTATAATGATAAAAGATATTTTATCCCCTGTAATTATTTATTAAACCTGGTTTTGTTAAAACCAGTATGCAAATTAATCACACCATATGTTATGTAACACTTTATTTCATGGTGATATTTAAGACACATTGCAGGATTTTAAACGTATAACACGGGCCCTTCGAGGCCTGTGTATCCGGTGGCTTCGATCACTGGACTTTGAGTAAAGAAAATATAGAATGTAGTATTTAATCGTTCACCTATGCGTTTTTTCTTGGGGGGGGGGGCAGGTTTTATTTAGTCGATGTCAGACAGCGTTTTATTTTCTGTTTGGCATGTCCCGGTTATTTGGTCAACAATAGCAAAGGTATTAGTTGGCTTCAAGCCAGAAGCAGATGACTTCTGGCCGTCAGCCAGATTGTAATTGACGAAGTATCACGCACTTCGTCATAATAATTCATTGACCAGAGTATAGTACGGAACGTAAAATAAAAAAAACAACTTTTTGTTGATTGCTATAAATCTATAAGAACTATTGTTCTTTTGTCTTCAGGGAATGTATGTAATACGTTAACAGAGGTAATAGAATATACATAATAAATATATTATATACTTTCCCTTGTGTATGTGTTTGTGAGTGGGAAAGAGAGAGAGAGGGGGGTTGCTCTACGTGTGAGTGTGACTGTGTTTTGAAAGAGGGGGTGTTAAAATACTTTACTAAGTGCAATACGTTGGCAAAGACTCAAGCTATCCTGGAATCAAAAATAATCCCCAAATCATAAAACTTACGTGTTGAAAGCTGTCAAATACAAAAATGAATAAATAAATTCATAAAACTGTTACTATAAAATAATAACAGAACAACCAATAAAACCTTCGTCAGAGGATGACCTTGGGGTTAGGCGTGGTCTTGAGGCCGAAGCCTCATTACCTATAATCCAAGGCGCCCTAGTGGTACGTCATGATACTATCAGTATTTATTGGTCTTAGGTCATGGTGCGAGAATAGCAGACCCATACAGATGAAAGCTTCTACTTCATGTTGGGGAATCTTGATATATTCCCTAATTTCTGTTGTTAACAAAACCTGTTTAGTCAAATATACGGAAGCCCAATTAGCAATAAAACCCCGACACTTCAACAGGGAATACATTGGTAATCCAGCCGTTTTTGTTTTTTATTAATTTCTCTCACAGACCCTCGTACTTATCAAGCTTACATTGATGTAACCAGCCAATATTTTACTCAAAAGGAACCGTTATGTGTGCGTGTGTGTGTGTGTGCGCGTGTGTGTGTGTGTGTGTTTGTATGCATATGTTTGTATGCATATGGTACATACATGGACTCTCCCGTTGATGTGAGTGTCTCCCCCAGCTATGA
>CM042147.1:64210673-64228173 GCA_023376005.1 Doryteuthis pealeii | reverse complement strand
ACGTCTAGGGTTAATTTAAGCTTAGAGGCAAAATTATATCGTTCATTGTACATTCATATTTACATTTTTGTGTTGTTGTTTCCTAAGTGTTTTTTTTTCACATAGTCCTACTGAATATAAATAATTTTTACCCATAGATGGAACCCTAATAGATACAACCACTCTGGGTCAGAGTGGACTTGGAAGTAATGGCAATGAAGGGGTACCCAACATTCCCCAGGTTTTCGGGATTGTAATCTCACCATCAGATACAGTTTAGTGTCACACCCAGAAAACCTGTTTTGGGGGTAGAGGTCTTACCCTTCTGTAGGGGATACAATCAGCGTATTCTAAGCCTCGTCGACAGGGCAGGGTGAATAGATAGATAGATAGATAGATAGATAATCACCCATAAAAAGGTACACCCCTACCATTATTTTTATTAAAGTTAATTTTCTATTAATTTATACTAGGATATTATTATTTCTAGTGGACTATTACACAATCAAAACAGGTATCAAAATATCAATATTATCGTAGACCAACTGGAGCCCAACGGATTCATGGGTGGTCTGGTTAAGAGTAAGAATAGAATAAGATAAATAAAATACTGAGGGAAGTGAACGGCAGTATTTATATGGCGAAAGCACATTACGTGGTGTAGGCGTTTAGCGAGCTAGACCAGAAAAATATTACTCGTGAGTTCGATTCTTATGTTAGGGTCTTGTACTTGAGTTCTTACACCGCAAATAAGCTAATTTGAGTAAATTGATATTTATAAAACATTTTTAAAGACCGAAATGTTAGCTGCCTTTCATCGGGCCATTAACATTAGCCACCATATTATGGTTTTATCAAATAGTTTAGATATATTTTCGTATTAATAGTCTCGACCAAACCATAGACCTTTTTTCTTTTTTCTTTTTTCTTTTTTTTTTCGGTATTTGAGTTTTCAACACAACATATGGCTTACTGACCCAATTCCGAACTATGACTAACAAATGTCAGACCATATTGTAAAGAACCGTTAGCATTTATTTCAAATACTACGGGTTACCTGACTTTTATTGCCATAATTTAGGGGTATTTTTTGGCGACATTTTTATTCGTCAGTTCAAATCCTGAACATATTAATTGATTAAATCTGATGGATTTTACAAGAACAGGATTGTATGATTCGATGCTCTGTTATCTTTCTTCAGTTGGCTGAGTGTCAATGGCGAAGAGGACATTTGAAATATGAGTCGTAGACGATCTCCATCAGTTTTTCTTTCTTTAAGAATAAACCGAATTACATTTATGTGTCAGGCAGACTAATTTTACTCAACGTGCACACACACACACACACACACACACACACACACACACACACACATATATATATATATATATATATATATATATATATATAATATATATACATTCATGCGCATGTATATGCATACATAAACACACACGCATATATAAATATGGAGGCGCACGACCCGAGTTCAAATCCTGAACGAGGCTGTTTGCAATTCACATAGTGCTAATACTCTTGGGAAAGGGATGCATCCAACTACTCTCTCTCTCTCTCTCTCTCTCTCTCTCTCTCTCTCTCTCTCTCTCTCTCTCCAGATATGGGTAAATAGTTAGACAGACTGGGCTCTTTAACCTTGCTTAGGCAACCAGTCAAGGAGAAGGAAAACTCTATATATGTATATAAAGATATAATTCATGCATGTCGATTGTAAATTTTGCGCCAAAATTAGGTCTTCAAAATTCGACTCATACTCGAATATATATATGGTAAACAGTCTTGTTGTTTGTTTATCAAATTGACTCCTGTCAATCCCTATATAATAAATGATAGACATATGTGCTAATTAGGCATTATAGTTTAAACAAATATAATATTCGTTTATTGTGCATTTACAACGATGAAAAAAAATTGTGCTGCGACAATCTTCCAAGTCAAAAATCCTGGCTTTGATTTAGTCGATGATATTATAGGCGTAAGAAGAAAGTGCACAACTATTTCAGCCACCGAGCAAACTATGAAATAGACAGACTGATGGAGAGATATGAATACACAGAGAGAAAGGTATAGAAAAAGGAGAATCATGGGCGTGTACTGTTTTCATGCCTATCCCGTCTCACATATCACCAGATCAGTTCGCAGCAAATCGTGTTTCTTTCTGACATTTTTACGTCAACCAATGCCTGATTAGATGCAACGCGATTTCTAATTCGTCTCCTGCAAATCACTTCGTGGGGATGGCAAATGTTTATGGAGTTTTATGACGCAAACTGTTTGGTATGCAACTCATTAAAATGAAATTCAAGAAAACAACAAGATAGAAACAAAAAGAAAAAAGAAGAAAAAAAACTTGTTAGTTATTGGGTATCACTCCTTATTCAATGGACCAGCCAAAGAAATCAAGAGGAGTGACGTGAATAGAGGATTATAAAAAAAATACCTACCGAGTAGAAAAAGTGAGAGCCAAATTAGCCAAGCGAAACTAAGCGTAAAACATCTTATTCCCAATTGGCTGTGTGCCAAATTACTACGAGCTTGCTATGCGCTATTTTGTTCACGACCAAACTATGGAAAAGTGTGTATGTACCCAACCCCTCCATTACAAGTAGGATTTTTAAATGGTTTGAATTCTGAGTTTGCTTCTGGTTTTTCATCTCTTAGAGCGGCTGTCTTACCACGGCTAAAGAACAAAGTCTGCTTTAATATCTGTCCATCGCTGGAGGAGAAGAGATGGGTTCATGTCTTTCCCAAAGACATTAGCGCAAAGTGAAAGACAGCCTCATCCAGGATTTGAACTCGGGTTGCCAATTCCATTTCAAACAACTATAACCGTTATGCTAAGCTCGCCTACGAAGCGCGCGGTGTCAAAATAGGAACACAACATTAGATCTACAACTTCATACACAGACCTCGTCTCAAACACCAGCTATATTATTCATTTATTTATTGATTGTAATTTAATGTCAACCTGTCTGGTGTTATTTTATGCCTTGAGGTCAGAGAATCACGTACATCGGACATTTATTTTTTATTTTTTTATGTAGTTTTTAGGAGCTCTTGCAGACAGTTATATGATAATACAAGTAATTTTCAAAAATATCTATTTGACCCATAGATGGAAACCTAACAGGGTCTACCACTCCGGATCAGAGTGCATCTGGGCGTAATGACAATGAAGAGGTACTCCACTCTCCCCAGAACTCTAGAACTAGTGCATCACCACCAAATGCCTTTTAGTGCCATACTCAAGATATCCCTTTTTGGGGATACAGTCAGTGTATTTCAAACACCACCAACACTGAAATCTTATATGATAATGTCATTAGCCAATTTGTAAACTTCGTGCCAATATCTCCTGATTTACACGCTGACAAGGAGGTTTATATTTGAAAAGAATTTCATATATAAATATCTTATCTGGCGATATTATCACAACATAAACTCGAGTTACGTGTCAGCCGTGGCTTATATGTCTATGAGGACTTATAAATTTAGTCGAGAAAATAGACCTAAAACATTGTCAGAGCTTCGAAGTCTAGCGTCAAATGGAAGAATATCGAAAATTTTCAAAGAGGTCCAGGGTGATATCAAAGTCCCTGAAATGAAACATAACTTTAGACCTTTATCCAAATCGATTCTGAGTCCATCTTTCCTGTCGCTGGTCTCTTAACTTGTTTGATCGTAGGAGTACTGCCCGTGTATCATGTCTTGACCAAGAATAGCTTGGGGGATCCCATCTTTCTCCAGTCCTACAACTGGTTTGAATTCAAAGTTTTTTTCTAGACCGGTTATAATACCAAAGTTAAAAAGCCTAGTCTTCCCTATTTCTTACCCATAGCTGGAGGGAGAATAATTGGATTTATACATTTCCCAATTCATAACTATCTAGCAAGTTTTGAAATAACAAATAAAAATAAGTTGGGAAAGATTATATGTTTTCAGGGGTTTTATTTTTCAAGACTGGTTGCAATACCAAAATTAAAGAGCGCAGTCTGCCCTACTATTTACCCATAATTCGAGGGAGAATAATTGGATTTTTAAATTTCCCAATTCATACCTTTCATACCAAATTCATACCAAATTCATGGGAAATGGACTCGTCGCCCCGAGTTCAAATCCTTGATGTGGTAATTGCATTTCACTTAGCGCTAATACCCTTGGGAAATGTATGAATACTACTCTCCCTCCAGCTATGGATAAATATTTGGGCAGACTGGGCTCTTTAACCTTGGTTAGGCAACCGGTCTAGGAGAAGGAAAACTCTGAATTCAAACCTTTTGAACTCCACTTAAGAAAGTGACCATGTGTCACATCCTGCTCGTGCGGAGGGGTTGGTAAATATATATATAATGAACTAGAGACATTAAATTTGACTTATCACAATTACATAACGCATCTAATTGGCCATGTAATGGTTAGAGTCGTAGAAAATGGACTCGTCAAACCGAGTTCAAATCCTGGACCCGACTGTTTGCATTTCACACAACGCTAATACCCATGAGAAAACTATGTATCCAACTACTCTCCCTCCAACTATGGGTAAATAGTTGGCATTCAAACCTGTTAAACTCTTCTTAAGAAATTGACCTTGTGTCACATAAACGAGCAAAGATTAATCGTAAACTCGATTAATTTAAAAAACCCTGAAGAATCTATCGATGAAACTCGAGTAGGTTACTCATTTCCATTCTTAATAAATTTATGCTCTACATTGTATTGAGCACTTTGTATTTGTTTTTCTCAACCTTAACCTCTGGATATTGTGCGCTTCCAACGATCGTTCTTATACCCACCGGTAAGTTAATATTATACATATACAAATATATATATATATATATATATATATATATAACACTAAAAGTGGAGGAATCATATGTATTTAGGGAGGTAATATTTTATTATGGAATAAAATATAAAATAAAGGGGGATACGAAGGCTTTTTCGACCGGTAGTTTTCAAGTATATACACCGGCGACGAATAAAAGTCAGATTGTATAAGAAATTCATAAGAACGAATGGGGGTGAGCCAGAGGGGGGACAATAAAAATATATATATATATATATATATAACCCTTTGTTATTTTATTTAACCAAGTCAAAGGCAAAGCGTATGTTAAGAGAGTGTACCTATCTCGCAACCAGCCAACCAGCCAACCAATGACTTGCAGTCTTCCTTTTATGATCTTCTTATCCAATCAAAATCGCCCGCTGATAACCAACTCCCAGACCCTGCCAAGTCGTCTCAAACCCGCTTATTCGTTGCCAGAAAACGAAGACGCTTACAACTTTACTCCCAGCCTTGCCAGCAAGCTTACAAAAATAACAAAGAATTCGCGGAATCTTCTTAATATATTTCTGCATCTTGCTCGAGGCAGACATATGTACGTCATAGGATTCTTGACCTGAAGGTTCATTTTTGCCCTGTTCTGAGATGATTCATTCTCACAAGTGGCCATAATAAACCTCATTTGCTCTTTCGCACTTAGCACTTAGCATGGAACGACTCATCAACACTTAAAAGCAAGAAAATACTTGCGTTTTTAGCTCACAAGGCAGATGAAAAGACTCCAAGTTTTCAAACATGATACTCTGTTTGTAAATTCTAATTACAAACAAATTAGCTCACGAAAATAAAAACTTTACACACACACACACACACACACACACACACACACACACACACATATATATATATAATATATATATATATATATATATATATATATGTGAAGAGAGGAAATAAATCCGACGGTATGTAATATATCAAGAAAATTGAAAAAACACAGGTTTAAATGGGTTAAGTGGTGAGTTTGTTGGCCGACGCTGCAGTGTTTCGATCTATTAAATAGATCATCTTCAGGGCATAAGATAAGAAATTATATATCACAGAAAGATGAGAAAAAGTGAGTGGTAATCCTTCTTATTCAGTCTGTTTAAAAAATTTTCTGAAGTTTGAAAAAAAGGAGACGGTTTTGAAATATGACATCAAATATTCTATTTTAAGGTGTGAGTATGTAACGCTGTTACACACACTAACAGCGTTACATACTCACACCTTAAAATAGAATATTTGATGTCATATTTCAAAACCGTCTCCTTTTTTTCAAACTTCAGAAAATTTTTTAAACAGACTGAATAAGAAGGATTACCACTCACTTTTTCTCATCTTTCTGTGATATATAATTTCTTATCTTATGCCCTGAAGATGATCTATTTAATAGATCGAAACACTGCAGCGTCGGCCAATAAACTCACCACTTAACCCATTTAAACCTGTGTTTTTTCAATTTTCTTGATATATTACATATATATATATATATATATATATTATATATAATCCGAAGATTCAGTGAAGAAACATTCCTTACGACGTAGTAGTGTTATATACTCACGTCGAGTATATAAATGAGCTAGTGAGAGAGTTCTCAGTTGAGAGAGAGAGAGAGAGAGAGAGAGAGAGAGAGAGAGAGAGAGAGAGAAGAAAGAAAGAGAAAGAGAAAGAGAAAGAGAGAGAGAGAGAGAAGATTAGAGACTTACTTTAAGATGAATTCTTATAACTTCCTCTTCTTCTCCTTAATTCTCCTAACTAAGGGCTTGTCTTCTTTTGGTCTGATTTTGGTCATTGTAATTAAATGAACTAACAAGGCTTAGGATTTTTTCTCTTGATCAAGTTTATTATTTAGCCCCCATGATTTTCTGCGCGGACAAGATCGACCCAGAGTACGTCTTCTCTCTCTGGTGGTTAGGTCGAATTTAATCTCTAAACTAAATTACGTGTTTCTCATGGCATGTGCGATTCGTGCCTATAGGGGTCAAGGGTTATTAACAGTCAGTGGTAAATTACCACTGGCTCCCTTGACATGACAGTCCCGAATTTAATTTAATGAGGTACGGCTCCCAATTTATGAGGAGTCATAAATTGTAACTAGTGTTTCAGTTGTAATTTACATAGCTCGAAGTATGTTCTTATTGTCAGAGTCACAGAGCATATATTAAGAAAAAATAACAAAAGAAAATGCAGGTTGAAAGCATAATAGGCTATTTCAAGTAACCTAGAGGAATTATCTTTTGGTTCCCATCTTTAGATGCATCTGATCATGGGAACCGAAAGATAATTCTTCTAGGTTCCCTGAAATAGTCTATTATGTTGTCAACCAATATCTTATTATATATATATATATATATATATATATATATATATATATATATATATAACTCAAAATGAAGAACCCAAAGACAATTCTTTCTTATTCTCTCAACTGGAGATAGATTAATCGCTTAAACAAAGACATTAGATGAAATTATACAACTGAACAAATGTCAAATGTATACAAATACGCATTATTCACAGTTCCTTAAAGTGAACTTGCAACTCATCCTAGTGACTGTACGTGATACTTCAGAAATCTCAATACAGGAAAGAATCAAAGAATATAAACATGTCACTTCAGAGACAACTGACAAAATATTCTTCTTTTGATATAGGATCTTTTTTTCTAAAAGGAAAAGGAATATCTTTTATCCTATGTTACTGATTTAGAAAAAAAAAAAGGGTGAAAAATGAAAAAGAGAGCTCCTTGTGTTATACATTTAGCTGCTTGTGGGTTACTTGAAAGGTATCTGTTTACTAGATGGGGAATATAGACCAATGGGAATTATATTTCTTCGGATCTTGGGTAGCTCAAAGAAAAGGTTCATTTCAACATTCTTACTGATCAGTCTCCCTTTTATAATTAACACAATTTTCAGTCCATTTAAAAAATATGGGTCCCGTCTAGAAAAAAAAAATTTCACACCTTATTTTTATTCATTTTATTTTATTTTACTTATTTATTTATTTATTCATTTATTATTTTTCTTACTGAAAATCTACCTCTCTCAAAAAATTTTTTCAGTTTGAAAAATCTTGATTTTAATTTTTACAAATAATATAATATATATATATATATATATATATATATATATATATATATATATATCATGTCGAAACTATCTCTGACTTTCTGGCATGCTTATATATGAGTTTTCAGAATGTTCTTCTTCTAGACTGGTTGCTATACCAATTTAAACGAGCACAATCTGTCATTAGCTGGAGAAGAATAGTCGGATTCATACCTTTCCCAAGGGTACTAGCTTCATGTGAAATGCAAACAGCTTTATCCAGGATTTGAACCCAGGTCGCCGTGGTCATTTTCCTTGGCGATACCCATTACACAATGAGGTGACTCTTAAGTGAATAAGCAATAGCAAAAAAGAAAAGAAGATTTTTAATGGATTTCAGCAAGAGGCAATTGATGTCTGCCTGGGGAAATATACCTGAAATCTAATAAAAAAAAATTGAACATTTGGGATGTGGTGGCTGAAAGAATTTTGGATAAGTTGACTGGTTGGTCTTAAAGAATGACATCTTCATGAAAAGTCGGATAAGAGAGAAATACTAGAACTTCTTTTTATTTTAATCTGTTTTTTTTGTTTTTTTGAGACAAAACAAACAAAAAATGGAGAAAAAAATGGGAAAAAATGAATTAAGTTATCCGTTTTATCTGTTTTAAGATCACTATCATTATTTTTTTCTCTCTTTTTTTACTTTTTTCTTTTCTCTTACAATTTTTACGCGTTACATCTCCCACATATTCTCCCCCTTCTTATTTTTCTACCCTTTTATCCTGAACATTTTTCTTTACTTTTTTCTTTTCTTTTTCTTTATTTCCCCCCATTTTTTCTTAATACGTTGTCAAAAAAATAAGCAAATTGAAATAGACAAGCGTTCATTAAACCTCCTGTCAAGTATATATATTTTTAATGACTTCTCTTTTTATACTCTCCACTTCAGAAGAGTTCTACGTTTCAGTGACCCGTCATATCATTCTCTCTTCTTTACAACTATTATCATTTCATTGGCATTATTCCATCTTCGAAATTAGTTCCTTTTCTCAACTATTCAATGAAATTTCATTGGTCACTCTTTACTCTGATAGTAAGTTTGAAGAAGGAGAAAAAAAACAATATTAGTGATTTATACTCCATCAGCATGAAACTAATCATTGGCAGATAAAACGTTTGCTTTGCTTTGGCTTTGAAAGATTTACTTGATTGGGGAATGGAATATCATACTAGTACAAAGAGTGTAAAAAAGTGTTTAAAATCGAACGGGAACGGTCATGATTGGGAAACTTAGCTTGAACAAGGTTTATTTTCTTTTTTTTTTATCGCACAATATATGAGCAATATCTCTGTTTATATTCATAGTGTTAAGTAGTAAAACTACTGTTCTACCACAAGGATGGTGTTGGCATTAAATAACCCACAGAAGTTGATAACCCATGAATGTTAAATAACCGATGAATGTTGATATGTCGATATTTAACGAGATATCAACATTCATGGGTTATTTAACATTCATGGGGTATCAATTTCTGTGGGTTATTTAATACCAACATCATCCTTGTGGTAGAACAGTAGTTTTACTATTCAAGGTGGGCTTGGCTTGGTTTCTTTATTTAAATTAAACCAAGCCCACCTTGATTAGTAAAACTACTGTTCTACCACAAGGACGGTGTTGGCATTAAATAACCCACAGAATTGATATACCGTTAACCAAAGAACCCAAACCAAACAACAAAAAAGACATTTGTGTTTATATATATTTGATAACTTTTGATGCACAAAGAACTTCAGTTTCCTATCTCTGCATATTGCATACAGATAGACAAAACTGGAATTCTTTGTGAGCCATTGATTTAGCCTCAGATATTTTTAAGTGAAAAGAGAAATAAATAAAGATAAAAATCCTCCATTGAAATATCTCAATATGAAATGAGTGGTTGGTTATTAATACTTTCAATTCGTTTCAATATATTTTGTTACTGTCTCACATAGGATTTATTGTCAGTGCTGTTCTCGTTTTTACTGTCAATGACATGGCACACTCCCAAAATCCTTTTGTGTTTCCAGATGCCTTCAAAGCAGTCATCAACCGGTTTATATTGAAGACTGACTTGGCTCTATTTCACAAAATGTTCTGCTTTCTACGTCAACTGAATTTGTAATACTGCAGTAGTCAGAATGTATTAGCACGTACGTGCGGATAGGATGTACGAGTGAGGTAACAGCTATCGACAAGGAAAATATAACTGATGAGCCGAATTCAAATACCAGCTGTTTCTGTTTGCATTCAATTCGCACATATTCCCTGGAGGAAAAACATGAACCCATCTCTCTTTCTCTTCTCCTCCGGGATACGAATGAAATTGTTGGACATAGTGGATTCTCTAGCCTTGGAAGAGGTTTGGTTTGTTTGTTAGGCGGCATTTCAACCCTATGCGGGTAATTTAATGCCAAAACTTAATTAAATAATAAACTATAGTATTTATAAATATTTATAACATAATATACAAATAATAAGATATAATATATAATAAGAATAAATAATGACATATAATGTATATATAATATATAATTATAATAAATAATAAGTAATAAACAATATAATATTTAATTTTAATATGATGAAATATGAACTATAGGATTTATACATATTTACCAACCCCTTCGCACAAGTAGGATGTGACACAGGGTTAATTATTTAAATGGAGTTTAACAGGTTTGAATTCGAAAGAAAGAAAGAAAGAAAGAAAGAAAGAAAGAAAGAAAGAAATTGAAAAAAAAGAGAAATATTATAAGATCTGATACTGAGAAGGAAGTACATTGGAGTATAGAAAGTTACAGAACTGGAATCACACTACAGGATGAAGTTTCGTGTCATAACTAGGACGCCCCTTAAGGGGGGGGGGGCATACTCTTCTGAAGGGTTAACGTTTAAAATCAAACAAGAACGGTAACAACTGGGAAACATAGCTCGAACAAGTAAAATTCATACACACACACACACACACATACATACATATATATATATATATATATATATATATATATATATAGAGAGAGAGAGAGAGAGAGAGAGAGAGGGGGGATATAATTAACAGAGATTAAGTGAGAGATAGGAAACTGACGCACACATATGCACAAACATTCTACTAATGAATACATGGGGGAGGGAAATAATCCAGTCTATACACGTGTATATCTTTCTGCACTTTTAGATGTGTGATTGGGGTGGTGGTGATGGTGGTGGGGAGTCATGTGCGCATGCGCATCAGAAAATTTCTTTGGGGCCTAATAAAAACAAGCAATGACAAACTCAGGAAATAGATCATCGTAAGTCTACACCCTAAACCCCGGGTACCCGGTCCTCCCCCTCCCCATCCATTTCCGAATCCATTGCAGGCCCGGGTAAGAAGACACCATCCCATCTCTACATTAATCAGTCGAAGCTTCCATTTCTATCAACAACCCCCACCCACACCTACTCATATACATACATAGATACATACACACTGAAACAGGCATATATAAATATGTGTGTGTGTGTATGTGTGTGTGTGTGTGTGTGTGTGTGTGTGTGTATGTGTGTGTATGTATGTGTGTGTGTACGTTTTAATACTTCTTCCCATGAATGCTTTCTCAAAGAGTTTTCGCTTCATTTTGCGTTATGTAAATCGCTGTGGGTGTCTCTACGTTTTATCTTCTACAAAAAAAATGTCTATATTTTAATACTCAATAATAGTTCTATACTATTTGCTAACTTTTTAACGTGTATTATAATTACTCACAAAAAAGCATTTAACGAAATAATGGCATAAGGATTTTTAAAAGAAACTTTTGATAACCAATTGTACAGTGTTGTTCATTTCTAATTTGATCTTCTAAATCTTTATGTATAAAATATCAGCAATTTTTGGTAGATAACATTAATAATAAGTCACTTAAGTATATGAGTAAAAAGAAATAATCTTAACTTTTTAAATCTGCCTTCTCATTTGATTGATTGATTGATTGATTGGTTAATTTTAACGGCATGTAATCACATATGGGGTTATTTTATGCCTAGAGGTTAGGGAATTCCGTTCATTATATTTACATTTTCTGAGTACTTGTTTCTAAGGAGGGTTTTAGCACACGGTCCTATCGAATACGAATATTTTTTAACAGATCTATTTGGAACCCTAAGAGGTACTACCACTCCGGATTAGAGTAGTAGCAATTATGGAATATACTATACTCCCCAGAGCCCCAGAACTAGAGTCTTACCACTAGATGCAGTTTAGTGTCATATCCTGGTTGCCCTCTTTGTGGGAGGAGGGGAGGTATAAGAAAATTTGTTTTTATTCTTGCAATGGATGATTCTATACTTCCACTATTCGTCTCTTTCAAGAATTTGTCTTGGGGTTTGTTTTTTGTTGTTATTGTTGTTGTTTTCTTGTGGCCGAGTGGACCTGCCTTCTCATCTGTTTATTTAGCTGTATCTCAGCAATGAGACAATATACTCAGTGGGTTGACATTTATCGTAATATTATCAGAACAAAATAGGACAGTTAATTTTTAGACATTCCTTGTATATAATTTTCTATAGATTCACTTTTGTTTTTATCGAGAAAAAAAATCTAAAACTATAAAGGGCGAGAAATTTACGTGAACTTAGTATAATGATAAAAAGAAATATAGAACATAGATCTTTTGCTGAAAATATTGTCCATAGAAAAGTCTTCTAGAGGTAAAAGAACTTTTCTTACAACTAAATTTTCTCTGTCCATTTCGACGGTTATTGTATAGTTGTATATATAAACAATCTGGCAGAGCGTCACTTGGGAATCCTAATGGAAATCCGATCTTGTCTGTCTGTGCAATTCCCGTCTTCCATAGCGTTTCAAGAAACTGACGTCACGGCCTCACTGACACAAACGAGATACACATTGAGAAGGAACTATTTCACTGGGTGGATGAAATATTTTCATGAAATGTCTCGTCTTGTGAAACGGTCCAGATTGCAGCGTAATGATACATGGATTCGCTCACTGTTTCTCTTTTGCTCAATGAGAATTTTCTCGGTGTTATTTTACACGCATTCATGAGGAAGAAATGAAAGCATATAAAGTTTGTATCGAGGGAGTAATAGTGTATTAATACCAACACATACACACTCACCTACTAAAATCGGAACGGATATCGTCGTAGGAAATTAAATCGGTGACCCGAGTTCAAATCCTAGACGAAGCTGTTTGCGTTTCACTTTGAGCAAAAATCCTTGGAAAAGGCATGATTACATCTGATCTCTCTCCATCTATGGGTTCTTTAGTCCTTTAGCCTTAGTTAAGCAACCAGTCTATGAAAAGGAAAACTCTAAATTCAGACCAGCAGTACTTCCAATATATATATATATATATATATATATATATATATATATATATGATGAATAGTGAATGAAAAAATGAGAATATATATATATATATATATATATATATATATATATATATATATATATATATATATATATATATATATATATATATATATATGATTTATATGAAAAAGGTGACTTACATATATATATATCGGAGTACTATTGGGACCCCTCCCAATTTAAGATTTAGGAGAACTAAAAGCCTTACATGTTCAAATAATGCATTAACTCAAGCATTGAAATTATTTAATGAACTGAATATGTGTATATGACTAATGTTGGACGTGTGACAAAAAGGTGAGAAGAAAAGCGAAAAATGTTGAACAGCCATTTTAATTTATACAGTAAATTTAAAGAAAAACTTGATGAAACTGAGTGTTTGTATCTTCTTCCTTTTATAGCTTTATGAAAAAATACTTTATATCAATTACTTAAAAAAATAAATAAATAAAATAAAAGTAGAAAGTAGGAAAAGGAATGCAAATGGAGAAAATCAATATATAAATAAAAGAAAATTTATACGTACTTGTATATTTCTTCTTTTTTTTTTTTTTTTTTCTTTCTTTTTTTGTTTTCTTCTTTCTTTTTTCTTCTTCTTTCTTTCTTTATTTTTTTTCCTTCTTTCTTTTTTCTTCTGGTATGTTTAAGTCTATTTTATAAGTTGATCGTATTGAAAAGAAAACCTTTTTGTACTTCATCACCTGACAACAACGATCTTTGCCAATTTTTCAACGGAAAAAATTAAATAAACGAAAATAAAATAAACTTTAGTCGCTAAATTTTTAAAATTCCCTTGATATTTAATCTATTTTGGATACTTTAATTTTTATCATTTTTTTGTATTTATTTTTCTATTTATATTTTATTCTTATTTTCTATTTTTATTGATCTGTTCATTCATTTTATTTATTTGATTTTACTCATTTTCTATTTTTTTATTTACTTTTTTATTTTTATTCTATTTTATTTTACTTTTTTTTTTTACTAACATAATCTTCAGCGGTAAATAATTTGAAAAGATTTGAGTAAACGTTATTTTCCCTCTTAAAAACAATCAACGTTGAATATCGATAGATTTTCACGGGTTAATATGTACACAAGATGTTCGCGAACAAGAGAAGAACGAATTAAGTAATCTAGTGTCAGTTAACGCAGTCGAAAGAAAAAAAAGTAGAGAATTAAAAAAAATAAAGAGAAAGATGTCCGATGAAAGTGAGAAGAAGAAGAAGAAGAAGAAGAAGAAGAAGAAGAAGAAGAAGAGAAGAAGAAGAAGAAGAAGAAGAAGTGTAACGTTTAGAACTAGATATTTATCCAACCTGTTCACCATGGGTAGGATATGACACAAGGTCACAAGTATGGGGCAGCCAGCTGGAATCGAACGCGCAATCCAGTAGTAATGGATCTGTAAGACAAGCTTGTTAACCATTACCCAACGATGAAATATATTGTAGGTATTTACCCCACTCGTTCGCCACAGTTAGGATGTGACACAAGGTCGCAAGTATGGAGCATCTAGCCAGGATCTGACTCTCTATCCAGTAGTAATGGATCTGCGAGACTAGTTTGCTAGCCATTACACGACGATGGGATGCACAATATTTACCCAATTCGCATGATCACTGAAGTTAAGCAGCAATGAGCCGGTTTAATACTTAATTGGGTGACCACTTAAGCAACAGTGTTTACTGTAAACAACCCGAGTTCTTCGTTTCTCAAAGGGACCTGATTCAGCATTAGGCCTGTTTAGCTCAGTCGGTAGAGCGTTCGCCTAGGAACCACAAGATCCCTGGTCAACTCACGTAGCACAAGAGTCTGTGCGGTAATATGAGGAGCTTATAGTAGGTGTGGCGCTCCACCTCAAACGCTAAAAAACTTACAGTAACTACTGTTGCTTAAGTGGTCACCCAATGTCCTTGATCGAGTGCTAGTAAAAAGAGGATAGACTCCCTCGCTCTCTGGCTCGTAGACCACCCCAACAATTTTACTTACTACTTTATTTATGGCTCGAAAAGTGTTGATATGCCGTAAAACAAAAAAGTTAAATGGTCCACTGGGTGCCATATGGGCCTCGGTTGAGAACCAATGATCTCTAACACCCAGTTTTCAAAAATTTCTCAACTGAATACAATATCATAATAAACATAGCTTAAAATGGCCTTTGTTGGCAACCAGTCTAGAAGAAGAACAACTCGACCCGGAGTTACAAAATCCATTCCCTAAAATCTACTCATAAAACCGTATCGCTATAATTGAAGTAGTGAGTCTGTGGTGTAACAGAGTCTTCAGGTTGGAAAAGTCATTTGTAAGATAATGAAACTATGTACTATTAAAGTTCGTTTGTAGATCCTTGTTCTTTGTACTACTCTGTCTATTGTCGATTTGTGACATCGTCTAAAAGTTTATGAGATTATAGAGCTTCTCTTTTGCTGTATCAAATGCAGATGTAAATACCATACTTTTTATTTTTAAACATTCCACAGATAAATACAATCAGAGGTTTTTTTTTAATATACAAGTGCTGTTGTTTTGAATGTGTGCAAACGCAGAAGAAAGGAAGGAAAAGAAAGAAAGAAAGAAAGAAAGAAAGAAAGAAAGAAAGAAAAATAACCAGAAAAAGAAAGAAAGAAGAAAAATAGAAGAAAGAAAGAAAGATAGAAAGAAAGTGATGTGGAAAGAAAGAAAGAAAGAAAGAAAGAAAGAAAGAAAAAAGAAAGAAAGAAAGAAAAATACAAATAGATAAACAAAGAAAGACAAATGGAAAAAGAAGAAAGGACTAAGAATGAAAGGAAAAAATAAAACAAAGAAAAGAAGAAAAAGGAAGGAAGGAAGGAAGGAAGGAGAGAGAAATATGGCCAGAAATGGCAGAAATGGCAGAAAGAAAGAAAGAAAGAAAATAGGAAAGAAAGAAAGAATGAAAGAAAGAAAGACAAAAGATAAGGAGAGAAAGAACGAAAAAATGATAGAAAGAAAAGAAGAAAAAGCAAGAAAGAAAAAAGGAAAGACAAACAGAAAAAAGAAAGAAAGAAAGAAAGAAAGAATTCATGCATGCTTTTCTTTGTATGTCTTGGCAATTGGCATTCGTTCAAATTCCTTCGTTCTTTATCAAGAGTGACGCCGGTTGACGTCATTATCTATCAGGTGCCAGAAACTGTGTAAAGGTAAAAAAAAAAGAAGGGATAGAGAGATAGATACAAGAGAAGGGAAAGTGAGAAAGAAAGCAAGGACAACAGAAAGAAATAACGAGAGGGTAGAATGTAAGGTAGAGTGCAGAGAGGCAGAGAAAAACTGGCAACGGCAAGATGCTGAAAATATGAGTAAATACGTGACATAACTACCAAGAATAATGGATGGGGATTACTAGAAAATAAGAAAAAAAAGATAAGAATTCTGCTGAGAGAGAGAGGGGGGTGAGAGAGGGGGCAAAAGACTAAATTGGGATAAAGAAAGATATACTCGTGTATAAGTCGACCTCGTGTATAGGTCACCAAATCATTAATTTATTGAATTCATTGTTTGAAGCCAAGGGTTAGGCCTAGCCCTTCCCATAGTGTTTTTAATTTGGTTAAAATCATTTTGCTTCAAAATTGTGGCTTCAAAATACACGGGTATATAGTTATTTAGTAAGCTTAGCTTAGATGTGGCACAAGGCCGGAAGTATGGAGCGCCCAGTGAGAAGCTAGCTTGTTGGCCATTACACCACATTAGATGCCCATATACACGGGTATATATGATAATTTTAAAGAATGATTAGAAAAAGGAAAAATATGTTTAGACAAAAAGTAATATTTCTATGAGAAACTGCAAAGGCCAGGAAACAATAGAGGAGTCTATGGTCCCTGGAAAAGAAAGAAAGAAAGAAAGAATTTAATGATAGAAAGGAAATAGAAGGAAAAGTTTGAAAAGGGGGGAATATTCTGGCAAAAGA
Source organism: Doryteuthis pealeii (assembly GCA_023376005.1). NCBI lineage: Eukaryota > Metazoa > Mollusca > Cephalopoda > Myopsida > Loliginidae > Doryteuthis > Doryteuthis pealeii. The sequence goes on along the minus strand of CM042147.1, from coordinate 64,210,950 downwards.
AAAAATAATGATGTTGCTAAGTGAAAAGAAAGAAGGTAAAAGGAAGAAGGGACCCGAAAAAGAAAGAAAAAAAGAATAGAAAGAAATAAAGAAGTTGCTAAGGGAAGGAAAAAGAATTGAAAGTTATAAGGATCCCGACAAAAGAAAGAAAGAAAGAAATAGAGAGTGTTGTAAAAGGAATAAAAAAGAGAAGGTAAAGTAATTAAGAGTGATGTGTCCTGACAAAAACAGAAAGAAAGAAGTTGCTAAGGGAAGGGGAAAGAATTAAAATGGATAA
>CM042147.1:64188173-64205673 GCA_023376005.1 Doryteuthis pealeii | reverse complement strand
TTGCCCCCCCCCCCAAAAAAATGCTGAAACAAGATTTTTTTCAAAGAGAGATAAGCCACAGAAAATGCAACTATGTGGCATATTTATGTGGTAAATTACATTTGTTTTTAAGTACCAGTATATATAAGTGTGTGTGTGTGTGTGTTGTGTGTGTGTGTGTGTGTGTGTGGGTGTGTGTGTCCTGAGTGGGGCATAATTTATAGAAATGTCAGTGATATTATACAAAGATAATATATATATATATATATATATATATATATATATATATATATATATATATATATATATATATATATATAATTCATCTAGTGGTGTAGTTCCAATTCTTGAGCATTGGTGAGTGTGGAGTACCCCTTCATTGCCATTACTCTCTTTTCTTCTCTAACTCAGAGTGGTAGTACATGTTAGGCTCCCATCTATGAGTTGAATAGATAAAAAAATGTTGTTTTTTTTGTTTTTGTTTTTTGTTTTTGTTTTTTTAATAAATGAGTTTTATAAATTGAATACCCAACAAGAGTGGATAAAATAAATGTATGTCTTCGGCACACAAAGTTTAACATGTAGTAACTATAACCAACCTATTTTAATGATGATGATGATGATGATGATGATGATGATGATGATGATGATGATGATTTCAAATAAAATATACAGCTAGTTTAAAGGTATAAAGAAATGCCTTTAAGATATTAATACTATTAATTACTTCCATAATCGAATTTTCTGAAACAGCATTTTCTGTATGAAAGTATGTATTAATATATGTATGCATGCATGTATGTATGTATTTTGTGTGCGTATGATGTACGTGTTTGTGTTTCGTACACACTTGTATATTAAAACAAAAAAGAAACTACAATGAACTGAGTGGAAAATGTAATTACGAAACCACCGGTTCAAATACTTAGAGTTTATTAAAAAAAACGAAAATGAAGTTGAGATTATTTTCTTATGTAAGAAAATAACAAAGATGTGAAAACAAGGATGATTAAGAAAAGGAAAAAAAGGATGAAGTTAAGAAGGGATCAGGTGTAGGAAACGTTGGTAATTAACTGATCAAAATGTTGAGAATATGTAAAAGGAAATTTCATTGCAGTTAGCAAGAAAAAAAAGGGAAAAAAAAACAAAAAAAAACAAAAACAAAAGCAACAGAAAAACAAAAGCGAGATTAATCTTTAAAAAGAACGTAAATAGCGCGGGAATTTTTTTTTTCAAACACGTGCACGTGTTTCTGATGCATTCCCACGTCCAGGCAAAACGGTTGACAAACCGTCCTCTGCATCTGCCATGTTGGCGATGCTCGTTGATCGGATTGTGGTGGGAAAGAAACAGGAACTGATTTTTCTTAACAATATTGTAATATCATTTTCAGAGGCTGTCACTTAGGATACGGATTTGCAAATTGTAAGGCCAGTTTTCTGAACGGGTAAAAATCTGTAAATCTGAGTCGGGTAGAAGTGATAAAGATGTCAGTAATATTGCACAATATAAAATCTGCCTTTTAATTCTGCTTCACTACACGCACACACACACACACACACAAACACACACACATTCATCTATCTCTCTCTCTCTCTATATATATATATATATATATATATATATATATATATATATATATAGTTGTATAAAAAGGTTGTTTCTCTCTGTCACGGTTTCGGTGTTCAAGGTACCCACTTCAGGAGAACAAAACCTAAAAAAAAAAAAGAATGTGTACCTTGAACACCGACCCCGTGGTAGCGAGAAAAACTTTTTTCTACAACTATGAATGCTCTATATTTTACGAAATATATTGAGCACTTTTGGATTTACTACTAATGGTACTACAATGAAATATATATATCAAATTTACAATTGAATATATAAAATGACACCAGTTTAGTTAAAGGTATAAACCATTTGACTACTTGCATAGATTATTTGTTTATAGTGGTGAAGGATTGTGTAACAGTTGATAGCGAAGAAGGCTTCTAGTAATGGTTTATAGTGATGAAGACTTCTGATAGTGGTTTATAGTAGTGAATGCTTGTGTTGAAGGCTTATGGTAATGATTTATACTGGTGAATCCTTCTGATAGTAGTTTATTGTGATGAAGGTTTCTGATAGTGGTTTATAGTAGTGAAGGTTTGTGTCGAAGGCTTGTGATAATGTTTTTTTGGTGGAGAAGGCTACTGGAAAAGGTTTATAATAGTGAACGTTTGTGTCAAAGGCTTCTGCTAATAGTTTTTTGTGGTGGCGGCTTCTGATAGTGGTTTATAGTAATGGAAAGTCTGTGTAGAAGGCTTCTGATAACAGAAGAATGGTTCACCATTGTGTTAAATTTACTTTGCATAGTTTCGTTTAGTGCTGAATCTTTTTACGACTTATTTTGCCCGCTCACTGAGATATTAAAAACTGTTATATCCATACAAACTCTGAATTAAGTTTTCTCAAAGTGGTCCATATATATATATTTACCAAACCCCTCCGCACGAGCAGGATGTGACACAAGGTCAATTTCTTAGGCGGAGTTTAAAAGGTTTAAATTCAGAGTTTTCCTTCTCCTAGACTGGTTACCTAGCCAAGGTTAAAGTACCCAGTCTGCCCTACTATTTACTCATAGCTGGAGGGAGAGTAGGATTCATACCTTTCCCAAAGGTATTAGCGCAAAGTGAAATGCAATTACCACATCCAGGATTTGAACTTGGGGCAACGAGTCCATTTCCCATGACTTTAACTCTTACACCACGCGCTTCCTAAGTGGTCCATATAGACCCTAGGGGTGAATATAATTTTGACAGGATGAATAAAAGCATTGGGGTCCAAAGGAAGTGAATACACAAGTTTGCACTTATAAATCCTTAAAATATAGGAGATCAAATATCACTGGATCTTTTAGACTAAATACCGAACAATTAACTGGGTGGGATGGCAATTCGTGATGTTTCGTTCAAATACGACCCGTTCAAAACATACATTAAATCAACGAATGATGTTCCGGAGGAAGTAGCAAATTTTCTGATAATTTAGACCCCTTTCTTATGGAAGAATTCATTGAAATGACTTTCGATCTTCAAGCGAATTCTATGTACATGTGGAAAAGGCTGTCTACAGTCTAAGGAGAACAAAATATATGTTTTCAGAATGTAAAGACAAAGGGAAAGCACATGTACCTTTAACCTATTTTATTTACATACAAACTCAACGACAGTCAATAAAACAAGTACTTAGGGGCAGTACTTACAATTCAGAAAATCTCCCTCGTTGAGGGTGGTGTCAGGTCGAGTCTTCGGTTATTACTCCCTCACTGAGGGGGAAGTTCTTTCAGTTACAAAGTCTGAGAAGAGTGCTCGTTTCTACGAGGCTTCCTGGTTGGTGCCAAGCCGTAAAAAGAGGGTTCTTCACCCGACCTGACAGGGGACGTTACCTTTACTACTTCCTGTCCCTAAAGGCACAGGAGAGTTCTAGTCCCTACATACACATTTAAATGAATTGGATATTATTGAATGAACGAATGAGAAAACTGTAACAAAATATCCCAGGCTTTTTGCAACTGTAGAGTTTATTCTTCTAGCTTTTCCAAGTTCTTTTTATGATGAGATCAGGGCCATGTGCATTATTTACTATACAAACAGAGAAGCACTTTGGACATAGAATGTGGTTATTTGCGGCTCAAATCCATGAACATGCTACCTAATATTCGTAATCTGTTAAGAACCCACCCAACCCATCCTTCCCATTGGAAAATAATTAACGAATTAACGGCATCTATAATCTACTGATTTTTTTCTCATGTAAATTGTATTAAACACTAATAAATTAAATGCTTTTGTAGTATACTGATTATTTTCTCATGTTAAGTGTATTAAACACTGGTAAATTAGTTATGTTTTGTAATTTAATATTCAATTAATTTATTAGCTGGTGAATGAGAATTAAATTTGGCTTACAAAGTGTGAATCAAGTCAAAAGTTTGAGAACCCTTTTCTAAACTTTCTAAACTAACCGGTTATTTTGTTTTCGATTTTAATGCAATAATTGGTTTATCTACTTGTTTTTGAATAGAACTAGTTACCTGATATTGAAAACTGGGACCAAGTTACCTTTAAGCACCCTGGGGGCGACCTGGATTCAGAGGGACATGTTTCGCTTTGCACCGTCAATATCCGGTTGTTTGTTACCAGACGATTTTTAGACGCATTTATTTTTAATTATAAAACTAACTGCTAACCCTAACCTTGACCCCTAACCCTAACCCTAACGAACAACGGGATGCTGACGGTGCAAAGCGAAACATGTCCCTCTGAATCCAGGTCGCCCCTGGGGTACTTAAAGGTAACTTGTTCCGAAAACTGTAGCAACCTGATTTTCTTGATCTCAGTGTCCATCAAACCCATCTATCCTATTAGAAATAGATCAAGAATAAAGAGTGCGGTTGTGTTTATAGTTTGCTGGGTTTTTTCTCATGTAAATTGTATTAAACACAGGTAAATTATTATTGCCTGATTTTTTAATGGGGCTAGATATATATCATTTTAATTTTTCGGACTGATGTCCTCATCTTCATCGTGATATATAGAAACACAACGTTTGGGTCGTTGTATCCTCTAGCCTTCTTAGATATACCTATTGAAACTATTCAAGATAATTTCCAAGGTTGAATCATCGCTATGCTCGACGGACAAGTGCAACGGAAGAAGGCCGAACGGTACAACTGTCGAAACGTTGTGTTTCTATTCACGATAAAAAAAATGAGGACAACTGTCTAAAAATAAGAATAATACTGGCAAATTAGTAGTTGTTTGTGATTTGATATTTAATTAATCTATTTTTAAATTTGGTTGCAAGAGTCGGGTGCGTCAAATAAAAGTTTTGAGAAACCCTGCTCTAGAGAGTCATTTAAGGATAATTATATCCTTACACCTAACATTTACAATAAACTTACAAAATAGTTTACCCCCCCCACCAGTTAAAGGACGCATAAATTTCCGCCTACGCATACGTATCAAACTGTGCTAACATTAATAATTTCACAACTGTTAGGCGAAAGTGAAGGTGTATGGGTGGTGATTAAATGAACACAACGCTTAGGTTAAGAACGCGGACTTGCTCAATTGGCCGACAACCAATGTGACAGTTGGACGTCTGTTGGCGGATTCATATTGTACGGCGTCGAGTGGATGTTTTTAGTTGAGTAAGTGAGGAAAGAGTCCCTAACAAAAACAAACGCAGCATGCACTGTAAAACGTAATTAAATTAACAGCCACGCAAAGGAACGTCTGGAATAGCAAGAATCGATAGACAAAACATGAAGAACTCCACGAAACGATTACGAAAGTTAATGGCCATAACGTCTTCTATTCAAATACATCCTCCTCCTTCTATTCTTCCTCTCCTCCTCCTCCTCCTATTACTACTACTTATCTCACTACTACTACTACTACTACTACTACTACTAATAATAATAATAATAATAATAATAATAATAATAATAATGCCTTACTAGAGAACTGAAAAAACTATAGAATAATGAAGATGAAAGTGATACCAAAGTAGTTGGGGCACTTGGAACGGTCCCTAAAAGCCTATAAAAAGACTAGAAGAACTGAAAGTCAGAGGAAGAATTGAAAACATCCAAACAGCAGCATAGTTAAAATCAGCTGGAATACTCAAGAGATTCCTGGAAACCTAAGAGACTTGTTGTCACTCAGACTCCAGTGAAAGACCATCAGCTTAGGCTGGTGTGAAAAAACTAATAATAAATAATAATAATAACAATCATCATCATCATCATATCGCGCAGTTTGCACGGATATCCATGACGATCTCTCGCCAACCTTCCCTATCATTCATCGACTCTGGTAGCTCCTCTGCGGCTGCCAGCATCTATACATAGTTGGTCAATGTAGGTCCTGGCTGGCGGCCCACATTAGCATGCCCATGTGCTGGCTTCCACAGTAGTACGTCGCTTACGAGCTCGTCCTTGCTTCTCCAGCTGTGTCCTGCATGCCTAGCCCGTCTTACTTGTATGGTTTGTGAGATGGGGGGCAGGTGGCCATACAGTTGCTTTTTGTGGGGTGCTGCTTCCACGACTTATTCAGGACGCCTCGCAGCATTCTGGTGCAGCTCCCATCTAGCTTATTTTCAAGGCGCTTTGTTAGGTCCAGGTGGTACAGCATATAGCAGTACCGACACAACCACAGCCTGGAAGAAACGTCTCTTTAGCTTGTCGGGGAGATCGGATTCCATATGACTGATAATTTGAACAATAATAATAATAATAATAATAATAATAATAATAATAATAATAATAACTGTCTAATAAAAGAAAAAAACTCTGAATTCAAACTTGAGAAGTATTATTCGAGAGAATATGTGGCACGTTGGTGAAGAATTCTTATGTTATCAGTCTATCCCAAAAAAGTGTGTCACATGACAGTGATAAATGGCATTTGTTCGTACATATAATATATAGTGCATGTTGATCATGCATATAAAATGGTATAGGTCGTTTTTATGTTATTATGAGTACAGAATTCTGATTCTTATATATAATTATATATATAATATATATATATATATATATTAATAAGACTATTTCCCCTCCGAGGATTGCTTAATACGTATGAAACTCGAGTACGGTAATATAGTACCACAATCTAATGTTTTATGTTTTTAACCTCTTCCGCTAAATTAGTATTGAGCACTTTTGTATGCAAACTTTCTTATTTGCTATCATGCATTAAATCTATATATATATATATTTCTGAAGTTTTTTCTATTATTGTTATTTTATTTATTTTGTATTCAAATAATAATAGATAGAATACATGTATGCATGGATAACTCCTGGCCGAAACACGTGTCAGTATAATACAAAAAATGGATAAATAGACTTATTTATCCATTCAACATTTTCTTTCCTTTATTTTCATTTCAACATAAATATATATATAATATATATATATATATATAATATATATATATATTATATATATATATATAAAGTCAGAGAATAATTACTTAATTAAACTGTAATAACATCCACTGACCAATCAATTTATCTAATTCTTTTATTTCTCTCTCTTTTCAGGTGAGTCTACTTTATTCAATCCTATTCTACAATCAATTCTACAAAGGTCAAAGGTAAACTTTTTCTCTTTTTTTTCAATTCTAAATTATGTGTCATCCGATGAAAATTTTACAAAAAATATTTTTAAAAAATACTGATTAACCTTCCTAATTCAACATCATAAGCTCGCGGGCCTAGAATAAAATTCCTGTCAAGGTTCATATTGGGGGTAACAGATTTATCAAAATTATTTTGTCAAGGTTTTAGGGAATGTCGTTTTCCACAAAATTCCCTGTCATTCTATTCCATCGTGGCATGCTAGGAACAAAAGATTGACAGAACAATGCATAGATATCGATTCTGCTCCTCCCAAAAGTATTTTTACGAAGTGAACATAAACCACCTCAGCTGAAATTAGAACTCGTCTCACCAATTACGTTTTCCACCCGATGATCGTTAAACAATCTTACAGCTTACGAAATACATGATTTGTTTGGTTGGTTTGTTTGGTTGATTTGGTTTATCTAAATACAGTTATATGGTTTCAAGTATTCATATCTAATACTAATAATTCATACACAATTATATATTTATACGTAACTATTCCTATTTAATAATAATAATGTTTTGTTTGCACATAAGTTATATGTATCAAGTGGTGGAACGTGGTGTAATATAGAAACGGACTCGTCCACCCGAGTTCCAATCCCTCTAGCTATAGGTAAATAGTACGGTAGACTGGGTTCTTTAACCTTGGCATGGTAACCAGTCTAGGAGAAGGAAAACTCTAAATTCGAACGTGTTAAACTCCGCTTAATAAATTGACCTAGTGTCACATCCTACTCGTGTGGAGGAGTTGGTAAATATATAGTATCAAGTATTCCTATCTAATACAAATGATTTGTACAAAGATTATATTCAAAGATTAATACCTAAATAATGTATATTTAGGCAACAAATTATTTTTTTAAATGTTTCATTAAATGTGACTTACACAGATTGTTTATTCAATTTTTATCCATTTTTTTTATCGAATAAAATGCCAGAAATATGATTTTAAAAAATATTTACTAAACTGAAAATGGCCAAAATTTTCCTCAGTTGTAGTGCGAGATCAAAACAACCAACATTATCTTTCGCTTTGGAAGTTGGAGTCTTAAAATGCATCAAAAACTGGCCACAATTTTTATACTAAATGTGTAACAGTCTCACTATCTGGATTTTAAAACACACTGCAAAAATGACAACTTGCGTTTTGATCATCACAACAACGGCTGCAAGTACTAGGATGACAACTAAAAAAAAATAGTGCTCTTTGATAATAGCACATTTGGACTTCAAACACAGCAGCACCACAACTTGCTTTCTGATAATGACTAACTATAACTACAACTACAATTTTGAAGAGTTTTTACATACAGCTTTGTATACAGCTTTGATATATATTTGCTGTGTCTTAGTCGCTGGTAAAAACAAAATATAAATAGAAATAAGAATAAGCAATACTGGTTGTTTGGCTGGTTGGTTGTATTTTACAGCATGTCAACCCTGTTGGGTTGTTTTATACGGAAGACGTTTTATTTTATTTATTCTTGATATTCAATTATTTTTCTAACTAAATTTTTAACACGTTTTAACTCATTTTTTCTATTTAAACCATAGTTGGTACTCTAACAGGTACTACCACTTCGGGTCAGGGGGACCTGGGAGTAATGGTGATGAAGGGGCATTCCACACACCCCATTAGATACAGTTTATTGCCATTCACAGCAAAACAATACTTGTCAGCCATATTTAATGAAACATCTAAAATATTTATATTTATAAAGATTGTAGAATTTTATTAGTTTTGAAATTTTTTCTCAATGAGAAAAATTCGTTTTGAAATTCTGCTTTTTTTTTTTTTTTTTAATAATTTTTAAGAAATCTAAATATGAGATATGATAGAAAAATAGCGCCTAGATATGCATTTGAAACAGTGGTGTGTATTCCAAGAAGCAAGAGACACATTGTCTAACCCAATGGTTCTCAACCAGGGGTCATATGACTCCCGGGGACCATAAACATTTTTGGTCTAGACAAGCAAAAATATATTAATCATAAAATACAATATTGATTTTTAAGCATCAAATGACTTTAGGGGTTCCACCATAGTAAAAATAGTCATCAAAGGACCCCACGTGGTGAAAAATAAAGTTGGGAACCTCTGTAACCTACAAAAAAATATTCAGTACCAAATAAGTAAGTCGGCGGTGTGGCCTATTGTTGGTATCAACTGGACAGTGAGGGAGTCTATCCACTTTAGCTAGCACTAGACCACAGAGATTGTTTTTGCGTCTGAGGTGCAACAGCATATCTACCGTCAGCTCCCCCCACTTTACCGTACAGATCCAAGCTGTGCTATTAATGCGCTGAGTTGACGAGGTCTGGTATCGTACCCTGAACCTTGTAGTTCTTGGGTGAATGCTCTACCCACTGAGCTAAACACGCTCTAGAAACATAAGTGGGTATAATTAATATGTGATGCTAAGAAAATGGTTGTACAACTGCTTATCAAGCGTAATGCTTAGTTTTCGAAACGATTGATAAATTATAACCATAAATAAAACGTTAAACTAGCTGTATCTTGGTTAATGTTCTGTCTCATTGTTTGTCGTTATTGTTTTCGTGAACAGCATAAACTTCAAACTGAAAGTAATTTCCATCTTTAGTATAAGAATTGTTTCTGTGTTGATTATTTAAAACAGCAATTAACAACTATTTGATTATAATTATAACTGATATGGTACGATGGGTTGTAATTATATTGCAGAAATAAAGATTATTAAATATCGTTATGTAATTAATAATAATGAGCACTCATCATCATTAATTAAAATAAATACATCACTCGTAAGCACTGACATTATGGTGGCTTATTTTTATAACTCATTAATAGAGAGAAGATAAATAATGATCTGGCAACACAATACAATGTTCCTTGAAACGCCTGAATGTTTAAAAGAAATATTAATTTAATGTCTTTCTGTAAAAGTAATAGTATTGATGTTGTATACAACGTGACTGCTCCCCTGGCTTTTTATTGTCAAATGGAGAGACAGAGGCTCAAAACAAATTAATATTTAATCTACTTAGATATAATATACAAATGATTTATTTACTTATACATAATACATATATAAACAGAAGTACTTATAAATAAACAGAAGTGGAGGCGCCTGTGAAATGGTTACCGTCATAGGAAATCGACACGGCGAGACAAACTCAAATCCTTGACGAATCTGTTTGCATTTTACGTAGTGTTAATAGCATTGGGAAAAGTACAAATCTAACTATTCTACGTACAGCTATGACAAGACTGGGCTCTTTAGCCTTGGTTTGCAACCAGTCTTGAGAAGGAAAAATCTGAATTGAAACCTGTTAACTCTACTTTAAAATTGACCTTGCGGAGAGGTTGGTAAATATGTATATATAAACAGGATGTGGCTATATACATATGTAATGTAAGGGCATTTGGTTTGTCCTTGCTTTAGCTGTCTGGGATGTAAAGAAATGTAAATTTGAATATGTATCTGGTGATTAGAGAACGGTCAAAGAATCACACACACACACACACACACACATATTATATATATATATATATATATATATATATATATATGTATGTATGTGTGTGTGTGTGGGTATGTGTGTATGTGTGTGTGTTATTGGGCAGCATTTTTTCATTTATACATGTGGAATTAAACAAAAGGCAAGTCTCCTGTTTAACGATTTTATTGGTGATCTTTTCAAATTTTCTGGCCAACTTTTTTTATATTTGGATGGAATTCGTGGATTAGTCCACCGAAGTTGATATCCCGAGTACTGGAACACATCACCCCTGATGATGACACTTGAAAGTGCCGAAAGTACTCGGGATATGAACTTCGGTGGAATAATCCACGAATCCATCTAAATATAAAAAGTTGGCCAAAAAGCTTGAAAAAGCTTTTGTNGACTTTCGATCTTCAAGCGAATTCTATGTACATGTGGAAAAAGGCTGTCTACAGTCTAAGGAGAACAAAATATATGTTTTTCAGAATGTAAAGACAAAGGGAAAGCACATGTACCTTTAACCTAATTTATTTACATACAAAACTCAACGACAGTCAATAAAACAAGTACTTAGGGGCAGTACTTACAATTCAGAAAATCTCCCTCGTTGAGGGTGGTGTCAGGTCGAGTCTTTTATTACTCCCTCACTGAGGGGAAGTTCTTTCAGTTACAAAGTCTGAGAAGAGTGCTCGTTTCTACGAGGCTTCCTGGTTGGTGCCAAGCCGTAAAAAGAGGTTCTTCACCCGACCTGACAGGGGACGTTACCTTTACTACTTCCTGTCCTAAAGGCACAGGAGAGTTCTAGTCCCTACATACACATTTAAATGAATTGGATTATTGAATGAACGAATGAGAAAACTGTAACAAAATATCCCAGGCTTTTTGCAACTGTAGAGTTATTCTTCTAGCTTTTCCAAGTTCTTTTATGATGAGATCAGGGCCATGTGCATTATTTACTATACAAACAGAGAAGCACTTTGGACATAGAATGTGGTTATTGCGGCTCAAATCCATGAACATGCTACCTAATATTCGTAATTCTGTTAAGAACCCACCCAACCCATCCTTCCCATTGGAAAATAATTAACGAATTAACGGCATCTATAATCTACTGATTTTTTTCTCATGTAAATTGTATTAAACACTAATAAATTAAATGCTTTTGTAGTATACTGATTATTTTCTCATGTTAAGTGTATTAAACACTGGTAAATTAGTTATGTTTTGTAATTTAATATTCAATTAATTTATTAGCTGGTGAATGAGAATTAAATTTGGCTTACAAAGTGTGAATCAAGTCAAAAGTTTGAGAACCCTTTCTAAACTTTCTAAACTAAACCGGTATTTTGTTTTCGATTTTAATGCAATTGGTTTATCTACTTGTTTTGAATAGAACTAGTTACCTGATTTGAAAACTGGGACCAAGTTACCTTTAAGCACCCTGGGGCGACCTGGATTCAGAGGGACATGTTTCGCTTTGCACCGTCAATATCCGGTTGTTTGTTACCAGACGATTTTTTAGACGCATTTATTTTTAATTTAAAACTAACTGCTAACCCTAACCCCTGACCCCTAACCCTAACCCTAACGAACAACGGATGCTGACGGTGCAAAGCGAAACATGTCCCTCTGAATCCAGGTCGCCCCTGGGGTACTTAAAGGTAACTTGTTCCGAAAACTGTAGCAACCTGATTTTCTTGATCTCAGTGTCCATCAAACCCATCTATCCTATTAGAAATAGATCAAGAATAAAGAGTGCGGTTGTGTTTATAGTTTGCTGGTTTTTTCTCATGTAAATTGTATTAAACACAGGTAAATTATTATTTGCCTGATTTTTTAATGGGGCTAGATATATATCATTTTAATTTTTCGGACTGATGTCCTCATCTTCATCGTGATATATAGAAACACAACGTTTTGGTCGTTGTATCCTCTAGCCTTCTTCAGATATACCTATTGAAACTATTCAAGATAATTTCCAAGGTTGAATCATCGCTATGCTCGGACGGACAAGGTGCAACGGAAGAAGGCCGAACGGTACAACTGTCGAAACGTTGTGTTTCTATTCACGATAAAAAAAATGAGGACAACTGTCTAAAAATAAGAATAATACTGGCAAATTAGTAGTGTTTTGTGATTTGATATTTAATTAATCTATTTGGTTAAATTTGGTTGCAAGAGTCGGGTGCGTCAAAAAAAGTTTTGAGAAACCCTGCTCTAGAGAGTCATTTAAGGATAATTATATCCTTACACCTAACATTTACAATAAACTTACAAAATAGTTTACCCCCCCCACCAGTTAAAGGACGCATAAATTTCCGCCTACGCATACGTATCAAACTGTGCTAACATTAATAATTTCACAACTGTTAGGCGAAATGAAGGTGTATGGGTGGTGATTAAATGAACACAACGCTTAGGTTAAGAACGCGGACTTGCTCAATTGGCCGACAACCAATGTGACAGTTGGACGTCTGTTGGCGGATTCATATTTGTACGGCGTCGAGTGGATGTTTTTAGTTGAGTAAGTGAGGAAAGAGTCCCTAACAAAAACAAACGCAGCATGCACTGTAAAACGTAATTAAATTAACAGCCACGCAAAGGAACGTCTGGAATAGCAAGAATCGATAGACAAAACATGAAGAACTCCACGAAACGATTACGAAAGTTAATGGCCATAACGTCTTCTATTCAAATACATCCTCCTCCTTCTATTCTTCCCTCCTCCTCCTCCTCCTACTACTACTTATCTCACTACTACTACTACTACTACTACTACTACTAATAATAAATAATAATAATAATAATAATAATAATAATGCCTTACTAGAGAACTGAAAAAACTATAGAATATGAAGATGAAAGTGATACCAAAGTAGTTGGGGCACTTGGAACGGTCCCTAAAAGCCTATAAAAAGACTAGAAGAACTGAAAGTCAGAGGAAGAATTGAAAACATCCAAACAGCAGCATAGTTAAAATCAGCTGGAATACTCAAGAGATTCCTGGAAACCTAAGGAGACTTGTTGTCACTCAGACTCCAGTGAAAGACCATCAGCTTAGGCTGGTGTGAAAAACTAATAATAATAATAATAATAACAATCATCATCATCATCATATCGCGCAGTTTGCACGGATATCCATGACGATCTCTCGCCAACCTTCCCTATCATTCATCGACTCTGGTAGCTCCTCTGCGCTGCAGCCAGCATCTATACATAGTTGGTCAATGTAGGTCCTGGCTGGGCGGCCCACATTAGCATGCCCATGTGCTGGCTTCCACAGTAGTACGTCGCTTACGAGCTCGTCCTTGCTTCTCCAGCTGTGTCCTGCATGCCTAGCCCGTCTTACTTGTATGGTTTGTGAGATGGGGGGCAGGTGGCCATACAGTTGCTTTTTGTGGGGTGCTGCTTCCACGACTTATTCAGGACCGCTCGCAGCATTCTGGTGCAGCTCCCATCTAGCTTATTTTCAAGGCGCTTTGTTAGGGTCCAGGTGTACAGCCATATAGCAGTACCGACACAACCACAGCCTGGAAGAAACGTCTCTTTAGCTTGTCGGGGAGATCGGATTTCCATATGACTTGATAATAATTGAATAATTAATAATAAAATAATAATAATAACTGTCTAATAAAAGAAAAAACTCTTGAATTCAAACTTGAGAAGTATTATTCGAGAGAATATGTGGCACGTTGGTGAAGAATTCTTATGTTATCAGTCTATCCCAAAAAAGTGTGTCACATGACAGTGATAAAATACTATTGTCAGAGGTATTTGCTATAATACGTATGAAACTCGAGTAACGGTAATATAGTACCACAATCTAATGTTTTATGTTTAAACCTCTTCCGCTAAATTAGTATTGAGCACTTTTGTATGCAAACTTTTCTTATTTGCTATCATGCATTAAATCTATATATATATATATATTTCTGAAGTTTTTTCTATTATTGTTATTTTATTTTATTTTGTATTCAAATAATAATAGATAGAATACATGTATGCATGGATAACTCCTGGCCGAAACACGTGTCAGTTATAATAAAATAAATGGATAAAATAGATCTTATTTATCCATTCAACATTTTCTTTCCTTTATTTTCATTTCAACATATATATATATATATATATATATATATATATATATATATATATATATATATATATATAAGTCATGAGAATAATTACTTTAATTAAACTGTAATAACATCCACTGACCAATCAATTTATCTAATTCTTTTTATTCTCTCTCTTTTCAGGTGAGTCTACTTTATTCAATCCTATTCTACAATCAATTCTACAAAGGTCAAAGGTAAACTTTTTCTCTTTTTTTTCAATTCTAAATTATGTGTCATCCGATGAAAATTTTACAAAAAATATTTTTAAAAAAATACTGATTAACCTTCCTAATTCAACATCATAAGCCTCGCGGGCCTAGAATAAAATTCCTGTCAAGGTTCATATTGGGGGTAACAGATTTATCAAAATTATTTTGTCAAGGTTTTAAGGGAATGTCGTTTTCCACAAAATTCCCTGTCATTCTATTCCATCGTGGCATGCTAGGAACAAAAGATTGACAGAACAATGCATAGATATCGATTCATGCTCCTCCCAAAAGTATTTTTACGAAGTGAACATAAACCACCTCAGCTGAAATTAGAACTCGTCTCACCAATTACGTTTTCCACCCGATGATCGTTAAACAATCTTACAGCTTTACGAAATACATGATTTGGTTTGGTTGGTTTGTTTGGTTGATTTGGTTTATCTAAATACAGTTATATGGTTTCAAGTATTCATATCTAATACTAATAATTCATACACAATTATATATTTATACGTAACTATTCCTATTTAATAATAATCGTTTGTTTGCACATAAGTTATATTGTATCAAGTGGTGGAACGTGGTGTAATATATGAAACGGACTCGTCCACCCGAGTTCCAATCCCTCTAGCTATAGGTAAATAGTACGGTAGACTGGGTTCTTTAACCTTGGCATGGTAACCAGTCTAGGAGAAGGAAACTCTAAATTCGAACGTGTTAAACTCCGCTTAATAAATTGACCTAGTCTCACATCCTACTCGTGTGGAGGAGTTGGTAAATATATAGTATCAAGTATTCCTATCTAATACAAATGATTTGTACAAAGATTATATTCAAAGATTAATACCTAAATAATGTATATTTAGGCAACAAATTATTTTTTTTAAATGTTTCATTAAATGTGACTTACACAGATTGTTTATTCAATTTTTATCCATTTTTTTTATCGAATAAAATGCCAGAAATATGATTTAAAAAATATTTACTAAACTGAAAATGGCCAAAATTTCCTCAGTTGTAGTGCGAGATCAAAACAACCAACATTATCTTTCGCTTTGGAAGTTGGAGTCTTAAAATGCATCAAAAACTGGCCACAATTTTATACTAAATGTGTAACAGTCTCACTATCTGGATTTTAAACACACTGCAAAGTGACAACTTGCGTTTTTGATCATCACCAACAACGGCTGCAAGTACTAGGATGACAACTAAAAAAAAATAGTGCTCTTTGATAATAGCACATTTGGACTTCAAACACAGCAGCACCACAACTTGCTTTCTTGATAATGACTAACTATAACTACAACTACAATTTTGAAGAGTTTTTACATACAGCTTTGTATACAGCTTTGATATATATTTGCTGTGTCTTAGTCGCTGGTAAAAACAAAATATATAATAGAAATAAGAATAAGCAATACTGGTTGTTTGGCTGGTTGGTTGTATTTTACAGCATGTCAACCCTTGTTGGGTTGTTTTATACGGAAGACGTTTTATTTTATTTATTCTTGATATTCAATTATTTTTCTAACTAAATTTTTTAACACGTTTTAACTCATTTTTTTCTATTTAACCCATAGTTGGTACTCTAACAGGTACTACCACTTCGGGTCAGGGGGACCTGGGAGTAATGGTGATGAAAGGGCATTCCACACACCCCATTAGATACAGTTTATTGCCATTCACAGCAAAACAATACTTGTCAGCCATATTTAATGAAACATCTAAAATATTTATATTTATAAAGATTTGTAGAATTTTATTAGTTTTGAAATTTTTTCTCAATGAGAAAAATTCGTTTTGAAATTTTTTTTTTTTTTTTTTTAATAATTTTTAAGAAATCTAAATATGAGATATGATAGAAAAATAGCGCCTAGATATGCATTTGAAACAGTGGTGTGTATTCCTAAGAAGCAAGAGACACATTGTCTAACCCAATGGTTCTCAACCAGGGGTCATATGACTCCCGGGGACCATATAACATTTTTGGGTCTAGACAAGCAAAATATATTTAATCATAAAAATACAATATGATTTTTAAGCATCAAATGACTTTAGGGGTTCCACCATAGTAAAATAGTCATCAAAGGACCCCACGTGGTGAAAAATAAAGTTGGGAACCTCTGTAACCTAAAAAAATTATTCAGTACCAAATTAAGTAAGTCGGCGGTGTGGCCTATTGTTGGTATCAACTGGACAGTGAGGGAGTCTATCCACTTTTAGCTAGCACTAGACCACAGAGATTGTTTTTGCGTCTGAGGTGCAACAGCATATCTACCGTCAGCTCCCCACTTTACCGTACAGATCCAAGCTGTGCTATTAATGCGCTGAGTTGACGAGGTCTGGTATCGTACCCTGAACCTTGTAGTTCTTGGGTGAATGCTCTACCCACTGAGCTAAACACGCTCTAGAAACATAAGTGGGTATAATTAATATGTGATGCTAAGAAAATGGTTGTACAACTGCTTATCAAGCGTAATGGCTTAGTTTTCGAAACGATTGATAAATTATAACCATAAATAAAACGT
>CM042147.1:64165673-64183173 GCA_023376005.1 Doryteuthis pealeii | reverse complement strand
ACAATACTAGCCTAGCCTAGGTCGGATAATTGCATCTAAATAATAGCTATTTTGACTAAAGTCGTTGTTCGACTTAAGTCGAAATAGCCATTATTTAGACTAGCAAAAATAAACACCCTCCGGGCGGTGTAAAAATTAATTTTTGAAAGATATTACCTGACGGAAGGGAGTTAAAAATTCAATGTCAGAGGTTTGTATCATAAGCAAAATCATCAAATTTATTAAAGGAGTAAAGAAATAAAACAATTTGAAATGGAAACTTAGATCTGTTCTCCTCAAATAAAATGTTGCATGCATCTATTAATTATGAATTAGATAACTATTTTGAATATTTTACACATAAATTTTACACAAAATCGTAGTATTTATTTATTTGTAAACCTTTTAGTTAACTTCTTGTTACTGAAAAAAGGGTGAGAGTATGGTGGTATAGGGTTTTGTGACGTAAGCAGTGGCGTAGTTTTCGTTACAGACAGATAGACAGCGAATCTCCATTATTAATAGAGATTAAACCAATTTACGACGTAGAGTGAGGAATTACTGTATTATTTTTATTTGGTTAACTTAATACCTGCGCTTTTAAAACCTTTTTTTTAATCGATGGTTTATAGATACTTTATTGCAAACCAGTGTCGAGCAAGTCTGCGCCACTGTAGCAATTTGAAATTAATTTAGGTCTACTGCAGAGCAGTGATTAGGGAGTTCTCTTTCCTCGCCTTGTTTCAAACTAGGGGAAACGTGGTAAATATGTAGCTAGAGAGCATTTCGTCCATACATAACGTTTCTATTGCACCGCAATACAATTGAATTATGTGCGATAGATTTCACTCAAATTTTGTCAAATGAATAATTAACGAATTTTTGATCACTGTTGGTTCCGTTTCTCGTTAGTAATTGTTTACAATTGTTTGTTTTTTTTGTTTTTTTTGTTTTGTTTTTTTTTTTTTTTTTGTAAGAGAGTTGCTCTATGTTAAAATTCCTGAACTGCCACGAATTCTTCCAATTAAGCAGTTAATTCCTTGCATGTGCTTTTTTGTTTTATCTTTCTTTTCTTTTCTTTTTTTTCTCTTTTCGTAATTAATCATCTTAGCAGTCATACTAGATTAATTAAGACTGGTAATTCAATCACGAGCAGAAGAAAAAACAAATGAGTATCCAACTGTTGTGTGTTATTATTCAAAGTCATCAATTCTCCAATTTGCTCATCGTCAAACCGATACTAAAATAGAAACAGCACCTAAAGTGAATTGCTGGCAGCTGGTTATAGTAAAAGTCATATCTTGTCTATCTAGTTGGTTGTGGCAAAGGCTAGTCCTAGTATATGGGAGGCTCCGTGTGGCAATGGTTACCGTCGTCAGGACTCGAGTTGAAATCTTGGACGAGGCTGTTTGCATTTCACATAGCGCTAATGCTCTTGGGACAGAGAGGGCGTCTAGTTGGTTGTATTAAAAGTTCGATCTAGCTGGTCCTAGAATATTGGAGGCTCTCGTGTAGCAATGGTTATTGTCGCCAGGAAATGGACTCGATGACCATAGTTCAAATCCTTGACGAGGCTGTTTGCATTTCATATAGCGCTAATACACTTGGGAAAGGTAGGGTGTCCCGTAGTAGTTTAATGGTTATCGAGCTTGCCTCATTGATCTATTTCTATTGAATAGTGAGTTCAATCATCGCTAGATGCCTCATATTTTCTACTTTATGTCACAACCTACACTTAAGGAAAGGTATGCATTTAACTATTTTCCCTCCAGCTATGGGTAAATAGTAGGGCTGACTGGACTCTTTAACCTTGGTATGGCAACCAATCTGTTAGAAGGAAAGCACTGAATTGAGATTAGAGGAAAAATAAAGACCATCTAGACCACAACACCGTTGAAATAGGCTAGGATACTTTGAAAAGTTCTAGCTGGTTGCAGTATAAGTTCTATCTTGTCTATTTTGGCTGAAACCATCCAGGGCTGTGTTGAAAAATCCACCAGTTTTCACTACGGTTTACTGTAGCCTTTTCGAAAATAAAACAGTACGCAACTAGTTCATATCAAGGTAACTTAGGGCAATTACGGAATGAGATGAGTTGCTCATAGCTTCACTCGGCCAATTCGTCTCTCTCAAAGAATCTCCCTTTTCTTACTTAGTAGGTCTTTTTATAGTCCTGTACTCCCGTCAATTCTCGTGATTTCTTGAGTTGGTGTACTGAATAAGTGGTGGTACCCAACAACTACCAAACATTGTTGAATTCAGACCAATGTCTTCACAGGGATAGTCTATGTATAGTATCGTCTACAAATTTGGGGATGATTTTCAGCTGCCTGAAATCCTCATATATATATACATAAAAAAATTGATTAGCTATTGAAAAATATTGCGTAATGATTGTTTTATAACTAATTAAAATAAGCATTGAATTTGTAACAGTTCTATTTTTGTTATAATTGATAAAAAAATTGTTTTCCGGTTTTTTTTATTTATTTTATTTATCTTTTAATAAGAATTTTTGGCATTTTTACATTCTAACAAAACCGACAAAAAAATCAGAAAACTTGAAATTTCTAATTAGTTAAAAAAAAAATCGTTTGTTGATTTCCCAATGAAATTTTCAAAACTGGCCTAGTATATACGCATCGTTATTATCCGCGGTCATTTGTGAGCTACCGCGGATAACGTGGTTCTACTGTGCACATTTGGAGCTGCACACACAGATGGTCGAACAGATGTCTGCTGATGTCTGATTTCAAAAAACGTCGACCTGAAAATGTTGTATCTATTTAGCCTCCAGTTCCCATGATTTTAGTTTCTCTCTTCAGAATTCGTGGATGTTTATTCAGGCCGCACCCTGTTCGCTTTTCTGTTCGGGTAATTCAAGCATCAAATCCTGAAAATAAAAGATGGAGAAAGGAGAAAACCAGATTTTAAAAAAAATAGAAAATAGAAAAAAAAAACGTGGATAGAGATTAAAAGATTTTTTTTTAATTCTCCGGGATTTTGAGACACAAACGGATCATACAATCCAGACCAGAAGACCACACATAGCTTTCATTTACAATATTATGAGAGAGAACGAAAAAGAAATTGAAGAAACATTTTTCTTCAATTTCTTTTTTCTTCTATCCCATTCTCTCCTTGCTTTTTCTTTCCGTTATTTCTTTCGTCTTTTTTTTTTCTTTTTTCAATTTCTTCTTATTTCTCTTTCATTCTCTCCTCGCTTTCTTCTCCACTTGCTTTCCTTCTTTCTTTCTTTTTCAATACCTCTTTCCTTCAGCCTTATTCTCTTCTCACGTTCTTCTTCTTATGCTTTCTTTTTTCTTTCTTTCTTTTTCAATTTTCTTTCCTTCTATATCGTTCTCTCCTCGTTTTATTTTCCCCTCTTTCTTTTTCTTTTTTTATTTTCTTTTTTCAATTTTTCCTTTTTTTTCTCTTTCATTCTCTCCTCGCTTTCTTCTACACATGTTTTTCTTTTTTCTTTCTTTTTCAATAACCGCTTTCATTCTACCTTATTCTCTTCTCACGTTTTTCTTCATGCTTTCTTTTTTTTCTTTCTTTTTCAATATCTCTTTCCTCCAATATCGTTCTCTCCTCTCTTTATTCTTCCTATGCTCTCTTCATTCCTTTTTTTTTTAATTTTCTCTTTCAATTTCTCTTTCTTTTTATCTTATTTGCTCCTCACTAACTCTCCATTCTTTTTTTCTCGAGAGATTTGAAAGGATTTTACTTGATTGATGCCAAACTTAAGTAGATATCCATACATAAATATATTGTCAGTTTTGACGGGTTGCATGATGGTAACAAAATAAAATGAAAATAAGCACGTTGTTATATTAGAAAGCAGAATAAAACTGGAAGAAATTGATGGAACAGAAATGGTGCAGAAGAGGAACAAGTTTAAAAGGGATGCAAAACGTAAGGATAGTCAGAGTAGAAAGACAATGAGGCTTTCTAAAAGAAAGAATAGAAAATTTGGAAAGGAATGAAAAGAAAGACGCTGTATGATAAAAAGAGAAATGATAAAAGGACATGTTACGGTAGGACGCTTAGTAAAAAAGCAAGAATGCCTATAAAGAAATAATAGAGAGAAGAGAAGAATCGAGGGAAGAGCGAAACGGATGGTGAATTCAAACAGAAAGGATAACGTCTATCAAGAAAAGGTTTAACGTTGTTTGTTCTCTGTGTTTGTGTGTATGCCTAAATACGTATGAGAAAAAAGATGAGTAAATATAATGTGGTAATAACAAAAACAGGAACTAGAGAAAAGGAACGAAAAATCAGGGTAGAATTAAAAAGGATTTTTAAAGACAAAATAGAAAGTATTGAAGCCAAAAATAAAGGGTGAAATAATGAAGAGAAAGAAGTTGTATGATAAAAAGAGCAAGACTTTCTATAGAGAAATAATAGGAAGAGAAGAATCGAAGGAGGAGCGAAATGGAAAATGAATTCAAATAGGGTGGATATCGTCTATTAAGAAAAGGCTTAATGTTGTTCTTTTTCTGTGTTTGTTTGTATGCTTAAATGCATATTTAAAAAAGATAAGTAAATATTAAGAGGTAATTTTAAAAAAAAGAGCAAACAAATTTAAATTTCATGCTTTTTACTCAAGTCTTTCGAAAGATTTCCGTCGACCTATGCTGCTGTGGTCTCAGATTGCCAATATCATTGATGCGTGCAATTTGGATCTAAGTACAATCAGAACTGTTGATCCATACGTAAATAATAATGTTTATGCTAATAAAAAGGAAAATAATAAGAAGAAAATTATTATATTACGGTCGAAAGTAGGCCGACGAGTCCATTTCCTATGACTTTAACCATTAGACCACGCGCCATATGCTTATTAAATATTTACTTATTGAAGCATTTAGTCTTTTTTAGCATTTGTGAACTACGATAATAAGTATATCATTTTGATTTTTCGGACTGCTGTCCTCATCTTTATTGTGCGTTATAAAAATGCAACGTTTTGGTCGCGATATCCTCCGGTCTTCCTCAGTTGAAGCATCATTTTGACTGTTGATCAAATAAGATGTCGAAAAACTTTTGAATATCTCATTCAAATAATGACGTCATTTGTTTCGCATGCCTCTCAATTCAAGATGCGTCACGAAAATTGTCACGATCATTTAAAACATTTTCACACAAATAATGCAATAATACCGTCCCTTAAGATTTTAAAAAAATGTTTAAAAAACTACAAAAAACCTTTAGCTGCATGTTAATACTAATACTGTTAAGGTGAGTAAAAAAATAAATAGGACGAGCGCAACCCTTGCAAATAATATAAAGTAGAATGAAAAAATAATAGAAAACCTTAGTAATCAATTCCTTTTCAATCCATACAGTAAATCAGCGGATTTGAAATGTTTAGAAACTTGAGTATCCCTTTTATAAAAAGAAATACTCTGTTGGAACCTTATCTTTAGAAAGACGAATCAAGAAAGAAGCAAAGTAGTAACAGAGATTCAAATAGAATCAAAACCTATGAAACAAGGTTTAATATTGTTCTGAGTGGTTGTCTTTCTGCGCATGTGCATACGTGTATGGGGTGTGGGGAGAATACGAAACATAAAAAGAAGTAATGTTGAACAACAACAAAAACTAGCAAATTTAAAGACAAAAATAAATATTCACGAAGTGAAACTCAGAGAGATAAGGAGAAAAAAAGATGGCGGATAGGAGTAGAAAGTTAACAACGAACAATCCCATCATTCTTTTGCTGGTGACTTCGGGGTTATGATTTTGATCGGAGAAAGAAAACTCGGACTATTTTATCGGACACTAACACAATAACACTTTTTCCTGGTCTGCAACTTGAGCCTCGCAACGTAATTTCTGTTAATAGTCAGAACATTTTGGCGCCAAGTGGCCACACAACAAACGCTTCAGATGTAAAAGACGCAGTTGAGCAGGGTCCGCCGTGGAACGGCTTACTATCATCATGTCCAATGCTTCCTCCTCTCCACATTCGGTTTCTATTTCTGTTGACATGGAATGGCTATTTTGAACGATATCTGTTCTTTTTTTAAAAGTCACGTTTATATAAACATGTTTATAGCAGAGTAAGTTGAACATTATGGAACAATTAACCCTTGCTCTCTGTCTCTGTCTCTGTTTCTCTCTCTCTCTCTCTCTCTCTCTCTCTCTCTCTCTATATATATATATATATATATATATATATAATAAAACTTCTTCGATTGAATTTTGGCTCTTACTTGGGCTAGACGAGAGGTTTGAGAGGCCCCCTCCGATCAATCGGTTGGCCATGTCTAGCTCTAGCACCTATATGATTATTCCAAACCTATTGAACTTATGGCAAGCTCCAACCCTTTTTATTACATGGATGCTAGAAGCGGTCTGAGGGTCTTCATGCCCTGGGTATGACGTTAAACTCTAACTGATGGTGAAGTTCCAGTTCTGGAGGGTTAAGGCATGTGGAACCCCACTTCATCACCATTGCTCCCAGGTCCACCCTGACCATGAGTGGTAGTACCTGTTAGGGTTAAATAAAAAATTTGTTTACAAAAAAATTGAGTTTAAAAAATGTTCTTCTAAACTATTGCTACGAATCTTTCAAAACTTTGTCGGCATTAAATAACCCACCGTGGTTGATATGCCATAAAGCAAAACAAAAAACAAACAAACAAATTGAAAACATTTAAATCTTTATGATGCGTTTAATTTAATTTGCGATGGAATCGGTGTCGAATTTATTAGTCGTTTAGAGTTAGAATATTTTTTGCTACTTGGATTATTTGATAATTTAAAAACGAAAAACGATATTGAGGGCAAATATTAACGGAAGGAGTTGACCCAACAGGTGCAGAGACAAACCCACTCCAATTAAACAAGTTCTGGAGTGGCACTCAGAGTAACGTTGAAATAGTATACATAACTCTTGTATAAAGTTGCAATAAAGAGAAGAGCACGAAAGTGTGAAGGAAGAATATGTGCGAATGTGGGAAAAGTGTAGACGGGTGGCAACAGCTGCCTTCAATTGGAAAGATCCACCTGAAGACGCTTACACGTCAAGTAAAGTAATGAAATCTGGAATAAGTAGACAGGCTGCTGGTTAACGACAAAGAAGTTTTAATATATATATATATATATATATATATATATATATATATATATATATATATATATATATATATATATATGAAAGGGCATGAAACACACAAAGTTGTTAAAATGAATATATTTTTATATTATTTTCATTGCTAATATTGACAATATTTCGATTTGTAAAAAATTATCATCTATAATTTAATAATTTAATATAAATTATAAGAGTATACGGACCTAAAAACGGACCTAATTATCATTTTGCTCTGATGATGATTTTTTATAAATCTAAATATTGTTCAATATTAGCAATGAAAATGATATAAAAATATATTCCTTTAACTTCATTGTGTGTTTTCATACCCTTTTATCTATTCATATACCATCGGATTCATTTCCTTACTCTTACCTCACACACATATATATTATATATATATATATATATATATATATATATATATATATATATATATTCTAAATGTGGATTTAACGTTTCCATTGTAGTGGCATTAGTAATTTAGCCAATAGTGTTTAATATTTCATAAAAAATAGAGCTATAATGAATGTTGAAAAATGATGTGTCTACCACGGTTTCGATCCTTCACGATCTTTCGCAATCTCATCAGGAAATTAAGTCCTGATTTCATAAATGCCATTATGAAATCAGATTTGAAGAGGTAAAAGTAGCCAAAATAAATTTATTTCTGATAAATTGAGGTTTTCATATATATATATATATATATATATATATATATACATATATATATATATATATAAGCCTCGTCTCATCAGATGTCTTACTACATAAAGACTGAGAAAAACTAGAATAGAGAAATTTTTTCTCTCTTTTTTCACCCTATATAAAAGTGAAAGAAAAGAAAAAAATTTTTTTCTCTATTCGAGTTTTCTCAGTCTTTATGTAGTAAGCTATCTGATGAGACTTTATATGCGTTCTTATCTAATTTCGTCAATCTTTCTAATGTAATATATTTCATTACATTGAAACTTAAATACTTAGGCCCGTAGGGTGCATATTCTTGTTAGTAAACAAAATAGCTGTAAGCAACCTAAATGGAAATTAAGAACACAAAAATAAACAGAAGAATACAAAGGAGAAATAGTCATACTTGATTAAATGAGTAACTATGTCAAAGTAAAAACTTAGTATTGGAGAAATGAGAATAAAGTGCTCAATTACTTCTGTAAGAGCTGTATTTATATTTATTATAGTGTACAATACAATTGTATTGTTAAAGTCACAGAGCAAACTTATAAGTAAAGAAATAACAAAAGACTTAGAGGTTTTGCATTATAGCCTATTTCGGGGAGCTTAGACAAAATGTATAATTCTCCCAGCTCATCAGAGAATTAGACATTTTGTCTAAGCTCTCCGAAATAGGCTATAATGCAAAACCTCTAAGTCTTTTGTTATTTCTTTACTTATAAGTTTGCTTTGTGACTCTAACAATAAGAGCACACATTGAGCTCTCAAACTGCGACAGGTTGTTTAAAAAAAACTCCTATGTCGTAAGGAAGATTTCTACTCAGGACTTTTGGATTATATATATATATATATATATATGTGTGTGTGTGTGTGTGTGTGTGTGTGTATATATATATATATATATATATATATATATATATTATATATATAAACACGCACACACAGGAATATTTTGCCTAAAAGTTAGGTCTTCAGTATATACAGTATGATAAATTCCTTTAGTCTTTGAATATTCCAATGCTTTATTTTTACAGTTGAAAAGCAAATCCTTTTCTTGGAGAAAAACGGGGTAATGTGGTGTTGTAGAAACATGATCCTATCCTTTAATTGCTATTCTTAGTCTTAAGACTTGTTATTATGGTGTTGTTGGGTTACCATAGTTGATCCTTTCACACCTAAACACGACTGGCAAAACAATCTCCCTAATTCCTTCCAAGCTTAACCCTTCACATACGTGCGCCGGCTGACCCAGATACTCTCATGGAATGTGACCAAATAAGTTTTATTTTTCAACATAGACCCCCTTAAGATCCACACACTTCTTCAATCGGTTTTGCAGAGCTTGGATCTCTTTGGTAAAAGAAATCATTTACAACAGATATGACGTCATCGTATGGACTTTTCAGCCTATGAACCTTTTCAGCCAATACTTGTATATGTATATATATATATAGAGAGAGACAGACAGACAGACAGAGTGGATGAGATAGGAAGTCAAAGAGAGAGAGAGAGAGAGAGAGAGAGAGAGAGAGAGAGAGAGAGAGAGAGGAAGATACAGACTGAGAGAGATGGGTGGGGGAAGATAGACATGAACAAAATTGATAAGAAAAATAGAAAAATCTGGAGTTTCTGATGCGTTATTAAAATAGGAATAAGGGTAAGAAAGTTCGTCAGATTTCTACACACACACACTCTCTCTCTCTCTCTCTCTCTCTCTCTCTCTCTCTCTCTCTCTCTCTCTCTCTCTCTCTCTCTCATTTTTACTCTCTGTATATGTGCGTATGCATGTTCTTATTTATGTATAAGGGCGACGACTTAAAACTTCCGGAGATTTCGAGCAAATTGATCAATCCGTTGGCCTGTCAAGTTACTCAGCTTTCTTTTTTTCTGGAAATTACTCCACCGGAAAATTAAGATCTTCATTTTCTATCAACTTTTTCTTCTCCTGTGAAAACCATTTGCTCTTTCATCTCTCCTACCAAATTTTAACACATCGTCTATCTATCTATCTATCTATCTATCTTAGTCATCTTATATCTATATCACCTTTTCAAATACTAGACATTAACAGTAACAATAATGAATCATTACCTGATAAGTTCTTCTGGCCAAGTCCTTCTTTTCAGACCTAAATGTCATTCTTTATCGAAACCTGATAATAGCCGAATATATCTACAGGAAGAGACAAAGGGCACCCGGTTTGTAAAAGTACTTGCCAAAATGTGGTAGTTGCTGTATCCTTCGGCCTCTGGACCGCTAACTAAAGATAAAACTAATCACGTGTCCAAGGGGGAGGGGGATATCCCCAGGCTGCAGCTGCTCCCTTAACTCCGCTTAAGAAATTGACCTAGTGTCACATCCTGCTCCTGTGGAGGGGTTGGTTAATATATACTTGCAATATCAATGTTTTAAGAACTAATGTATTAATGTAGTTCAAAATGATTTATCTCAAACAGATCGATTTGATCCTTAGTTTGAACCCTAACCGGTGCTACTACTCCTGGTCAGAGCTGGTCTGGGAATAACGATAACAAAAAACTCCATAATAGGAATCTCACCACCGGATGCAGCTTTGTATCATACTCAGAATAACATATGCACTGTGAAATAATGATGATATAAATATAAATGCACATGTGGAGGTAAACTATGGATATGAATCCGACAATAATATATAAAAATTGGAAAAACAAATTGTTCCAAAAAAGAGATTAATTTATTATATTTATGTCGACGTTTAAACGTTTCGGTTTATATAAAACCTTCTTCAGGACAATATGATAAAAAGAAGAGAAAAGATTTATGTTGTTCAAAGGTGATGGATTTTTTTAATGACTTGAGTTTGAATTATGTAGAAAAGGGCTTATAACCGTTCATTGATGAGCGTTTAAATTGAATGTTCATGGCGTGATTGGTACATGCATATGTGTATATAAACCTTTATAATAGCTGCGAACTTGAATTAAAATATGTTCATCTCATGATATAATTTTGTAAAAGAATAATTAACTCTGCTAAAAACGGATGTACTTTTTTTAAGCCTGTAATAATAAAAAATCTCAGGTATGAATTCATCACACGTGTGATTTAATCTTAGAGCAAACTGCTGTTGCACAATTTCTATGTATTTTAAGCCCACCTGCTGATTTGCATTATTTTCCTCAGGTGTAACAGGTGTCTGTTGCAACTGGTAGTTATTTGATAATCCACGTGTGGTGTACATTCATGAGTACAGGAATGATTTTTCATTCCAGATCTTCTCATGCAGATCCTTCCACAAACATTGCAAGTTGGTTCTCGCTGGTCATCCTTTAAAGGAAAAAAGCCCATACATACATGGCAACCGTATAATTTTTACAGATCACTGTCGTCTCTCATAATTTTACAACCTTCCTGCCAAAAATGAACTACCGTTAACCGCAGGAAACCAACCATGGTTAAAGCGACAGGCAATGTTTAGGGCACTTTTTCCAGCATTATCCCATTAGTGTGGGTAAGCAGCGCTCTCCCAAACAGGGCTGCTTAGACACAAGTTCCCACCGGAGTCAGTCCCCATCACAACAAGGAAATTAGAATAAGACTACCGCCGCCAATGCATAGATATGTAACCACATGCTTCTAACACGTCAGGACCACACGTGTTGCCACACACACACACTTCTATGAGACACTTTCAAGAGAAAGGCTGGTAAATAAAAAGATCGCAAAGGAACAGTTGTATATCATTGTATTATAGTGGTCATAATGTATATCTCAGATATAATTTCAATACATTTTCTGAAGCAGCGCCCTCACAAAATAATATCACGGATCTCCTTTCTTTCACCACATGGTTAGTTTTAGACCCACTGGAGTGATAAAGTGTAATCGATTTCTACTTGTTCCTCAGATTAGGTCATTTGCACTGGTGTGTAGTAACATGAATCTATTTTCGGGATGTATGATGAAATTTGTCTGGCCTTGAAAAATATTGCGTCAACCGTGATTGCATCAGATTTGATCTCTCCCAGACACTATTGTCTCGATTGTCGATTAGTTGTCCTACGTCTATTGTCTGCGATGGACGTTACTCTAAGGAAGCGTACGAAAATTGTGACGCTGTACGAACAGACTAGCAAGCCTTACATCTAAGTGAATAATAACGGAATTATTCGTTTTATTTTAATTAATTTGCACAAGGGTACACATACATACATAAAATGACAAGGGTAAATTGTTCGTTATGAACTATTTAATACAATTTTTAATACTAGATTAGCCAAACTTGTACATATATATATATATATATATATATATATATATATATATATATATGTGTGTGTGTGTGTGTGTGTGTGTGTGTGTGTAGCTAAATGTGTACGTATAATTTATAAGTATACACAGGAGCGTAGGTGCGAGTGTATTAGGGTTGAATGTTTATGAGTATTGTGGAGTTATATATGTATTAGTATTTTTCATGGCAGTCATCAAGTAATCTCGTGTATTTTTCGAAGCAACTCTAATTTTTCTCCTGTTTTTTTTTAAATTTATTACGTAAATGAACAAAACGAACAATAAACTAATGCCACTGCTGTGAAACAGACGATATTTAGCAAAAAAGAAAAAGAAGAAAAAATATCACAAGTTATTTTTGCTTCGTGGTAAACAATCTATTAAACTCGGTTATCTATGCATAATGAGGAAAACAGACTCAATAACTTGATTTATTATAAATAATATTTCTTTATATTTCTTTACACACTTAATTTCTTCTTCTCTTTCTTTCTTTTTCTTTCTTTCTTTCTTTCTTTATTCTTTACTTTCTTTCTTTCTTTCTTTCTTTCTTTCTTTCTTTCTTTCTTTCTTTACTTTCTTTATTTCTTTTACTTTCTTTCTTTCTTTACTTTCTTTACTTTCTTTCTTTACTTTCTTTCTTTCTTTCTTTACTTTCTTTATTTCTTTTCATTTGCTTTCTTTCCTTAACTACATTTAATCAGGAATATTTCTTTCTTTTCTTTACTCACTTTCTGTCTTTTTTCTTTCTTTTTCTTTACTCTTTTTTCTTTTTCTTGGCTTTCTTTTCTTCTTTCTTTCTTTTTATTCATTTTCGTTCTTTCTTTTTATTCGCTTTCTTTCATTAACTTGATTTATCCATGAATAATATTTCTTTCTTTATCTTTACTCACTTTCTGTCTCATTCTTTACGTTATTTCTTTTTTACTCTTTCTTTTTCTTGGCTTTCTTTCTTTCTTTCTTTCCTTCTTTCTTTCTTTCTTTTACTTTGTTTTCTTTCTGTCTTTCTTTACATCTTTCTTTCTTTCATTCCCTTGTACCTTCTTCTTTTCTTTTTCTTGTCTTTCTTTCCGTCCTTCTTGTTTTGCTTTCTTTCTTTTTCTTGCTTTTCTTTCTTTGCTTCATTATTAATTTTTCTTTCTTTTCTTTCTTTCTTTCGAGCTGGTTTCTCACCCTATTAGGGTTAAAGTGATACTGATCTTCACTGGCTGCTCCACACGTCTGCCCCGATGGTAATAAACTAACCTTATCAAATATAAATAGGTTCTTGTACTTTTCAGTTCATACCCAATGACAGCTCGTCTATAGTCATTGCGGAACTGTAGCAAACCTCTACAGCCAGGAATCATTATCATCAAGTCGTGCTGACATCACGGATTCCCATGACGCTTTCTCGCCGCTTTATCGGTCGTCATTTCTAACAAGTCCTCAGCACGGTATCCAGTGTTCGCACAGAGCTGATCAATGTAAGATTTTACTGGTCAGCCAACACTGGTGTGTCCATGTCAGGAGAACGTCACTTATGAGTTCGTATTTTATTTCCCGCCAGTGTCTAGCTGCTAGGAATAAACAACAATAAGAAGTATAATTGTAGCTTTAAGTAGATTAATATATATATATATATAATTTTTACTTAAAGGCACTTACAATGCATGTATCGCATAAAATTCGATACTTTTTCTTATAGAAAATGAACTTGACAAGTGTAATCCTGGCAAAGGATCGCTCGGTGTGTAGAATATCGTACAGACTGTTTCGACTTTATTAAGTCTTATCAGCGATATATACTAACGACTTCCCTCCGACAGAAATCGAAACCGGGACCTCAGCAGGCATAGTCAAACACTATACCGCCTTGGCCACAGTACACAGCTAACAATCCCTGCAAAATTAAATATATATATATATTATGTGTGTGTGTGTGTGTGTGTGTGTGTGTTAATCGATATATATATATATATATATATATATATATATACTGACATGTACAATATATATATATATATATATATATATATACATAAAGTTCATACATTTTCATTGTGTTAGCATTAGTAGTTAATCCAAAAGTGCTCAATATATTCCGTAAAATAGAAAGCATGTGTGCGTGTGTGTGTGTGTGTGTGTGTGCGTGCATGCGTGTGTGTGTGTGTGTGTGTGTTGCACAATATTGATATAATTTTAATTTATTTTCTGAATCAGCAACCCCACAAATTAATGTCACGAGCCGCCACCGTTAAATCAATAAATGCTTGTTTTTCTTTTCATTCATATTATATGATCTGATTTTGTATTTTACCCTAAGAGCAAAAGAATTGCGGTGAGATTTTCGTTAGGGCAACAGCGTTAAAATGCTTCAACTTAAATAATACAACACTTTCTGAGATGCTTAGAATACACGGACGGTTGGACCGGTTTAGCTCAGTCGGTTGAGTGTCTGACTAGGAACCAAAAGGTTCCGTGTTCGATACCAACCCTCACCAACTCAGTGTATGAGTAGCACAGGGATGCGCTGTGCAGTAAAGTGAGGAGCTGACGGTAGGTGTTGAACTCCACCTCAGACGTCAAAACAATCTCATTGGTCTAGCGTTAGTGAAAAGGATACTCCTTAGCTGTCTGGTTGATATCGACTTGAGACCACCCCGATGACTTACTTTACTCATACCATCTAGAAGGATTAGATACCCTAAAAATGTCCTGAATATGACACTAAGCTGTATTCGGTCGGCGGGCCCCAATTCTGCAGTTCTGGGGAGTGTTGTTACCATTACTCCCGGATTCATTCAGAACTGAAGTGAAAGTACCTTTTAAGGTCCTGCTTATGAGTCGACTAGACTTATGTGAAAATTAGTATTAAATTAGTATTACATTAAAAAAAAGTATTAAATTAGTATTAAATTAGAATTAGTATGAAAATTAGTAGTGAATTAGAATACTTGAAACCT
The DNA here is from genome assembly GCA_023376005.1 of Doryteuthis pealeii. Taxonomy (NCBI): domain Eukaryota; kingdom Metazoa; phylum Mollusca; class Cephalopoda; order Myopsida; family Loliginidae; genus Doryteuthis; species Doryteuthis pealeii. The sequence continues at coordinate 64,168,182 of CM042147.1, read as the reverse complement.
TGTAATTTTATTTAGGTTGGCTGGTTGGTTGGTTGGTTGGTTGGTTGTTTTTTAAAGCATTTCAGGCCTCAGGTTATTTTTCCAACTCAGCGCATGAATAGCACTGTTTTGATCTGAATGGGGAAGTCGGGAGCAGATGGTGGGTTTGGTGCTCCAACTCTGACTCAAAAACAAGCGCTAGTGAAAAGGGGATAAACTCCTTTGCTGTCCAGCTGATACCGACTATAAGCCTCTTTACGTACTACTTATGTCAACGGCTAACGATTTTTATGTAAGCACCAATTTAGATTTCTAAAACTTTCGTTGATATATTGAATTTTAGTCGCACTACAAAAGGTGGATTATAGTCGGCATAATGACCTTTTCAAGAGTGTCACTGCTCCCTCGAAGATTCCGACAGTTATCATCCGCTTGTATAAAGACATGACTAATTAAAGACCCATTGTCTTTAGCCGATGAGTCATGTGACATCCGCTTTGACTCAACATCTATTTTTACAAACGGGTGCAAAAACAACACATGTTAAATGACATGCGATGAAATATTACTGAATAGGAGACAAAGATAGACTCGTATTTTGCTTTTGAGAGAGATTTTTTGTTTTCTTTATAGTTCCAAATCAGATATCGATTTTATAGACTTTTGCTCGCGTAAGTAAACAAAAGTTGTAGTAAATCTTGCAACAGTTATGTCTTTTGTCCTACAAAAATATTTTTGAAGGCAGAGAATTATTAAAGATCAAGAAATATCAAAATTAAAACCATTAAAATGTCATGTTATTTATTAGTAAATAAACACATTACAATTATTTCATTTAACGGTACAGATTTATTTTAAAGAATTTATATTGTAACAGTTATGTCTTTTGTCTTACAAAAATACGTTTGAAGGTAGAGAATTATTGGGGGTTTAGAAAAAGTATTTATGACAAAACCATATTATCAAAATCATCCGTTAATGGGGACCATCTTAAAATGTCATATTATTAATACGTGACTAAATACATTATTTACTATTATTTCTTTTAACAATGCAGCTTGACCTTAAAGAATTTATTAACCGAGTTTTGTGAAAATATTTTGATAGAAAATACGAACTGATCTCCGAGCATCTTTGAGTAAAGATAGGAAATTGAATCGTCGACTCCAGTTCAAATCCTGGACTAGGCTGTTCGTGTTTCACTTCGCACCATTGGGAAAAAGCACGAATCCATCTGTTCTCCCCCCCCCATCTATGGTTAGATAGAAGGACAGACCGGTTTCTTTAGCCTTGGTTTGTCAACTAGTCTAGGAGAGAGACGACTCTAAATTTAAACCAAAACTACTCCGCTAAATGATTGACTTTGGTTCCCATCCTGTCAGCGGCGGAGGGTAGATAAATACTTCACTCCATTTAGATAGATAGATAGATAGATAGATTCGCCTATTTTTGCTCCAGATATGAGTAAGTAGTAGGGTAGACTTGGTTTTTAATATTGGTAAGGTACCAAATCTTGGTGAAAGAAAACTCTGAATTCAAATTAGGTCTACTCTATTCAAAATATTGACCTTGTGTCATATCTTCCCGTGTCAGAGGGGTTTGGTAAACAGGTAAATACATACATCGATTTTATATAAACTAAAAAATATATACTATAGGTTCGGGAAAAATAATGAAAGAAAAGGGTTTTCTTTCTTTCCTCTTTTTTTTTTCAATACAGGAACAATTGCTTTATCTTTACTTTGTAAAAATATAAGAGAAATAAAGGTAAAAAAAACAACAAAAAAAAGAACAAGATATAACCTTTAAAATGTCACTCGTGTCCATGAATAATACTAATGCATTGCCTCTTGATCGAAATCACAGACTTTTACTAGACAAAAAAACTTAAGCTAAAATGACAATGGGAGTTAATAATGTAGAAAGACTAGACTAGATGATTGAGTCTAAAATCGATTATCATTTCAATTGAATACTGAAATACTTATGCCTGCGTAAGTAAAAAAAAACTGTAGCTAATCTTATAACAGTTATGTCTTTTGTCCAACAAAAATACGTTTGAAGGTAAAGAATTATTGGGGGTCTAGAAAAAGTATTTATGACGAATCCTTATCGTCAAAATCATCCGTTAATGGAGACCATCTTAAAATGTCATGTTATTAATACGTGAATAAACACATTATTTACTATTATGTTTTTACCGATACAGGTTTATCTTAAAGAATTTATTAACCGAGTTTTGCGAAAATATTTTGATAGAAAACATTAATCTAGACACCAAATTGATCCCCGAGAATCTGGTTTATAGTACCTTCTTCCACTACAACAATAATAATGTGGAGACAGAAATGAGACGATCAGTGAGATATTAAACAAATACAGAAAACTAGCACAACGTGAATACAGGGTTAGGCACGACTGTGTTGGAAAGGTGATCAACTCGGAATTGTTCACGAAACTAAAATCTTATATACACAAACCAGAATCGGTTCTTGAGAATTAAATGCATACATTTCTCTGGGACTTTGAG
>CM042147.1:64158173-64163173 GCA_023376005.1 Doryteuthis pealeii | reverse complement strand
AATCATCAGATGAGGTATACATGAAACTGTGAGTAAACATTTATTTTAGTTTTTATCCTGCTCTACTTGCGAGTTTTGAGCATTTAAATATATATCAAACCTGAATTTGCGCTACCCATGATTTACAAATAACAAGAATTGTTATTGAATTATGCCCAGTTTCAGCCAATACATAACATCAGAACATAGCTTCGTCGTTCAAATACTTTTGACTAACACTTTACGAGCATTATTCTATAGAAAGTATTTCAATCATTATTTCATATTATTGTTATATTACAGGGTGACCCAGAAAAAAACAGAACCCAAATTATTTATTTTCCCATTAAATTAACCTTAAACTCCAACCTCCACCCTAACCCTAACCCTAAATCCAAACCTTAACTCTAAACCCTAAACACTAACCCTAACTCTAACCCCCTGTTGTGAGGTTTTAAGGGGTTAAATAAGAACAAAACGACGGATAACAAATGTAGTAAAATGTATTAACAGAAAGTAGACAAATACAATAGAGATAAGTGGAAATTACGTCCGACAAATAGAGTTATTGGCTTACACGCATTGGCTTACTGCCAAGCCACAATTATCCCCGTTACTTATAGTAACCCGTCAGCGCATTCTATTGGTCAATAGGGTATATCACCTATAACCCCCCCCTAGTTGAGTAACATAATATTACAGTGTGACCCAGAAAAATCAGAACTCACAAATTTTATAATAAAACTGTTGCATTTTAATTTTTTACAAGGGTTATGCCCAGTTTCAGCCAGTACATAACATCAGTACATAACATCGTCGTTCAAATACTTTTCACTAACACTTTACGAGCATTATTCTATAGAAATTATTTCAATCAGAATAAAATATGTTTTTGCTGCCAAAGATTACAGCGGCCATTAAGGATTTTGATCTGAGATCATCTAAATTAGCTTACTCCATTGGCAAGTCTTCAAACATTGCAATGTCAGTTGACCTTTCGGTACTCTTGATCGTTTATAAAGAGGATTTTAGAAGAATAGTTATGTTTTTTTTTATTTAACAATACAATATTTCCTGTTATTTAACACTAACTGCAATAATGGCAGAAAGGTGGGATTACTAGTGTGCGCTTAAAAATGGTAGCAAACCTGGGTGCCCATATTAAACGGTTATTGTTGAGTAACATGATATTACGGTGTGACCCAGAAAAAAAACAGAACCCAAATTATTTATTTTCCCATTAAACTAACCCCAACCCTTACCCTAACCCAAACCTTAAACCCTAATCCTAACCCTAACCCTAAACCCTAACCCTAACTCCCCTAGTTGAGTAACATAATATTACAGGGTGACCCAGAAAAAACAGAACCCACAAATTTTGTAATAAAACTATTAATTTTAATTTTAATTTTTTTTAAGTTTAAGTCCAACAAGGGTTAGGGTTAGGGTTTAGGGTTAGGGTTAGAGTTTAGGGTTAGTTTAATGGGAAAATAAATAAATAATTTGGGTTCTGTTTTTTCTGGGTCACTCATGTTACTCAACTAGGAAATAACCTATTAAATTTTCAATAGCGATATTTGCTAGGTGTGTTTACCACAGATCATCTTCCGTCCAGATTTCTTCATTCAGAATGAATTAACCGGGAAGTTTGAGTTCAAAGAGTATCGAATCTATTCACTAAACTTGGAATGGTAGTACATGTTAGGGTCCCCTCTATGGGTTGAATGGGTCTATTCGAAAATATTTGTCTCTGATAGGAATACCTGAAACCATATTACGGTGTGTGAATTATTTGTATCAAATAAGCACATTTGATACCATGTAACTGTGTGTCTTATACTATATTTAGGATGTCAGTATCTTTCTATATGTATGTCTATGCGGGGATGAAATTGAAAACAGAGCCATGTGACAAGATCAAACAATGTTTTCTAGGATAGAATTCTATGATGAACCCTGTGGTCGTACTTATATTTAACTCTGGACTTATTTGGCTAATTAGCGACCAAGTTACCAGCTGCCGTATGAGGGAATAAAATTTAATGAATTTCCATATCGATCATTATATATATATATATATCAAGGCTACTTAAAAAATTGTTTTGCATGTTTATATTGCTGATTTTGTTGAGTAAATTGAGTTTTTGATATGTGAGTTGTTAATAGTACCTAAAAGATGGGTTAATAATTTGGCTAAAGATTTAGCTACGTTGTGGGGGAAAACTAACATTGCCTTACCTTTACCTATTCGGACTATAGTACAAATCTGTAAACTATGCACCAAAAACTGTTTCTTTCAATACTACGGTGCGTTTTATAGACAAACATTTGGCCTACTCTCTCAGCGGCGTCCTTGCATGCCTTTTCATATATATATATATATATATATATATATATATATATATATATATATATATATAAGATTTTTGGATGTTTGTTTTTATAGAAGCAAGTTGAATAAATTATTATTTATATTTTTGCTTGAAGGCAATTATAAATGCATGTATCGCATAAAATTATAAACTTGCCTGCTATGGCAGGGGCGTGTAATAGTTTCATTGACAAGGTTAATTTCGCAGGGATTGTTCGCTATGTACCGGCGGCCGAACGGATATGGTCTCTGACTATGCCTGTGAAGTCCCGGTTTCGATTCCTGTCGGAGGGGAGTCGTTAGTATACATCGCTGAAGAGACTTAATAAAGTCGAAACAGTCTGTACGGTGTTCTGCATAGCGAGCCATCCTTTGCGGGATTTACTTGTCAAGATTATTTTCTATAATTATCGAATTTTATGCGATACATGCATTTATAATTGCCTTCAAGCAAAAATATAAATAATAATAATATATATATATATATATATATATATATATATATAGTAAATCTAATGAGTTCAGGGACTATCTACCTAGGTTCCTTCGAATGGATCATCATAACAATTCTTACTGACAAGGGTTGGTGCAAAATACATTTTATTGTTAAAAAGGGTCACAAAGAAGCATAGAATTAGCGTACAATAAATGAATAAAAATGGGACCATATGAACTTTAGGCCCCACTTTTTCGATCTCGTTTCATCAGGACATTTTTTTATTTACACCGTCAAAATGCGGTTGTTTGTTAGGGGTTAAGGGTTAGGGGTTAGAGTTAGGGGTTAGTTTTATAATCAAAATGTTAGGGGTTAGTTTTATAATAATAAAAAAGTGTAAATGAAAAAAATGTCCTGATGAAACGATATCGAAAAAGGGGTGCCTAAAGGTCATATGGTCCTAAAAATGAATATATATGTATGTGTGTGTGTGTGTGTGTGTGTGTGTGTGTGTGTTTTATGTGTGTGTGTCTGTGTTTGTGCGTATTCTTTTGTTAATATCTAACAAGATACTGATTTAATGTGGCAGTAGTGACTTACTTAAACGTGAAATATTGTTATCTGAAGGGTCAATTGCACTTTTAAAACGGCGGCAAAAAGAGGAAGAGGACATCTTTGCGATTTTCAAAATTCTCAGCACTTGCCTATAAAAATATCTTCTTGTCAAATGTTGTATTTGTTACAACAAATATTTCGCTTAAAATTCCCATGGGTAAAGGATAAGTGTCTCCTTCATCTCGAGGGATTAGCACAACGGCTTGATTACATGTGCTAACAGCCACTTTCCTAGCCATCCCATCACGACTGGTGCTCAACAAAATAAATAAAGACAGATAGGCTCATATTAGGCCGTTTCGAAAATGGACGATTTTTTATTAAAACTAGCAAATATATGCACCCTCCGGGTGCAAGTATTTAAGTTTTAATGTAATGAAATATCGTATTAAATTAGAGGCAGACAAAAAGATATGTAACAGAGTGGGGGTATAATAGAAAAATAGAAATAAAACTTACTCTTCCATCACTCCCGTCTTTCATTGCTGAATTTTACTTATTTAACTATTTAGTTAAATTAGGAAATAAAGAATAAAATGACAGTTATTTTTTCTTGTTAATGGATTTCATTTAAGATTCATTGAAGAGATTTTTGCTTATATTCATTAAAATAAAACCAAACAATTAGAAATCAATAATACTAAGCACATATTTAATAAAATCACATTTTTAATATCAATATACAAATTAGCCTTCCCATTCACACAGCAAACCGCTATTTTTTGTATATATATAAATACAATTGCATGTTATTTGTATGTAGATATGGACAACACTAATAAAAAGGTGAAGCAATTTTATTAATAATTGAGGTTTAAATATAAATAAAATCATGGAGAATGTGATGTAGATAACTATGTTAATTGTGACTCGATTAGTAATATAGTTTCGGTTACAGACAGAAAAGCACACAATCTCCATTATAATAAGATGTGTAATGACATCGACTGTTATTTCTGATAGACTAATAGGTATAGTTGTAACCCTCAGTTTCACGGTGCTCTTCGGATATACACACATGCGCCCACATCTAAGAAGTAAAATTAAAATAAATTTGGTAGAGTGGCCTATCGTCGGTATCAGCTGGACAGTGAGGAAGTCTATCCTGTTTTCGCTAGCATTAAATTGGAGAGATTGTTTTTGGAGCGCCACACTTACCGTTAACTCGCTACTTTACCAAACGGATCAGATTATCCAATCTGTGCTACCTATGCGCTGATTTGGCGGGAATGAGTGTCGAACCTGAAACCTTGCGATTCCTTGGCGGGTTATTTCCTAGTTGAGTAACATAATATTACAGGGTGACCCAGAAAAAACAGAACTCACAAATTTTGTAATAAAACTGTTAATTATTTTTTTTTTTAGTTTAAGTCCAACAAGGGTTAGGGTTAGGGATTAGGGTTAGGTTTAGGGTTAGGGTTAGTTTAATGGGAAAATATAAATAATTTGGGTTCTGTTTTTTTCTGGGTCACTCATGTTATTCAACTAGGAAATAACCCCTTGGTGGGTGTTCTAACGACTGCGCTAAACCGATCGCTTAAAGAAGTAGTGAATTGAGTGTTATCAAATGTCATCAAATATCAATTTTTATTCGATCTG
>CM042147.1:64105673-64153173 GCA_023376005.1 Doryteuthis pealeii | reverse complement strand
TGGCGTTTCGCTTTACATGTCCTTGGGAATGTATATATTCATTACCCTGTCAGCGGGACCTATAATACGATTTCCTTTCTAATGAAGGTGTAGCACCTCCTCTACTAAATACGGTATCCTGGGCATGCTTCTAAAGTTTTTTGTGTTATGAGGCTCTAGTTTTTGAGCTCTGTGGAGTTTAAAATTACCTCTTCGTTGCTATGACGCAGTAAGTGAGTTCGAACTCTAATCGAATTATTCTGTTCACTTTTGGACGAATACGCTTAGGAATGGTATGAAACCCCTCAACCCAAAACTTTGGATTTAATATTACAACTTCAGTTTTTCTACAAGGATAGTTTCGGCATCAAATAACCTACGAGGGTTGATATAGTATTAAATAAAGAAACCAAACCGAAACCAGACCTTTTCCCCACTTCCGGAACTGTAAAAGAGGTTATGAAAATGCTAATTAGAATCCTTTCTTCCTTCCTAAATAGAATTACTGTTACATTTATTTACCTCATACCCTTCTTGTATGGGTTGGACACAAGGTCTCGTTTTTATGTGGGACCACCCACAAGCCGAGACTCATGGGTAGCAGGTGAAAAAAATTGCGTCGATCCCGTCGGCATTCCCCCTCAAGGTGGCGCCACAGGCGCTGGACAATAAACCCAGCCCTGCCCCTTTAAATCAAGGGGGCAGGTATTGCTTGGGGGAGGATAGCCCCATAGGATCGACGCTATTAACTTGTAAAGATCCAGGGCCGAAGCCACTGGACCTCCACCTCGAGGGCGGGTTTACATTCTGTTACACCATATTCAAGCATCGTTCTTGAAACATAGAAGGTGAGAGAAGACAACTGTAAACAGATCGAGCTGCATCTACAGATTACTCACATGCTTGTCGCTATACCACTTCAATCATGCAACTAATTGAGTCCAACTAACGCCAAGGACAAATGACTTTCTATTGTCAAGCCCTAGCACTTATATAATTGTCCCGACCCTATGGCCTTATGGCAAACCCCCAACCTTTTTGATTATATATGTACTAGAAGGTGGTGGCTAAGGGTTTCAATGTCCTGGATATTAAACTGCATCGAGTGGTGAGGTTTCAATTTGGAGCTCTGGGAAGTGTGGAGTAGTATCCCTTTATCCCTGTTACTCCTAGGATCACTCTAACCCGGGGTGGTAATACCTGTTACGGTCCCATCTATGTGTTAAATAGAAAGAAATGAGTTTTAAAAAATTCAGTTAGAAAAATCGAATACCCATCAAGAATGAATAAAACAAAACGTTTTCAGCATAGAAAAATCCACCAAGAGCTGACATTCGTAAATTGCATCTAGTGGTGGGATTTTAATTTGGAGCTCTGGGAAGTGTGGAGTACCCCTTTATCGCCGTTACTTCCATGACCACTCTGACCATAGCATTAGAATGTTCTGCGATCGAATCATCGTGGTCTTTCAAAAAGCTTGATGCAATTCTATTGGCGAATGTGAAGTATTGTCAGTGGTTGGATAGAGTCACGAGCTGAGATTTCCAGCTATTACAACTCCGGGTCAGAGTGGACCTGCGTGTAATGACGATAGATGGCTACTACACTCAGAGCTCCGGAATTGAAACCTCACCACCAAATGCAGTTTAGTGTCACACCATTCATTTTTTTGGGGAGGGGGTCTTACCCCTCTGCAGTTGTGTTCCCTGTACGATCACATTCAAATTTTTGTGTAGTTTTTTCTTAAGAGTTTTTTTCCGCACAGTCCAGTCGAATACGAATGAATTTTAAACATATTTCATTGCTCCATAAATTGAACCCTTACAGGTTTTACCACACCGAGTCATACTGATTACCACACTAAGATTAAAGAGACCAGTCTGTCTTACTATTTGTCCATATTTATAGAGAAAATAGCTGAGTGTACACCTTTTCCAAGAGTATTAGCGCTATGGAAAATGAAAACATACTCGTCCACGATTTGAAAACGGATCACCATCTCCATTTCCTACGCCTCCATATATATATATATATATATATATATGTGTGTGTGTGTGTGTGTGTTTGTGTGTGTGTCGACTCCGAGGATAGGGCTTTTTGGACTCCGCCCGAGGAGGTTCTTTTAAGTTTATTTTGAAGCAATAGAAAATCATTTGTCCTTGACTTTGGTTGGACTAAACGCCCTGAATCAAGAATAATTATATAGAAATTTAATACGTACATTCACCATCTAAATAAGATTAAGTTTCAGTCATTTCCTTCAGTTTTTTTAATTGAACAGATACATTTTAATTCTAAATTGTATCTCACAAATCAGCTGTAAGTCTCCATCTCCTGAATATCTTCAAGGAATGGTTGTAAAAACTTAGTAAAAAAAAAATTCAGATAATGACTGAAACTTATTCTTATCTAAATGGTGAATGTAAGTATAACATTCCAATTTTTTGTATATTAATACAAACATTTCCTCATCGGAATATTCTGAACATGCTAGCGAACCTGGGTGTCCAAACTGGAGTTTCAATATCAACCTTTGCTTGGTATGTTAACGACAGACCAATTTTTGTGTAGAACTATCAATGGCTGTTTAAGTCATGACCTTCTTCCATCCAACTTTCTTTATTCCGAGTGAACAAGCCGGGAAAGTTTGAGTTCGAAGAGCATCGAAATTATATACAAACTTTTGAATAAGAATAGAAAGGGTTAGTGTGAAGGATAGTTTAACAGTAGTAGTATCTCCACTCTCTCTCTCTCTCTCTCTCTCTCTCTCTCTCTCTCTCTCTCTCTCTCTCTCTCTCTCTCTCTCTCTCTCTCTCTCTCTCTCTCTCTCTCTCTCTCTCTCTCTCTCTCTCTCTCTCTCTCTCTCTCTCTGAAATGTCTTCTCTTTCCTTCTCCATTCAAAAGATTCCTCTTGAGGTCCCATTATTGATTGTATTGAAATCCAATTAGCCTGACCAGTTCCTGAGTTTTTCTTCACCTAGACTGGTTACCATACCAAGACAGTCCCTTCTTTCCTACTATTTACAATGTGTCAGCGCACCAACTAACATGATACTACCCGGTCTGATAAAAATAGCATTTTCTTGATATCTACGATGGACGATGACCGAGTAGCATAATGAATACACTTATCAGAATAGTTCAATGTCCGAGTATAGGAATGTAGGTCAAAAGGTTCTTTATTTGACAAAGGAAGTGTCTCTTCAAGTTATGAGAAAGAAAGTCTTCACTTGAAAAAACTATGTGCAATACTTAAAACTCTTCCGGCACCAAAAATTAATCCACTTGTATAAATTGAAGCCACGAAAACAAATCAAAAAAGTGTTTGTAATAGTATAACACAAGTGACTCGTTTTAAAGTGCACACATGACATCTGCGAATTGCAGTTCATGCCTTCACTATGCGTACAAAATCGTCTTTGCATACTACCCCTCAATTTTTGTATATATATATATTTACCAACCCCTCCGCACGGGCAGGATGTGACACAATGTCAATTTCTTAAGCGAAGTTCAACAGGTTTGAATTCAGAGTTTTCCTTCTCCTAGACCGGTTGCCTAACCAAGGTTAAAAAGCCCAGTCTGTCCTACTATTTAGCCATAACTGGAAGGAGAGTAGGATTCATACCTTTCCCAAGAGTATTAGCGCCAAGTGAAATGCAATTACCACATCCAGGATTTGAACTCAGGGCGACGAGTCCATTTCCCATAACTTTAACCATTATACCACGCGCTTCCTACTTTTGTATATATGGTACCGTAAAACAGCAAAAATGGTACACCAAGATTTTTAAAGCGTTTGGGAGAGTTGGTTTAGCTCAGTTGGTAGAGCATCCGCTTAAAAATTGAACTTGAATTGATTTTGGAGGGTTAAATACATAAATTGTATTTTAAAACATTGTTTGAATGATTGAAGACATATATTAGTACTGTATATAATTGAAGAATTTGTAATTGAAAGTGTAGTAATTATTTTACTTAGTTAAAGGAAATGGTTTTGTTAAAATAGGAAAATCAAAATATCGTATAAATTCTGATTTTACTTATCGTGTTTATAGATAGAAGCAAAGGTCACTGCAGTGACCTCAGTTGATATGCTTGTTGGGGCTGTCAAATCAATGGGGTAGACTTGTTTTAGGAGTTGGCAGTTAGCACTGGTGGACCTTGCCACTATGACAAATATAGCTACAATTTTTTTCTAATATCTTTTAAACATATATTTGATCCATAGAGTCAGAGTGGATCTGTGAGTATTAACAATGAAGGAGTACTCCACACTTCCCAGATCTCTAGAAATTAACTCAATATCAGATCCAATCTTGTATCATATCCAGGATATCCCTTTTTAGGGTGTCTTACTCCTCTGTAGGATATTCTAAGCCCTGCTGGCAGGGTGTATCAGCTATGGGTAAAATAATAAGGAAGACTGTGTTCTCAAGTGATACGCGTAAAATTCTCTGGGACTTTGAAATACAAACGGATCACCAAATCCCAGTCAGAACATCATGCTTAGTTTTAATTAACAAGAAGTAGATAACTTGTCATCTTGTTGGCAACCAGTCTAGGAGAAGAATATCTCAGAAGTAAAACCATTCATAACATATCCATGACTTACGGACATATGTAAATATCATTATTAACAAACATGTTCATAATAACTTTTAAATCGTTGTTTTTAAAGTATCAATGTTTTTTAAAAAAAACATTTAAAATAAATAAAAACGAAAACTGTTGTAGATGAATAAAACATTAAATATCTAGATTGATTTGTTTTTTAACTACTGTTTCTCAGTTTTCTGCAGCGGATGTGGTTTCTCTCGTCAAGAGGCGAAAATAAACACCAAATGTATTTTTGCAGACAAAACACATTTTTTAGAGTAATAAAAAAAACAAGAATCATAAGTAAAATATAAACTATGTTAATCTCCATTCGTAAAATATAAACTTGTGGTCTTTTAAACAAGAAACTGCCTTCTCGATGACATATTGTCTGACGTCTTTCAGTCAAATGTGATGAGTAACCACGCCCACATACTCTCTCTCTCTCTCTCTCTCTCTCTCTCTCTCTCTCTCTCTCTCTCTCTCTGCCTTCATCTGTTTTACCCTCTCACTCTGTTGCTCCGTTGGTTGGCTTATAATCGCTCGCATTCCCGTAGAAATTCAAAAGGACATTTCTTCTTTGTTAGAGTAGTAGACTAAACGCCGAGAGGCGGCGTGCTTTATTTGCATTGCTCTCTCTCTCTCTCTCTCTCTCTCTCTCTCTCCTCTCTCTCTCTCTCTCTCTCTCTCTTCTCTCTCTCTCTTTATTTATTTTATTCATTCAAAATTTTAATTTTAGGCTTTCTGAAATGTCTATTAGATTTTGTTGGTTAGTTGGGGATTTTTTTCACTATGTCAACCATTGTTGGATTATTTAATGCCGTTGTTGGGTTGTCTTTCCTTTGCCTGGAAGAGTTATATTCCCTCTGGGTTCCCGTTTTTTATCACCAGGGTTTTTTTGGTATTTAAGCGCCTGTTTCAAACTCTCTTCCTCTTTCTTCTCCGGGAACTCACACACATGGGTTAGACGTTTATGTCTACACCTTCTCGTGCGGGGGCTTCGGCCCCCGTTACAGCCACTAGTAAGTGACTTTAGTCGATGGACTCTCCATAGCTGACCACTACTTCTATACGTACATTTAGGTATCTCTTGTATACCTCCTTACTGTATCTCTATTCATAAATGTGTCCTTTTTTTATATCTTCTTTGTATTTCTGTTATATGTATCATTTCCATGTGCCTGTATTAAAGTCCATGTTATGTTTAACACTCGTGTCGGAGTTGTTTTGTTCAACCTATTATAACATTATTATAACCTTGAACCTGAACGAGGCTGTTACATTCCACATAGCGTTAATAACCTTAGAAAAGGTAAGCATCCAACTAATCTCTCTCCAGTAAATAGTATGGCAGAACTGGGCTATTTAACCTTGGTATGGCAACCGGCCTAGGAGAAGGAAAATCTTAATTAAAACCTCTTAAACTCCGCTTAAAAATTGACTTAGTGTCACATCCAGGTTGTGGTAAAGTGTTTTTTTAAGCAATTATATGGTTTCAAGTAACTATTCCTATTAAATTATAATCTTTAGCAAATTATTTGTATTGGATGAAACATGAAACATATATGAAACATATAACTGTGTGCTAACAAATCATTATTAAATAGAATCATTAATACTTACATTAATACTTACATTAAATAGAATTGACAGGAATATTGGACCATATGACCTTTAGGCACCCCTTTTGCTTTGCTGATTCATAAGTACATTTTTTTCATTTACACAGTCAACATCCAGTTTGTTAACAGACGATTTTTAGAGGGTTTTATTTTAATTATAAAACTAAGCCCTTACCCTAACCCCTAACAAACAACCGGATGTTGACGGTGTAAATGAAAAAATGTACTTATGAATCAGCAAAGCAAAAGGGATGCCGAAAGGTCATATGGTCCGGAATATTTAAAACCATTTAATTGTATACAAACTATTTGTATTATGAAAACATTAAAAAAACATTGTATTATTAAAAACAAATCATTATTATAAACATAATAATAATATTATATTATTATTAGATGATCCATAAAGAGTTGGTATGTTAAATGAATAACTGGCAAGAAGCTGTACTTTCAGACAATAACTATGTTTTTAGAATACTTGTTTTATTTTATTTTATAACAGAATAGAATTGTTTGTATTGCATGCACTCTTTGTGCCACAATATCTTATAACATTCTTGTTTTCTTTTTCTTTTACAGGTGAGGAATATCAGAGAAAATGAATTCGGAGAAGAAATTACTGGTACTGTGTACCTTTGTATCATTGATAACTCGTAAGTATTATTATTATTATTATTATTATTTATTATTATTATTATATTTTCTTTTAGAGATATCCAAGGATCTTCTCAATTTTTCAGTAACTTTTGTAAAATAATTAAGTATGTCAATTAATTAGTTTATTAATTTGTGATTTGTAATTTGGGTTTTAAATTCAATAGAAAAAATGCAAGAGAAATATTTTGGAATGAAAACAATCCGAGAGTAAATGTTTGTTTACGAATTTAAATATGCTAGGGAAACATTTTTCGAATGAAAACATCCGAGAATAAAACGGTTGTTTCTACGTTATAAAGGTCACTTAATAATCATCTGAAATATGAGGGCCGACAGTGACGTGGCACGGACCAACAAGGTAAAATTATTAGATAATTACATTTTTTGGTATATATAAAATCAAGTTCCGAGAGAAAGGAAAGCAGAAAGAGAGACAGCCCGGATACCAATACGAATGCAGCCGGTGAAAGCGATTAGCCTAATTCGTCCGTCTTCTACCTTTCTGTTCTCTTTCTGCCTTTTCCGTATTGGCATAAACTGTATCTCTCTAGCTCTCACACACCTGCATTGTGGACTACTAGAAACGATCAACGTTGAGAATGAAATTTTATACTGACAAACATAAAACGGATGGTGTTCGACTTTTTTGACACAAGTTACCAAGTGTGACGAAAAAAGAGTGGGGGAGCCCACAGTTTGCTCTATTTCTCCGTTTTTCCTTTTATTTCTTTGATATCTCTCTCTCTCTCTCTCTCTCTCTCTCTCTCCTCTCTCTCTCTCTCTCTCTCTCTCTCTCTCTCTCTCTCAAACCTTTCCTTTAAGAAATAATATTCTTTCTGATCTCTTTTCTCTTTCTTTTTTGCCTCTCTCTCTCTCTCTCTCTCTCTCTCTCTCTCTCTCTCTCTCTCTCTCTCTCTCTCTCTCTCTCTATCTATCTATCTATCTATCTATCTCAAACCTATCTTTTAAGAAATAATATTCTTTCTCTCCTGCACTGATTTCTTTTTCTCTTTCTTTTTGCACTCTCTCTCTCTCTCTCTCTCTCTCTCTCTCTCTCTCTCTCTCTCTCTCTCTCTCTCTTCATTTTCTAATATTCTTTCCTCAAAAACGTATTAATCCTTATTAGAATCATTTCTTTTCTTAAGTAGCTAAAACGTAGTTTTAACCATTTAAACCAATTTTTCACTTCATATTTATGTGAATTGGTAATCTCTTACTAATATTGAATACAAAAGTTGAGAAAGAAAGAGAGGGGGTCAAAGAAAAGAAAGGAAAAGGAAGAACAAGAAAGAGAACAAAGAGGAGAATAAAGAATATTATTTCTTAAAGAAAAGGTTTCAGCGAAATGGGAAAAGAGAGAGAGAGAGAGAGAGAGAGAGAGAGAGAGAGAGAGAGAGAGAGAGAGAAGTGGAGATACTACTATTGTTAAACTATCCTTCACACTAACCCTTCCTATTCTTATTCAAAAGTTTGTATATAATTTCGATGCTCTTCGAGCTCAAACTTTCCCGGCTTGTTCACTCGGAATAAAGAAAGTTGGATGGAAAAAGGTCATGACTTAAACAGCCATTGATAGTTCTACACAAAAATTGGTCTGTCGTTAACATACCAAGCAAAGGTTGATATTGAAACTCCAGTTTGGACACCCAGGTTCGCTAGCATGTTCAGAATATTCCGATGAGGAAATGTTTGTATCAATACGCAAAAAAGTGACAGTCTATATTGTGTACGTCCTTAATCAGCTCCCCACGTGGTCAAAAGGAAACACGAGGTCAGATTAATGTAGAGTGCCTTGCAAGAGTAAACACTCAGAGGACAAAATACACCTGTATTTCCCATTGATAAATATCCTTAATTTACTAAATCAACAAATATATATTTACCCAACCCTTCCGCCAAAATCTGACACAAGATCATCTTGAACCAGGGTACATGTAGTTTGAATTCAGATTTTTAATTCTCTTAGACTAGTTGCCAACCAAGGCTAAATAACCCTGTCAGCTCCACTATTTACCCATAGATGAAGGGAGAACAAGTGGAGTCATGCCTTTCCCAAAGTGAAACGCAAAGAGCTTCATCCAGGATTTAAGCTTGTGTGCCCGATTCCATTTCCTAATCACTAAGTGTTGAATCTATAAATACCTCAATGGGTGGATTTTTAATTTATGCACAAAGTGCACCAAACATTAGACAGGAAGTGATTGCGAACTACTTAGATAAATGATAATTCTCCAAAGATCTGCGTAAAACTAAAAAGGAAAAACAATAAACAGATAAATAAATAAACTTTTGGACCATATGACCTTTAGGCACCCCTTTTTGATCTCGATTCAGAAGGACATGTTTTTCATTTACACCGTCAATATCCGGTTGTTTGTTAACAGACGATTTTTAGAGTTTTTTAATTATAAAACTAACCCCTAACCCTAACCCCTTTAACCCTAATCCCTAACCCTAACCCCTAACCCTTACCCTAACCCCTAACAAACAACCGGATATTGACGGTATAAATGAAAAACATGTCCTTCTGAATCGAGATCAAAAAGGGGTGCCTAAAGGTCATATGGTCCAAACTTTTTTTTTAAATACAAAATTTAAAACTCTTTTCGAAAGAAAAAAAAGTGTCATTACTTATCTCCGCCCACGCAGATTTTGAAGTTGTCAAAATTCGGTCGCTCAAATCCCGGATGTAAAAGATTTGTAAGACAAATAGATAAATAATTAGAGCAGTAAATAAGTCTTTACTGTCAAAAAGGTTCCTAACTTCAATGTATCATAAATAAATATTGAAACACATGCAAAAATTACACCGGAGACAGAAAGAAAATAAACACATCTTACGCAGTCCGAGTTGTTATCTACTAGGCTTTGCTTATTCTGGTACACAGGACATAAGTTACTTACAGTACCTACTGTTCTTTTGTGGTCACCCATCGTACGAAACTCAAGTAATAAAAAAAAAGAAGAAAAAAAAAACAACAACGATGAAAAACCCAAAACACTAACTTATTATTATTATTACTAGCAAGAATATGCCCCCCCCCACCGGTGTAAGTATTTAAGTTTTGATGTAATGAAATAAGTTAAATGAGAACGCATACAAAACGATTACGCATATTCTAATTATATTTTAATTGCTTTCTATATAAAAACATTTGTAGGATTGATTTTAATACGTTGGAGAATAAAACAATAATATTAGAGATCAATAATACCAAGTAATTGTTTATTAAACACGGTTTTGTTAAAACCAGTATACAAATTAACCACGCCATATATTATGTAAACCTTTATTATTTAGTGATATAAAACATACATTGCTGCATTTTAAACGAACTAATACCATGAGTTGTTTTGAGATATATCTAACTCAGATTTTCGTGGAGCCATCGCTAATATATATGATTTATTTTATGTATTAATCATTAAGACTATGAATCAAATACTCATTGATAAAATTACGCAATTCCTGAGGGTACTGCGACGTAATCAGTGATGCAGTTCCGGTTACAGACAAGCAGACCCCGAATCTCCATTATAATAAGATTTATACTAATCACATATGTGAACATATTTGTGAGTGAGACACCATGTGATGGATTAAGGGGTTTATTTAACTACCACACATCGGCGAGTGGTTTTACTAATAGCCAGTTTGATGAGGTTTGTTATTTGGTTGGCTGGTTTTGTAACTCGAGTATCAGAGTATCAGTATCCCCATTATCAAAATCATATATATATATATATATATATATATATATATATATATGAATGTGTGCTATATTTATAAGTAAATAGAGCTCAATTTGATGGATGGAGTATATATATATATATATATATATATATATATATATATATTTATTTATTTTTACAATGTTTTCATAGATCAATGTTCATTATCAACGACCGCGGTTTCATGCTAAAAGCAATCATCAGGTTGAGGAGCAAGATCCAATGGTGTTTTCACCATTGGATCTTGCTCCTCAACCTGATGATTGCTTTTAGCATGAAACCGCGGTCGTTGATAATGAACATTGATCTATGAAAACATTGTAAAATAAATAATATTAGCTCTTACAAACTGTGATTGAGCACTGTATTTTCTTTGTTTCATCGCAAAAGAAATTCTGTTTTTACATATACCTATATATATATATATATATATATATATATATATATATATACCTAATTCATTCTGTGTATATTTGAAGCGACATGAAAAGAAAAGAAATTAAGGTAAACAAAAGCTACTAAATAAGTGAACAGAGGTGGCCCTGAATTCTGAATTAATTGACTTAACAGTAACTCCTAACAAATTACTGACAAGCGGTCAGATATCTTTGGTTTTATTATTATTGTTTATTATTATTTGTATTTTTATTCCTATTTTTATTCACATCTTTTATTACTATACAGCTGAGCAGGACAGGACAATTTAAAAGGAAGGGGGAAAAATCTGTTTTCAAATGCCTTAAAAATAAAGAATTCATCATTCGCATCCGATGAGTCGGGAGAATTAGACATTTTTGTCTAAGCTCCCTGAAATAGTCTATAATGCAGGATCTCTAAGTCTTTTGTTATTTCTTTAATATAAATATATATATATTTATATATATAATATATATATATATATATATATATATATATATATATATATATACACTTTACTTCTGTTTGTGGATGTGTGAAGCTGAAGCTAGTCGGGATTATTTATCCTATTTTAGGCAAATGTTTCACATTAAGTTAACAGGCCAGTTTAATAGTGTGAATTTCGTTCTTCAAGACACATATTTAAAAGTTCGTCTCAACCTTAGCAGACATGTTATCCGAGACATGAGCACGACCGGATATTCTATGAAAAGGATTCCAAGTTCCCGCTCTGACATGTTCATTACATTTTACTTCATTTATTTATGTATTCCTTTATTTATTTCTTTTTGTTTGTTTGTTTTTTGTTTTTTTTTGTTTTTTACGGTATATCAACCGCGGCGGGTCATTGAATGCCGACAATGATATTTTTTTTTTAAATTCATTCTTAAAGGATACTCAATTTTTTTATAAACCCATTTTTCTATTTAACCCATATATGATACCTTAACAGGTACTACCACTCCGGGTCAGAGTGGACCTGAGTGCAATGGTAATGATGGGGTGCTCCACCTTCCCCAGATATATAGAATTCGAACCTCACTATCAGATAAAGTTTAACGTCATTCCCAGGACATGAAGACCCTCAGCCACGGCCTTCTAGCACACATATGATGAAAAGGGGTGGGGGTTGCCATTTCTTTCTACGGTGAAGAAATAATCAATTTGCTATTCTGATCCTTTGCATTCTCTATGCATTGGCCTTTGGCTAAAAAGGATGTTAGTTTGCTGTTAGTTTGTCACCACCCTATTGCCATTATGGTAAAGCGCCAACCTTTTTCTTTTATCATATATGTGCTCGAAAAGAAAGCGCGTGGTGTAATGGTTAAAATCATAGGAAATGGACTCGTTGCCCCGAGTTCAAATCCTGGACGTGATAATTGCATTTCACTTAGCGCTAATACCCTTGGGAAAGGTATGAATTCTACTCTCCCTCCAGCTATGGTGTAAATAGTAGGGCAGACTGGGCTCTTTAACCTGGGTTAGGCAACCGGTCTAGGAGAAGAAAAACTCTGAATTCAAACCTGTTAAACTCCGCTTAAGAAATTGACCTTGTGTCACATCCTGCTCGTGCGGAGGGGTCGGTATATATATATATGTACTCGAAAATGGTGGCTAAGGATCGTTGTGTCCTGGATATGACGTTAAACTGTATCTAGTCGTGAAGTTCCAATCCTGGAGCTCGGGGGAACCGTGACACACACACACACACATATGTATGTGTGTGTGCGTGTCAGTGTTTTTCCACTTAGTTTTTTTCCCTCCAAGAGGATACCAACAAAACATAACTTCATAACTTTTCCAAGGGGATTAGCGCTATGGGAAATGCAAACAGCCTCGTCCAGGATTTGAAATCGTTTCGTCGTGCTCATTTCCTGCCACGGTAACCATTACACTACGTACCGTCCTTGTCACTATAAGAATGATAATTGGTATAAAATACATTTTGGAATTTGGAATTCTTTACCGATTCTTTATATTTGGTTTATTTCTTTTGAATTCCAATGCTCTGCTACTTTTAATCAATTAGATCTTCATTAGAATGAGGAATGCCAAAATTCGGATCAATTACGAATTGCACTGTCTCTTGAGTCAGCAAGTCGATTTAAACTACTTTCTTTTTTAATGGTAATTCAATGGTTATACAAGATGCGTTCAAATGGCATCCAGACTAAAACCAGTAAACTGCCAATGGCACTGTTGTTGTTAGCAAACCTATATGTGGTTAATGTATATAAGATAAGTGCAAACCTTGAAGATTTTGATAAAATTTGGAAAAACAAAATCATTTACGTCAAAATTGACCTGTTTTCAATTTATATTAGCACCTATTATAAAAGAAAAAAAACGTTGAGCGCTGGACGTGCAATTGAATATTTCAAATTACGCAATTCCAAAGTTTTTTTGGGTTTTTTTGCCAACACCAATCTTAACCGTCTGTCTAACTGTGTTTTAGTCTGTCTGTCTGCCTGTCTGTTGGTCTCTCACTCATTCTCTCTCTCTCTCTCTTTCTCTCTCTCTCTCTCTCTCTCTCTATATATATATATATATATATATATATATATATATATATATATTCTGTCTGTCTGTCTGTCAAACTCTCACTCTATCTCTCTCTCTCTCTATATATATATATATATATATATATATACATATATATATATATATAATATATATATAGAGAGAGAGAGAGAGAGAGAGAGAGAGAGGAGAGTGAGAGACCGACAGACAGACAGACAGACCGACAGACAGACAGAATAAAACACAGATAGACAGACGGTTAAGATTAGTGTCATACAATGCTAATCTTTTAACACAACTATCAAGGGACATAACTCTCGGGCTCCAGAAAAACATAGTTTTTATATGCATTTCTTTTATTATGTTTTCTTTCATTATTTTTTATACTTTTAATCTATCATCTTTAATTATCAAATTGTTTTGGCTTTCTTTTTCCTTTTAAAATTTTTTCTAATCTCGATTATATGTTTCTTAATGGGTGACCATTCATATTTTGTTTTGCAATTTATTGGTTGTATAAGCATTAATTTTCTTCTTTCTTTCTCTTTTACAGTATTCGTATCTGCGGCCACTGGTAAGTTGTATTTTGCTATCTTCCTATGAAGTTTTATGAATGTGGGCGTATTCTATGGATACACGTTTATGTGTATGTTTACGTGTGTGTGTATGTGTGTGTGTGTGTGTGTATGTGTGAAAAAACCACGAACTTTTTCAAAAAATTAATTATTATTTTACCCACGAATTAATGAAAGTTTCTGTTCATCATTTTTTCCCAATATTAATGGATTTTGATATTTATTCTTTATTACAATATTATTAGCTGTCATTATTATAATAATATTATTATATTATTATATATCATATAATTACATTACAATATAATATAGTTTTCATAGTATTAATATAAATAAAAAGTATTTGAAAATAATATATTTGGTAAAGGATTTTAAAATAATATATCTAAATTTAGAAATAATATATTCAAACATATTTTACTTTAATATATAACTTAAAATAAAAATATTTTAAAATAATATAGCTTTTATAACTATATTATAATATAATATTATTATATAATCATATAATTAGTATATATAGTATGATGTAGTATATTATATAATATAGTATAATCAATTAAAATTTAATAAATCTTCAGTATTTTGTTATCAAATTATTTTAATTATATATACATATATATATATATATATGTGTGTGTGTGTGTGTGTGTGTGTGTGTGTGTATCAACTATTTGCAGGGGCAATTTCTTAAGTGGAGTTTAAAAGATTTGAATTCAGAGTTTTCCTTCTCCTAGACTGGTTGATTAACCATGCTTAGAAAGCCTAGTCTGGTCCTCCAATTTACCCCTAGCGCTGATATTCTTGAGTAATGTATGAATCCAACTATTCTCCCTTCAGCTATGAGTAAACAGTAATATAAATTGTACTCTTTAACCTTGGTATGGCAATCAGTCTAGGATAAGGAAAAGGTAAAACTCAAATTCAAACATGTTAAAACTCTTCTTAAAGAATTTGACGTTGTGTCCCATCATGCTCGTGTGGAGGGGTTGGGGAATATGTATATTCACGAGATTTTAGTCGTAATACTCTCCAGTCTTTTTCGGTAAAGTAGCAGATACCGTTTAAATGTAACTCCTTATCTCAGGCATTTATTTTTTAATTTGTTGTGCTATTTGAAAAAAAAATTGTTCTTATTTTAACTTTGTTTTCATAGTTGAAGTTATTTTCCCCTGGACAACGCCAGTTATCCCTGCTAGGGATTGTTATTTGACTTAAATTCAACTGCTTATGGTTGACTTTTTTTTTTTGTCTACTTCTTTCAGTTAATTTCAATATTGAGCCGATGCGACCAGGTCTGATCGGTGAACTGACGTTCTCATGCGAAGCCAACTACAACACTAATAAACTACAGAAGTTGTCCATATTGGCTGGTAGCACTGAGTTCATTAGCTACCAACCCGACAAGAGACCACGCGTACAATGGAAGGATGACCAAACCAAGACACGTTTTGACTTCAAGAAAGAACTTAGCAAGACACGCACCTTCTTAAAAATGACCCTCAAGAAACCCAAGTGCCATGATCAGAATATCTACAAGTGCATTTACTACGAAAAGGGACAGGCACCAATGGAACAGGAACTTAGACTGAACTTTTACGGTAAGTCCCGTGGCATCAAATTGTTGAAATTTTGAAGACTTTGCTCAAAGTGTTTTCAATAAGTAGGCCGCATGCGACATGACTCATCATTTTTCGGGCCGCACTACTAAAAAAAATCAATGTAATTTTTCGTTGAAGATCTTATTCGTTTATAATAATAAGTTTATACTTTATAACTAGATAGATTATAGGATTTTATGTATTTTATAGATTTACAATTATATATTATATAGATTTGTATATATCAAAATTATAAATTTTATTCCATTGATACATTTATGATTATATATTTTATAGAATTGTATATATCAAAATTATAAATTTTATTCCATTGATACATTTACGATTATATATTTTATAGAATTGTATATATCAAAATTATAAATTTTATTCCATTGATACATTTACGATTATATATTTTATAGAATTGTATATATCAAAATTATAAATTTTATTCCTTTTATACATTTATAATTATAACATCTTATACATTTTCAATATAATTATATACATTCTTAAGTAAAAGAGTATGAAAACACAAAATATTGTTAAAATGAATATATTTTATATCATTTTCATAGCTAATATTGAACAATATTTCGATTTATAAAAAATCATCATCAGAGCATAAAAATCGAAATATTGTTCAATATTAGCTATGAAAATGATATAAAATATATTCATTTTAACAATATTTTGTGTATTCATACTCTTTTATCTATACATATACCGTCGGATTCATTTCCTTACTCTTAACTCATAAATTCTTAATTATACATTTTCATATTTAATATTATACATTTTATATATTTCATATATCTATAATTATACATTTCATAAATTTCAACTATACATTTATAATAACTTCTATATTCTGTACATTTATGATATAATTCTATTCATTTTATATATTTCATTGTTGTTTTTGCAGTTGACAAAGGAGATGTTCAAATGATTAATAACCGTAAGAGCGACTGTGCTCCTATTAACATTACCTGCATTGGACAGGCCGGAAACCCCCCAGAACAAATGAAGTGGCTTAAAAAGAAGCAGGGTGACAGCACCTATGAAGAAATTGAACGTAGCTACATCACTGATGATATGAAGTTCCATCAAACGTATGTACTCACACACACACACATACACACACACACACACACACACACACACACACATATATATATATATATATATATATATATATATATATAAGAATGATTAGATTAGCTTGATGCTTCAAAGGAGTCTAATAATAAATGGGAAAAACTTTCTATCAGGGACCACACTCTCAAAAAGTGTTTTAATACTTTTGAGAGGGGTCCCTTGGAAATAATTTTTCATTTATCCCCCCTCATTTCATTCATTTTTATTTCATCCATTCATTCACTTTACCATTAATTTTTAACTAAATAATTTAGAAGCATACGCGAAAACTTAAATGATATATATATATATATATATATATATATATATATATATTATATATACGATGAGGAAATTAATTCGACAGTATGTGGAGAAAATTCTTAAAGAAAACAAACACAGGATGTCATGAACTCTGTTAGTTAGGATTCTTCCAAGGGCTCTGACCATGACTGGTATCACTGTCACTTTTATGTTTTATACTTTGTTTTTAGATTTTACATCATTATTTAACTCTTTGTGAGTTTTTCCCACCAACGTAAGCTGGTGGTCTTTCACTGGATTCTGAGTGACAACAAGCCTCCTTATGTCTCCAGAACTCTTCTGAGTATTCTAGCCGATTGCAGCAGTGCAGCAGTCTGGATGGTCTCAATTCTTCCTATGATTTCTAGATCCTCCATTCTTTTTTCCAAGTTTATTGGGACTGTTCCAAGTGCACCAACTACAATTGGTATCACTTTCCACAGCTTTTTCAATTCTCTGGCAAGGTCCAGGTATTTATCCATCTTTTCCTTTTCCTTCAGCTTCACCCTGTGATCTGATGGGACTGCAAAATCCACCAGTTGACTCGTTCTCTTTTTTTTTCTTTTTTTTTTTTAATCAACACTAGATCTGGTCTCCTGGCTGGGATAGGGGGGTCCGTATTTATCTTGAAGTCCCAGAGAATTTTATGCATTTCATTTTCAAGAACAGATTCATTATTATTATTATTATTATTATTATTATATTATTATTATTATATCCTCTTCTATTCAAACAGTAACTGCAGCAACAGCCGCACAGAACATTTTCACTACAACCCAAGTGCATCTGAAACTGATTTGGTTATCAAGTGTGGATTTGGTGACCAAATGGAACACATGTCTTTCCATAGTGAGTAAAATTTTCGTTTTAGTTATTAACTGTATTCGTAGTTTCCTGGGGATTTACATGCATATATATTCAGGAGGCTTACTTTTCAATGGATGCATGTTCTGGGTGCACTAGAACATTGAAGTGCCAGACCTCCTCATTCAGCTGTCTTGGGCCACAGCTAACTAGGCAATTGCCTGCAGCCAGAAACATCAGACTACTATAATCCCAACCATATCGCAATACTCGCAATACTCTTCGAGGCGGGGAGTCCGGTGGCTTCGGTCACTGGAGCTGTGATGCAAATTAAAGGCGTGATCCCAGATGGCCATCCCCCAGGAAACACCTGTCCCTTTAATTTAAAAGGACAGGGCTGGGTTTATTTCCCAGTGTCTGAGGCGCCCCCTTGAGGGGAAATGCCGACGGTATTCACGCATTTTTGTGCCTGCCATGCCGTGAGCTTTGGTTTGTGGGTGATCTCACATTAATAGGGTCTTGTGCCTGACCCGCATACGTGGGATACGCGGTAAATAATGCCACCATGTTGAAAACAGGAAGTAAATGAATGGCATAAATAGTGTCTCCTACTTCTCGAAAGCACTACAATGAATTCATTTACATACTCTTGGGAAAGGTATGCATCCTACTATTCTCCCTCTAGCTATGGGTTAATAGTAAGACAGACTGGGCTCTTTAACCTTGTTTAGCCAACCAGTCGAGGCGAAAGAAATGTCTGAATTCAAACTTGTTGAACTCCGCTTAAAAATAGCCATTGTGTGCGGAGCGGTTAATATATATATATATATATATATATATATATATATATATATATATATATATATATTAAAATTATAAAAATCATTTTTTGATGTTTGTAATACTGCAAAAAAGGACTTACCATGAAGATTTTTTTGTGGTTGCTAATTTTATTATTTCTGTATGTAACCGAAACTATATTACTACTCATCACAATTCCCTTAGTTATTTACGTCACATTCTCCATGATTTTAGTTTTATTTAAAACTCAGTTATTAATAAAAATTGTTTTACATTAGTAATACTGTTGGTCTTATCTACATACTAATTAACATGCAATTGTATTTATATATACAAAAATAACGGTTTACAGTATGAACTGGAAGGCTAATCTGCATATTCATATTAAAAATTTGATTTTTTAAAAATATATGCTTGGTATTGTTGATTTCTAATTATTTGGTTTTATCTTAATGAATATGAGCAAAAATCTCGGGATAAATCTTAAAATAAATCCTTTAACAAAGAGGAATAACTGTAATTTTATTCTTTACTTCCTATTTTAACTAAATAGTTAAATTAGGAAAATTTAGCAATGAAAGACGGGAGTGATGGAAGAGTAAATTTCAGTTGTTCTATTTTTCAATTATACTCCCATCTGTTTCAAATAATTTTGTCTGCATTCTTATTTAGTTTCATTAGTCTTTCTAATTTAATATAATATTTTATTACATTAAAACTTAACTACTTGCATCCGGAGGGTGCATATATTTGTTAGTAGTACTAACATAGAGAATAAAACAATTTTCAATACAAACCTCTTTTTTCTCTGTTCTTTAAGTCGTAGAGACATATCTGGCTCTTTTTTACTCATCCTTCTCAAGTCAGCTTTTTGCTTGTTCATGGGATAATTTTGTAATAATTTTTTTTTCAGCTCCAGTTATGGCCCCCGATCAATTCTCCATCTCAGTTTTGCCTGAACGCACTCTCAAAGTTGGAGATGAGATTCAATTGACATGTTCTGGATATGGTGTAACTGACCAGACTAAATTCAGATGGTTCAAAAAGACAAAAGGTATGTATCATTTTCCTCAAGGGGACGAATTTAACTTCTTTCATACTTAGTATTATTTGGATTATTGTCCTCATCATTATTGTTATCTGTAAAATGTGCCTTCCGGCCTTCTTTGGGTATTTCTTGTCGGACTAGGGAACCTTCTTGACGTAATCGGGAACCATCATGGAACTTTGAACACAACCCTTTATTCAATCCTCGGGTGTATCCTGTTTTCCTTCCGATAACAATAGCTGGGGTACCGGTGTAAAGCTGTGTTAATTATTACTCTCTGTTACTGCTGCCCCTGACCAGGATTGAACCCGCAGCCTAGAGATAATTGTCTCTTGGAACTGTCGTAACCCAACGCATTTACCCACTATGCTATGTGTCCAATTGGACAATAGTCCGAATAATCCAAATGATACTAATTAGCAAACCTGATCTTAAAAATTCAGAAAAATTATTTCATATTGTAGACACATTCTGTCATATTCTAATGTCTTTATATAAAATACACCAACTTCACCTCTGCAGATGAGTAAAATCTAATGGGTCTACCCGTTGGCCGTTGATGGTGACCCGTGACCTTTAAGGACTGTATCCTGGTAGATGGTTTGTATGATAGGGACAAGTGGCCATACAACAGATTTAGTAATAAATTCAACCAAATATAATTTTATCTTTAACAACTACAACATAGTTACCGCCTCCTATATATATATATATATATATATATATATATATATATATAATATATATATATATATATATGAGAGTAAACAAACAATCTGTTTGACATGGCGATAGCCGACAATTTTGGGGAGAATATGTGCTTAGTTGAAGTCATACCTAATTTGAAAATTAATAAATATAAAATAGATAATTAATGAATTAGGTGAGCATATCTGTTCAAATCTAAGGCGTAAACAAATCGAGAAGGCGTAAACAAATGTAAGGCGTAAACAAACCAAGAAAAAAATGTACATACAGAGATTGACTTTTTCTTGATTTGTTTACGCCTTACATTTGAACAGATTTGCTCGCCTAATTCATTAATTATCTATTAATTAATTTTCAAATTAGGTATGACTTCAATTAAGCACATATTATCCCAATATATATATATA
The DNA here is from genome assembly GCA_023376005.1 of Doryteuthis pealeii. Taxonomy (NCBI): domain Eukaryota; kingdom Metazoa; phylum Mollusca; class Cephalopoda; order Myopsida; family Loliginidae; genus Doryteuthis; species Doryteuthis pealeii. The sequence goes on along the minus strand of CM042147.1, from coordinate 64,132,257 downwards.
TATATATATATATATATATATATATATATCATGTCATGTCATGTCATGCTGTTAGCACGGATTCCCATGACTCTTTCTCACCAACCATCCCTATCGATCATTGTTCCCGGCAGGTTTTCCGTGCGGCATCCAGAATCCACACAGAGCTAATTGATGTGGGTTATCTTTTCTTTTTCTTTTTTTTTTGGGGGGGGGGTGGGGAGGGTCGCAATGCCAGAAATATAACATTAAAGAATATTTGTATTCGATAGGAATACTTAAAACCATAACCGTTTCTAGAACCTTTAAGTAACAACTAGAAAAAACAATGCAAATATAACTGTACAGTGAGCGCGGCTCCCTAGCCTCTAGGCATGAAATAACCCTACACGGGTTGAAATGCCGTTAAGATTATACAATCGATCCTAATGTTTCTTTTCTTAAGTCTCAAAACCAAGTGACTAAACATAAATTGTCTATTTGTTCAAATATAATTGCGTGTATATGTATTCATTTGAGATAGATAGATAGATAGATAGATAGATAGATAGGCAGACCATGCCAGACAACAGAAAATACAATTACTTTTTTTTATTTCAGCTAGACCATTGTTGGTGAGCTAGAGTCTCACTGAGTGACTCATATCTTTGGCATTATGCCAAACTAAGCTAACGTAGTTTGGCCAAAAGTACAAGATAATCAGAAAGTCATGAATCCAACTATTCTCTCTATAGCTATGAGTATATAGTAGCACAGACTGGGCTTTTTAACCATAATTAGGCAACCAGTCTAGGAGAAGGAAAACTCTTAATTCAAACATGTTAAAATTCCACTTCAGAAATTGACCTTGTGTCACATTCTACTCGTGCGTAGGGGTTGGAATATATATATATATATATATATATATATATATATATATATATATATATATTTATTGAGACAAAAAATAATGAAAATTAAAAACAATATGTATGGGTGACAAGAATTTCGGACCGCCATTTACATTGACACTGGGACCAAAACTGGTAATTATGGACTTTTATTTTGTAAAATATGGTGTCCTAGAAAAAACAGAACCCACAAATTTTGTAATAAAACTGTTAATTTTCCCATTAAACAAATAAATTAGGGTTTAGGGTTAAGATTAGGGTTAGGGTTGGGGTTTAGGGTTAGTTTAATGGGAAAATAAATAAATAATTTGGGTTCTGTTTTTCTGGGTCAGCCTGTACAAGGTGACCCAGAAAAAACAGGACCCCTACCCTAACCCTAACCCTAAGCCCTAATCTATTTTTTTAGTGGGGAAATTAACAGTTTTATTACAAAATTTGTGGGTTCTGTTTTTTTCTGGGACACCCTATTTTACTAAACAAAACTTCATAATTACCCCAAAACTATTCCTTGTATGCGGATAAGTTATACTAACGTGTTACTTAACAAACACCACGGACAAAACTAAATACAAAGCTACAAACACAAGAATGGCTCATGGAAGCTTCTAGAAAAAAGGCCAAAGAAATTACTAAAGAAAAAAAAGTATCTTTTTTTTTTTTGTCTTTTTTTTTCAAAGAATTGGTTAAACTTTCTGTAACCTTGAGAAAACGTGAAGAAAAAAAACGGATAAGATACAAAAAAGAAATACAAATTGTTGTTGCCCCGAATTACGCTGAATTCTTTCGTCCACAGCTGCACTAGACAATGCTATTTCGTCTCTGATGCTTCTCAGGTTTCGAGCCCAAGTTTGGAAAAGCAATTTGTTGTAGAGAGTAGCAGAAGCTTGCCGTATTATCAGCAGCAGTGCGGCATCAGCAGCAGTGCGGCATCTATAAAAAAAAATCTTGTATGACAATGTCATTTCAGCTATGTGTTATATTTATGTATTCATTTAGAGGAGCTATTTATCAACATCTTCACGTTGGCAGATTCGACACAAGGACTTTTTCTTGCGTTATTATCACTGGCAAAAAAAAAACATTATTTATGAAAGATATTGTCTGAGTAGGGTGGGAGTTAAGAATGTAATGTCTGAGGGTTTGTATCATAAGTAAGTAAAATCATCAAATTTATTGAAGGAGTAAAAAGATGAATAAATAAATGAATGAAATGGAAACTTATTCCTCTCCCCTCAAATAAATGTTCCGTGTATCTATTAACCATTAATTAAATAATTATTTTGAATATCTTACACATAAATTTGACACAAAATCTTTGGTATTTATTTATTTGTAAACCTTTTAGTTCAGCTCTTGATACCATCAATTCCTCACTTTACCGCACATATCCTTGAGTTACTCATACACTGGGATGGCGAGGGTAGGTATCGAACCCAGAACCTTGTAGTTCCTAGTCGGCTGCTCTGCCGACTGAGCTAAATCGGCCATTCTAAATCTCCCTTCTTTTAAACAGGTTGCCTTACCAAGACTAAAGAACCGGGCCTGTCCGGCTATTTAGCCATACCTGGGGTGTCAGATAGATTCAATAGCATTAGTCCGAAGTGAAACACAGCCTCGTCCAGTATTTGAACCTTGGTCAATGATTCCTTTTCCTACAACGATAACCGTTACACTGGTGTGTCACTAAAAAAAATAAAGATATAAGTGAAATTGTACTACTGTGTGACATAGAAAATTAGGAGGAGAAGGGGGAGGAGAGGACCTCTCAAAGTAGTTTTGACTAACGAGAAGATAGCTCTTTTTTATTTGAATTTAGAGTGTTCCTTCTTCTAAACCGGTTACCTTTCCAAGGTTAAAATTTGGGGAGAGTGGTGTACCCCTTCATTGCCATTACTCCCAGATCCATCCTGGGTCGGAGTGGTAATACCTGTGAGGGTCCCATCTATGGATCAATTTAAAAAGGAAATGTTTACAACATACTAAATGGGAACCTGTTTATGCGGCTATTGGTAACACTGATGTGTTTGTTGGGCATGTCCCTACCTACGCTATGCTCCGTCTTGGTTTGGCAGTCATTTCTCATAGAACACCTAATTGACCTGTTAGGGTTCCATCTATGGGTTAAATAGGTAAAAAATGAGTTTGTAAAAAATGTTTTTAAAAATTGAGAGTGAAAATAAAATGGATACTATACAAGAATGAATAAAACAAATAGTTTTAAATCTTTTACAAATAAACTGCATATGTAATCATATTTTAATTCGGTATCTTCGGCGTAAAATAACCTAGGGGTTGACATGTAAAATACAATTAACCAAGGTTAGAGAGCCCAGTCTACCCTACTATTTACCCATAGCTAGATGGAGACTAGTTGGATTCGTACCTTTCCCAGGGGTATTGACACTATTGTGGAATGCAAACAGCCGCATCCAGGATTTGAGCTGGTCTCGCCCTGTTCATTTGCTACGACAGTAACCAATACCCCACGTGTCTCCAACGGTATCAGACCATGTAAAAACTTGAATTTCGAATGCTGTGTGTAAATATAGAAAACCCCAGGTCGCTTAAGAAAAATTTACGCAACACATTATTTAGCAGCTCAACGGCCCTACACCTGTCGAAGCTAATCTTAGTAAATATGATCTTTCTTTAAAAAAATATTTTAAGCTTATGAGGATGAGAAAGCAAAGAGTAATGAAACTAATCCTGTTTCCCTTTAGTAACAAATCGTATGAAGATACTATTTTGGTGGAGAGGCGGCGGCTACATCGGCCATCTTGAAATATATTTTAACTGACTTTCTTTTATCCAATCTAGCCAAAAAAGAAACTACCTGCTGGCGGTGTAAAAATCTATTTTTCAAAGATATTGCCTGAGTGGGGTGGTGGATTTAAAAATCTAATGTCAGAGTTTTATCATAAGTAAACAAAATCATCAAATATTAAAGGAGCAAAATTTGAATTATATATATTAGAATTAAAACTACATTAAATTCACTAGTAACAATAAAACACCCTTTGGGCAGTGTAAAAGTAATTTTTGAAAGATATTGCTTGAGGGGAGGAGTGTTAAAAATTTCAATGTCAGAGGGGTTTTATCATAAGTAAGTAAAATTATTAAATTTATTAGAGGAGTAAAAATGAAATAAAACAATTAGTCGTAATTTGCAATTAAGTCAAAAACTGAACCATCTTAAAATGGAATATTTTTTCAAACATAACTCAATCCTAAAAGTAAGGAATAATTTAGTATAACTTCCATGTCATTAAACTAAACAGTAAAAAAGTCTTTAGGAGGCAAACATTGATTTAGCTTTATATATATATATATATATATATATATATATATATATATATATATATATATATATATATATAGTGGGGTTGACGAGATGTGAGAATTTAAAGAAATGGCGTCTTTAGAAACTTATTGGTTTGTCCGAATGTTGTTGGATACTTCCCTGCAAACCGTTAATTAACCCCCACGACATACACCCCTCTCTTCCACTGCACGTCCTGCCGACTCTCGAGAGTTCTGTTAACGTCCTTCTCAATTCTTTCCTATCACTTCCTGCAACTTAAAAGAGACTTTTGCAGTTCGCACCGGATCTTGGTCCAATTAGAATTAGTGATATAGCTCTCAAGATCTGTCCTTAGCTGTGAGCCCGAAAATCAGACTACTTGTAAGTTAGAGTTTTTTGTAGGCTTTTAATCATCATCATCATCCTCATCCTCATCATCATCATCATCATCATCAAGACGTGCTGACAGTACGAATTACACCATCTCTCTCTCTCTCTCTCTCTCTCTCTCTCTCTCTCTCTCTCTCTCTCTCTCTCACTCTCCGTCCCCTGTCAGTCATAGTACTTAAGGCACCTACACCAGTGGTTCTCTATAGATATTTATCAACCCCTCCGCACGAGCAGGATGTGACACAAGGTCAATTTCTTAAGCGGAGTTCAACATGTTTGAATTCAGAGTTTTCCTTCTCCTAGAACGGTTGCCTAACCAGGGTTAAAGAGCCCAGTCTGCCCTACTATTTATCCATAGCTGGGGGGAGAGTAGGATTCATACCTTTCCCAAGGGTATTAGCGCTAAGTGAAATGCAATTACCACATCCGGGATTTGAACTCGGGGCGACAAGTTAATTTCCCATGACTTTAACCATTACACCACGCGCTTCCAGTGGTTCTCTATATGTACAAATATTATGAATAATAAACAAAATTATTTAGAATATCCAACTAAACACGAGCGGTTAGGGAACCGAACTGATGAAAATGTTTTCATCTCACAAAAATATTTGTTGTGAGACAAATCAAAATTTACAGAAGGATGTGTGATGTTTACAGAGAAGCATCTTTTCGTAAACAAAAAAGAAATATTTACAAATGGGTTAAACATGTCTGGGTCGAAAAGACAGTCCATAGAGTGGAAATACACTGACTCTCCGGTAAATAAAAGATGTCGGTCACTGCTTTCAGTAAAGTAGATCATGCTGACAGTCAAGTCTCGCTGGAAGTACCGGTTCCCACAAGCTCACCAAAGTTAAGTAGAGATGAGCCTATTCAATAATGAATTACGTAACCACTTAAGCAACGGCGTATATTGTAAGCAACCTTTGTTCATCAAAATTACTTTATTCGGCATTAAATGATCCGAAAAGGGTTGATATGTCGTTAAAAAAACAAATATTCTGAATGTCATGAAATGTCCATCATTATTGACTAGAAGCGACTATCCAGCGTCGCCTGGGTAGAGAAGGGATAATAAAAAGTTAGTTTCGCAGATCCATTGACTTTCGCTTCTCTTACTATTCAAATCCTCATTTTTAAATATCCTCTCAGATATAAATACAATTTTTATTGATTTTGCCCAAAAAGCTGGTGATAAGGAATATATATATATATATATATATATATATATATATATATATATATATATAATATATATATATATATATTTACTTTGTCATTAATTGTTTTATTTTCTTGGTTTCCTCTAGATATACATACATACATACATACACGCCAATGGCTCTTTATATATGTATAGATTTCCTTAAAAAAAAGGTGTAATTGTAAACAGTGTTTCCTTTTGCCAACTCCTTAAGCAAAATTCACCTTATTTATTGAATGACCCTCGTATTATCTGTGTACAGCTATTCCTTTTTAAATGTACTGATTCCGTTAATATTTTCTTCTTTTTTTTTCAACTAGATTACGGTGACAAGATGGAGATTACTCCTCCATCCCCCCAGACCACTCACAGAATGGCCGACGACATGTGTCACACAGTGGCCTCTGAGAGTATTGCTTACATCACTGAAATGAATGATGAAACAATCTTTTGTGAAGCTGAGGACAACGGTCAAGTTGCAAGAGCAGAGTGGAGCATTCATATGGGTAAGTAAAACTCATTAAATATGCCATTAAATTATGCCATTAAAATATGCCATTGAATGAAATATGGGCAAATAAAACACATAAAATATGCCATTAAAATATGCCATTAAAATATACCATTAAAATATACCATGAAATAAAATATGGGTAAATAAAAGTCATTATTTATGCCATTAAAATATGCCATTAAAACATGCCATTAAATATGCCATTAAATTAAATGAAATGTGGGTAAATAAATTTATTAAATATGCCATTAAATATGTCATTAAAACATGCCATTAAAAATTCCCATGAAATAAGATATGGGTAAGTAAAATTCATTAAATATGCCATTAAAATATATCATTAAATATGCCATTGAGTAAAAGTAAAACTCATTAAGTATACCATTAAATATTCTATTAAATATTTCATTAAACGTCAACCAACCAAAATGGCCTGTGGTTTATGTCACACCTGATATGGTTGAAAAAGAATTTCAATGACTTCTGTATGAAGGTGTAATTCTGCCTAAAAATTACTCTGTTACAAATTACTTTGTTAAAAGAGACACATGGAAATGTCTGGATATGTACTTATTACTCAACTGGTTTAAATAATTCTTTAGATGTACAGATCTTTTCCCAAAATTGAATGGTGGAATTTTCTTCGCAAAAATTGATATTTCCCATGTTCTTCTTCAACTGAAAGTTGAAAAAGAATCTAAGGAGTTCCTTAATATCAACACGCACAAGGCTTTATTCAGCTTTAACCGTCTTAACTCGAGGTTAAACCCACACCAGTCACATTCCAGCAAACAATGGTGACCAGATTGACAGGAGTTGCAGCATTCAATGGTCGTTGCAGCTGCATCCTAAGATTAACTTTTCCAATGCATTTTTATAGTAAAAAAGAATTTCCAATGCATTTTATAGTAAAAAGAATTTCCAATGCATTTTTATAGTAAAAAAGAATTTCCAATGCATTTTATAGTAAAAAAGAATTTCCAATGCAATTTTTATAGTAAAAAAGAATTTCCAATGCATTTTTATAGTAAAAAAGAATTTCCAATGCATTTTTATAGTAAAAAGAATTTCCAATGCATTTTATAGTAAAAAAGAATTTCCAATGCATTTTTAGTAAAAAAGAATTTCCAATGCATTTTATAGTAAAAAGAATTTCCAATACATTTTATAGTAAAAAAGAAATTCCAATGCATTTTTATAGTAAAAAGAATTTCCTATTCATTTTTATAGTAAAAGGAATTTCCGATGAATTTTTATAGAAAGAGAAATTCCAATGCATTTTTATTGTAAAAAGAATTTTCTATGCATTTTTTTATAGTAAAAGGAATTTCCTATGCATTTTTATAGAAAAAAAAGAAATTCCAATACATTTATATATATATATATATATATATATATATATATATATATATATATATATATATATAAATGGAGAAATGTAGATAAACACGGGATGTTACACTGGATTTAATTTTATTATTGGTCGAAGTGTCGACATTCGAACATTTTCGGTTTACAAAGAAACCTTTTTCAGGACAATATGAAACAAGTAAAGGAAAAAGATTTTTGTGGTTAAAAGGATGTTGGATGTTTTGGATGAGTTGAGTTTGGAAAATATGTAGAAAAGGTTCATAACCGTTCGTTGTTTAGCGTTCACAATTGAATGTTAATGTTAATATATACACACACACACACACACACATATATATATATATATATATATATATATATATATATGTGTGTGTGTGTGTGTGTGTGTGTGTGTGTGTGTACATTTTATTTTGTTTTATTTTATTTAAAGAGTTGTTGCGATTTTATTTTTGGTAACAAAGATTCAAAGGTTATAGATTTTAGTACAATATAATACCTAATTCTATCCGTTTTAATTAATGAAGTTCCTTAAGAAATTATAAATATCCTGGTAACTTTTATTTAGAAGAAAATTAACTTTTATGAGAAAATTAAAGTAAATTTTAAAGAAATGTTAGGGTTTTGAGAGTTTTGGGGAGATACTGTATATTAGAATTATCTAATCAAAACATTTTTATCTGAACTTTTCCCCCGATAAACGTTGAGTATCCCTGCTAGTGGTTAACATACCAAATTAGTTTATTTTTGTTAAGGTCATACCTAATGAAAGATATATAAAGTTGCTACCCTTGATTAGTAGGAGACAGTTGCCTCTCGTGATATGTGCATTTTGGGAGCTAGGACCTGAAATGGGTTTTCCGCCATGATACGTGGATTGGGACACGAGATAAATGGTTGTACATTGCTCTTAAGTCAGTGTTTGGGTAGAAGCATTTCTCTACTCTGTGTTAAATAAAAACATGTTTATTTTCAACAAGCTGGTCTTGCATTTTCATTTAGTACTTTGTATTTCATTTGTATATAAAAACATAACAAATTGGCAATTTCGAACACACGGAACATTTTACCACGAGGATTTCAGCGTAAAAAATATTGGCGACGTAGGATTTCGGACACGTTGAAATATTCACCATAGCCTTTTCATTCTGTGCTCCATATTTAAATTTTATGTAGAAAAGATAATAATTTTTTGATAATAAAATTTATTTCTATTGATTTGTTTTTAATTAGGTGTGATTTCCAACCCCACTGACGGTATTACTACAAATGACGATGACATGGACGACAAACATGATGATGATGATGATGATGATGATGAAGGTCATGACGATATGACTACTCCCGTTCCTAGTACCAAAGGGGAAGAAGAAGGAGAAGAAGGAGGAGATGAAGGAGAAGATCATGGCAAGCCTGAACCAGAACCAGAGGGTAAACCAGAAAGTACAACCATGGAAAAAGAGATTAGTGAACCGGCTTCAAAAGAGTCCGGCCAATTGCGAAGCTCTCTCAGCAACTTCTTCCTTATTTCTTTTTTGGTTGTCATAGCTTTTCAATTTATGCTTGAGCAATCATCGTAACCTAGTCACTTAATTTATATATATATATATGTATATACATAAATATATGTATATATATGTATAAAAATCTCTATCTTTCTCTCTCTTTCTCTCTGGCTCAAACTCTGACTCTGTTTCTCGCTCTCTCTATATATATTTCTCTCTTTTTCTTAAAAAAAGATATTCGTCCCCAAGCATTGCTTTTTTGTCACGATTTGGGGATAAAAAAAATTTAAACCACAAAAAAAAGTTTTTTTTAAGAAAATAAAAAGAATTTAAAAAAAGAATACAAAGACTTAACCGCATCACCAACAAATTAAATCTATAGAAATCTGTTTTGAACGGCTGTTATACACAGAATGGTATAAACATTCAGTCAAGCATGCTTCATAAACTGATAGGAAAACCAATGTCGTTTGGCATATATTAGATTATTTGAAAAATAATGACTGGTTTTCATTACACATTTCAATATAAAATCGGCCATTATTTTCTAAATAATCTAATAATGACCAAACTAAGAAAAAGCTTTCTCACATAATGTAGGGCTTACGGTCAAGTTACGTTGAAAACACCGGTTTCCGCTAGATGACCGAAGTTAAGCAGCGATGAGCCTGTTCAATATTTTCTTGGGAGACCAATTAAGCTACAGCAGGTACAGTAACCAACATATATCAAAATGACTTGATCCGGCATTAAATGACCCGAAAGGGGTTTATATGCCGTAAAACAAAGCAAGTAATCTAGTGAGACATTATGAGAGAAGTAAGATATTTTTTGTGTATTCAAAGAATGTATCTGTCAATAAGACATGCTATTCAGAGTTTGTGTTGCAGCACTATAATAAACTTAAACGAAAGAAAACTGCCAGCATATATATATATATATATATATATATATATATATATATATATATAGGGTGTTTCAAAAAAGGATATAATTGTTTCTTGTTTTTTGTTTTTTTGACAATTTGTATTTAAAGTATTTTTAAAGACACAAATCCACCACCCCCAAAAACAGAAGAGATGCTAATTGCACCTGCATTTTAATTTACATTTTAATGATGAAAGTTATTTCGTTTTAAGCTGTTTGAATCCATTTGCAGCCATCTTTTTTTAATAATATTTGCTCACTTATGTCCACAACCTCCCAACTACCGTGCAATGTTAGCCGTTAATTCTTCAAATATAAGAGGATTGTTTTGAAACACTATATCTTTCAAAAGATTATCACAGGAATACATTTGTATGATTTATATGCGAAGAAATAAGTCTCAACAGTAAATGCACGTTCGTCCTTGAAAAGCCGACATAGCTGACACAACAAAAAGAAATGGATTCTCGACTGAGGCTAGCACATGATTTAATAATTTCAACTGTTAAATACTGTTGTATCTGAGTACTGTGGTTGCCATGTGACTAACTTTGTAACATCACATTCACCATTTTTATCCTTAGGGTTGCATAAATACTCAAAAGGAAAATGAGCATGTTATTAAAATGGTTACTCTAACCAAAAAATATCTGTTAGGATCCCATCTATAGAAAAAAAATGAGTTCAAAAATGTGTTTAAAAAAATTGAGTTTTAAAAACAAATTTTCTATACCCATCAAGAATGAATAAAACAAAATGTCTTCGCCATAAAACAACAAGGGTTGACATGCCGTAAAATCCAACCAACTAACCAACTTAACCAAAAGATTATTCGTACAAAGAGTTTTTTTTTTTAATATAAACGAATAAATAAAAACGGAAATAGATAAATCCATAACAAAAGCATGCTAAACCTTTTTGCAAAAATTATTAAAATGATGCTCGAATGAGGCTAGCGCATGACGGAATCATTTCAACTGTTAAAAGCTGTTGTCTCTGGTGACAGTGTTGTCACGTGACTAATGATGTAGCATAAAAATTTACGTACACGTAAATTCTACCCCCAAATATTTTGGGTGGGACCCTTTATGAAACATCCTATATATATATATATATATATATATATATATATATATATATATATATATATATATATATATACTGTGAGCGTTAGGGCTCAGATCTAACGATCCATAAACCCATTTAATGCTCTTGCTTAAAAAAAGAAAGTTTTTTTTTAAATAATGACCATGCCATCAAATAGGTCCCTCTAAAATATGCTTCGAGAAAATATAATTAAAAAGAGAAAAAAAATCTTAGATGAATGAATAAAGAAATCGTGTTAAACAATTTATGAAAAGATTAGTCTTAGCACGTCAAGAAGAAAAAATATATATTTGCAAATTTTTCTTACTGCTTCTAGATTTGGTGATGCTAATTTTTTTTTTTTTCATTTTTTTAACATTTTCTAAATATTTTCTTGACATTACAGACATTATTTTTTTTATGAAAAAAAAATTTGAATATAACAAAAAAGAAATAAAAAAAAAAGAAAATATTTTTTTTCAATCATCTGGACTTCCGGATGAATCCAACCAAACAACCCTTAGAAGTTTTTGCCGTTAATTTTTTTAGCTGAATGCATATTGCAAATGATTTTTATTTCTTTCTTTCTTTCTTTCTTTCTGTCTTTCTTACTATCCTTTTTTTCGATTATCTAATCCGTCAATTTGTTAAAACATGTTGTTCTAATTTTAATTTGCATCATTTTTTGTATATTTCATCTCCACCTGGAATTTATACCCAATCCTTCCCCCCTACAGGAAAAAAAAAACGAAAAAATAAACAAAAAAAAATAAACAAAAAAAAAAAGAAAAGAATCTACGTCAGTAAATTTTTTTTATTTTTTTTGCCCTACACTAATCATTTTCTAAGAAAAAAAATATGTGTATATTTAAATGTTCAGCGCAGGGCGTGTGTTCAAGGGGATAGCCGAAACACAACTCAGCGTAAGACATCGAGGTTGTCTGCAATTACATTACGAAACAAAAAGAAACCAATGCATGACATTAAGTTGCACACACTCCAGAAAACACAAGTTTACTCATAAAACACGATTACATTAAAAAAAAAACACTTGACCCACACTTACATTGAAACATACACTATATATAATATCAATAAATAATAAAATCAAGGTACCTATAACAATTCATTTGTTTGTTGCATTCTTTTGATTTTTTTTTTTTTTTTTTTTGATTTTTTTTTTTTTACTATATTGGTTTTGTCCATTATTTTTTCTTTTGATACCAAACAGTTTTTTAATACATTTTCAGAACCTAAATGAAAAAACTAAAAAAAATTACTCAATTGTGCCAGACAAAAAATAACGAAATAAATAAATAAAATCAAGTTTAAACATTTGACTTTGACTTTGAAATTTTGTTTTTTTTTAATGATGTTCTAACATTAGAATTACGAATGAATGAATGGGGCCGGGTTAGCTCAGTCGGTAGAGCGTTTAGCTAGAAACCACAAGCGTTCCTAGTTCGATACCGGCCCTCGCCAACTCAACGTATGAGTAGCACAGGGATCTGTGCGGTAAAGTAAGGAGCTGGTATACTTAACATAGTTTGATTCATGTACCCGATCATAGTTAACAATCTAACCAAATGGATTAAATAAAGGGTCATCTTTGTTATATTGCGGTGTGTATGCGAATTGAAGTGCTGAATTAGTGAATCGGGGAGATGTCTATATTTCTGTATATAACAGTTCGAAGTTCTATGAAGACTCCTGATTAGGACAAGAAGGCTCCCGAGTTTGACAAGAATCAACTGAAGAATACCGGAGGGTATATCGACCGACACGTTGTGTATATAGCAATAAACATGAGGACAGCAGTCAGAAAAATCTAAATAATACGAAAAATGAGTTCGACTGAGAAAAAGAGGACATAAAACCATGTGGATCCCTATACAATGATAAATATTGAAAAAGTTCTCAATTCTCAATAGATTCGTAGTGTCGGTTAGAGAACCAAATAAATAACAGAAGCTTACAATCCATGTTTCACCGAAAAGGATCTCCACAGAAAGTCTATATAAAACTCTCTCTCTCTCTCTCTCTCTCTCTCTCTCTCTCTCTCTCTCTCTCTCTCTCTCTCTCTCTCTCTCTCTGTATATATATATATATATATATATATATATATATATATATATATATATTGCTTATCTTCCCTTTGTGACAATCTGTTAGTTAAAAATGCGTTTGTTCGAATATTAAACACAGTAAAGAGTAAGATGCTGAAATCCTATCATAATAAATACGCAAATAAGTTGAACGCACTGATTTTATCGCGCATATCAAGAATGTAAACAAATGTCAGAAATTATTATTAAACAATATATTTTGAATCAAATTCTTGTCAAAGTTTATAACAATGAGTTTGAATTATGACTTGGTATGCAAATCTAAAACAAAACAAATATGTTCGAATTTCATTTGTATTTTGGAATTCAATAACAAAATAATATTCAGTGTTAGTACAGACGGAAAGTACAAATTCACCAATTATTCTGAATTGTTAATTCAAGTAGAAGAATGTATATTGTTCAAATTCGGAAGAAAGGAATAAAATTAACCAATAGAAATTATTTCCTGGGGTGTAAATTTTTTAAACATTCCAGAAATCATAAGACTTAGGATGATAGATATGGACAATATTCGCTTCAGGCCATACGCTAAAATTTCTCTCCTAATCAGGTATTGCACTTACGCAAAATAACACCAGGCGAATTGATCATTGTTTTATTCCCCGCAAACTCAACTACGGTCTCACTCCTCATGTGATGTATAATTATGCACGGAAATTGTGTACCAAATAAATTATATTTTTGTAACGAAGTGTTTCTTGTCTTTTGAGTCGACAAAACTTGACAACTATTTCCAACCGGCCACCGACCAATACAACGGAGAAGTCACAGACTAGATTAATTCATCCTCATCCAGTGTTGTGACTAAAATGTTGGTGCACATTTGGCGCCATGATTCCGAGAAAGGCTCAGAGAGATATCAACAGTGCCATAGGCCCACATATTTCTAAAAAAAGCTACCTCGGAATCACCCAGAACTACAGAAACTCTTAGGTTTATATTGCTTTGCTTCCCAGTTGTAGCCAACCAGAAGTTGAGAAGATTCTTCAGAAAGATCCACAACTTCTCAGATTCTTTTGTTTGTAAGGTATTTTCCTGTATTATGATTAATACATACATATAGATTTCTCAATACAAAATGATACTTAATAGAGCAAAGATGCTTTTAATCTCATTCTGATAATATTGTTTTAAACAGCAAAATATTATTTAATGTTGTAAGGTATTTTCCTGTATTTGATTAATACATACATATAGATTTCTCAATACAAAATGATACTTAATAGAGCAAAAGATGCTTTTAATCTCATTCTGATAATATGTTTTAAACAGCAAAATATTATTTAATGTTTGTAAGGTATTTTCCTGTATTATGATTAATACATACATATAGATTTCTCAATACAAAATGATACGTAATAGAGCAAAAGATGCTTTTAATCTCATTCTGATAATATTGTTTTAAACAGCAAAATATTATTTTAATGTTTGTAAGGTATTTTCCTGTATTATGATTAATACATACATATAGATTTCTCAATACAAAATGATACGTAATAGAGCAAAAAGTGCTTTTAATCTCATTCTGATAATATTGTTTTAAACAGCAAAATATTATTTTAATGTTTGTAAGGTATTTCCTGTATTATGATTAATACATACATATAGATTTTCAATACAAAATGATACTTAATAGAGCAAAGATGCTTTTAATCTCATTCTGATAATATTGTTTTAAACAGCAAAATATTATTTAATGTTTGTAAGGTATTTTCCTGTATTATGATTAATACATACATATAGATTTCTCAATACAAAATGATACGTAATAGAGCAAAAGATGCTTTTAATCTCATTCTGATAATATTGTTTTAAACAGCAAAATATTATTTTAATGTTTGTAAGGTATTTTCCTGTATTATGATTAATACATACATATAGATTTCTCAATACAAAATGATACGTAATAGAGCAAAAGATGCTTTTAATCTCATTCTGATAATATTGTTTTAAACAGCAAAAATTATTTTTTAATGTTTGTAAGGTATTTCCTGTATTATGATTAATACATACATATAGATTTCTCAATACAAAATGATACGTAATAGAGCAAAAGATGCTTTTAATCTCATTTTGATAACATTGTTTTAAACAGCAAAATGTTATTAGAATTTAGTTACCAACAATTTCCTCAACAAAAAGTAAAAATTTTCACGACCAATCAGAAGTTTGCCAGATGATTTTCTTATTATTTTATCTCCTACGTAACAACAAATATGCATTTTCATTTTGAATATAAAACGAGAATATATGATAATATATTTTGTATACAACATGAGAATATAACAGGAATATAATATTTGAAATATAACATGAGACTCAAATTACCTATTTGCATTTCGATGCATAATATAGTGATACCTTGACTAACGAGTTTAATTCGTTCTCGTATATCAAATAAATGTTCTCCATTGAAATAAATTGAAATGCCATTAATATGCCCCCCCCCTAAAAAAAAAACACCTTCCTTTTTTTACATTTTTTTAATAAGAAAAATAACACTGTATTTTATAAAAACAATAAAATAGAATGTAATTTATAAGGTGTTTTCAAGGTATTTGATTTCATACACGGAGTGTTGCATTGACCGGCACTATTTCAGTTACATTTCTGGACACTGCATCCGTATATATATTTACCAACCCCTCCGCACGAGCAGGATGCGACACAAGGTCAATTTCTTAAGCGAAGTTTAACAGGTTTGAATTCAAAGTTTTCCTTCTCCTAGACCGGTTGCCTAACCAAGGTTAAAGAGCTCAGTCTGCCCTACTATTTATCCATAGCTGGAGGGAGAGTAGGATTCATACCTTTCCCAAGGGTATTAGCGCTAAATGAAATGCAATTGCCACGTCCAGGATTTGAACTCGGGGCGACGTGTCCATTTCCCATGACTAAAACATAGGGATGACCATTACACCACGTGCTTCCGTATATGTTATATTGTCGTCTTTTTAGGATCGCAGTTACTCAGCAATAAGCATTCACAACACGGAAATCTAAATTTTGTTGGTAATTTTTTTCCTCGGGTATATTTTGACCCACAAGTCTATGGGGACCGGGAAAAAGTAGAGATGCAGTCCCACTGCCTAAAAAGCAGTTGACTTACACCAATCTCTCCAGAATTGCAAGACTCGACAAACTAATGAATTCTGAAAGCAGAGTCCCCAAATCTGCCAGGTTAAATCCCATTCCCCTCATTTTACTTCGCCCCGTATCCTTTGCTTCTGACCGAATTCCTACGTCTACTTGACCACACCTTCTTCAATAGAACCGTCTGTATTTTCTTTATGGTTGTCAACGGCCTTTCCGAAACTGCTAAAAGCAGTATACTTAGATCTCAATCTCCAACCTAAACATAGGGATGACCAGACACACTGTTTCTGTTCCTATCTATTTGTGGGGTTTTATATTTGTTTGCTTGTTGACTCTCTTAAGATTTCCAGTTGAATTTTCTTTTCTTTTTTCACTTCTTTTATTTCCATAATTAAAATGCAACGAGTAAATATGGAGCAAATACTTTTAGTATGTGGTCTTCCCAAAGGAACTGTTACCGCTATAATGATGTTCTACAAAACACGAAAGCAATGGTTCCCTCACACCATAGTGACGCTGATTTCTTTGATATTATCGCTGGAGTCTCGCAATGAGTTACATTAACACCATTTCTATTCGTAATCTCTGTACATTATGTACTGCGAAAGGACAGCAAGAGGAATTGGTCTTTACATGAACTCACATGATAAAACAGGGTTCATTTATTTTAAACAAAATTATGCTATCTCCTCATTAAATGGCAAGCCTCTGAAATTGGTAGACCAGGTCACATACATCGGTAGCAACATTTCATCTACTGAAAGCGATTTCAACATACACATAAGAAAGGCATGGACTTCTATGGACCAATTGCAACCTGATCTCTCTGATAAAATATAACAAGAATTCACATATATTTTATATATCAACCATCATCAGGGCAATGTTAAAGAGCAATATCATGAAGCTTATTCAAAAAATGTTATTTTCAAGCGAGATGAAACAAAATCCTGACTTGAATCTCACTTGAAAACAACATTTTTGAAGGACATAGTATTGCGTGGTGCCTTTTCCTTGACGGTACTAAATAGGTATATGTTGCATACCTCTTTACCGGCACTATATATCTATATATGTTATATACTTTCTTACGTCTTACGCTGGTCGTCTATTCTTCTGGTCGGATCTGGTATATCTTCTAAGGTCTCGTCTGGTCTTCTATTGAGGGTTCCGGGTCTGGACTGCTGGGGATCGTTTCTTATCAGAAGCCTTGTGTCATTGATAGCTTTTAGTAATAACAACAAGACTTCGATTTACTATGATGTTACTTTATTCGTAGAACCCCAGACCAGACAATGCGCGCGGAGACTCACATCTTGCTAGCTTTGCTTCTAAGTCCTAACTCTGCAACTGACTAACTGAGTTGCTTACACCTTAAACCGGAAGGGGGCTTTCTATCGGGGTTCCGTTTCTCACGGTTCTCCCCAGAACGCAAGGTGAGCGTGAGGTCAAGCATTGTCACTCACTCTCAAGGCCATCAGCTGTACTGATCGCCATAAGGATTTCTATACTACCTTAAAAAGATATTAGGGATCCATAATTATGTAACAATAGTTCCTCTATATTGCCCTGATGATGGTTACGTTCGACTTTTTTTCTCTTTTCCTGTTAAAAAAATATCGCAAATTTTAATCAATGGTAATTGGATAAAGTGTGTCTCTCTGTCCTCTAAAAGAAGACAGTTTGATGTAGTGCTATCAGATTTTGTATGCATGCATACAGGACACGGGGGGGATTTTAAAATTGAAAAATAAAAGTTTTTGTCACCATGGAGAGGAGAGAAATACTTATAGAGAGTAAGTTTCTAGCAATAAACCATAAGAGGAGAGAAATGTTACTTCAAGACGTGAATAATTACTCATAATTTACATTTCCAAACTTTAAAAATAGATAAACAATGAATTATTTACTTTATATAAATATTTAGTCAAATTTAATTAAACATTACGAATAAAGTTTATATGTAAGTATTCAAATTGAGATGTAAGATATTACTTAGTTATGATTAACAAGTTGGACACATGGCGCAACGGATATAAGGGGTTGAGTTCTAAGAGACAATCATCCACATGTTGCAGGTTCAATCCTGAACACAGACAATACTTACAAAGATATTTAACATAGCCTAACAATTGTACCCGGTCATGGTTAGTGGAATGAGAACAATCTATCCTGAGGGATGGAATAAGGATTTGGTTCGAAGTTCCATGAAGGCTCCCGGTTCCCGAGTTCGAGGAGAAGGTTCCTGAGTTCGATAAGAAACACCTGGAGAAGGCCGGGGAAACATCGACCGAAACCGTGTGTATATAACAATAAATATGAGGACAACAGTTCGAAAACTCCAAATAATATTTTAAAAGACAAAAAATGTTTATATCGATAAATCTTTAATCTACATTAGAAGAGTTTTTCAATAAATCTCTGTATAATATTTCAGAGAAATATATTTTTGTTAAGAAGATTTATGTTCATAGATTTATGTATCATAGATTTATGTAATATAGATTTATGTATCATAGTTACAATTACCGTTAATAAATATTCAGTGTTAATTTTTAATTGACAACAAAAATTGTGAAATAACTAGCTGCTATTTAACCCTTTTGCAGGCAGGGGGAAATTTTTTGCCGTCAACATTGACAGTTTGGTCGTTTAGTTATAGTTCAATGTAAGGTATTTTCCTATTGGTTGTTTGTTAACCAATTCAATGTTGATGTATTAATGTTGAAACATCACCCGGAGATCCCACTCTGGTGTAAGATTTTGTAGATGTTGTCTTGCAAAATATCATAATTAAAAGTGAACGTTTAATTGTTTTCATGCTATTGTATTATGACAAACAATTTCTAATCAAATTATCTTATAGTGTTTTGTTTTTATATCTAATTAATTGACTAGTTTGAACATTCACTCTATTTTGCAAGTTTTCTGGAAATCATTCGGCCACTATTAAAGGATTTTAGAAATTATCTGCGTGGAAAAAGATTAACTGTTGACCCGACATAGACGGATATTTCAGCTAGTATATACATATATCTATATATATATATATATATATATATATATGTGTGTGTGTGTGTGTGTGTGTGTGTGTGTGTGTGTGTGTTGAATTTAAGTGTTGACCCGACATAGATGGGTAGTTTATCATTATAAATCCATCTTTTTTGGAATACTTTGTTTTTCCTATTTCTATATATTGTCAGATTCATTTCCATATCTACCCCCATAAATACATATATATATATATATATATAGTGTGTGTGTGTGTGTGTGTGTGTGTGTGTGTGTGTGTGACTCCTCGTTTCCCTACAGAGCAATGAAGAATTCCGTTATTACGTCACTCGAAGAGAAAATAACTCTTGTTACTATGACAACTAGATTTCTCATTACTCAGTAGTAAGAATCGGTTGCTGATACATTGCAAAAAATATTAACACGAATAAAACAAATACAAAGAAAAATCAGATGTTAATATTTATTTGCTTTTATGTATTTCTATTATGATGCAAGGGTTTTTCACACCAGCTTTTAACTGGTGGCTTTTCTACGACTCTTCTAAGTTGCCGATTTCAACAGTGCTATGATCTGGGTTGTTTCAATTTTTCCTCTAATCCTCTAGTTCTCCCAGTCACATTTGTGTGCCCCTGGGGATCATTCCAAAGCTGAACACTACCACTAGTATCACTGTCACCTTTAGGGTCCACAGTTCTCTGGCAAGATCCAGGTATTTACTTATCTTTTCGTTTTCTTTTTGTTTTCACACTATGATCCGCTGTACAACAAAACCCACTAAATGACAACTTTTCTCTTCTTGTTAATCAATAGTAGGTCTAGTCTTCTGATAGAGATTAGTGTTGCATATGGCCAAGCTCGAGTTGTAGTAGTAGACGTTTAGTAGTAGTAGTAGTCGTTAGTTCAAAAACAACATACGCAAGTCGTATAGTCACAAGGGGGCTGTTTATTTATTTCTAGGCTCGTGGGTTTTTTTTCAGAGGGAAGGAAAGAGAGAGAAAAAGAGAGAGAGAGAGAAAGAAAGAGAGAGAGAGAGAGAAGAGAGAGAGAGAGAGAGAGAGAGAGTAAGGTCAAATTACTCTATCGTAAATCATGTTCGGTACTAATATGTGAAACCCATACGGGGGAACCAGGAAAGCCCCCGTCTGCCTCCCACAAAAGCCCAGCCGAAAGAAAGACTTATTTTCCTTTTCTTCCCTTTGTTGTCCCGGGGGGGGTGAGGTTCACTTCCGCTGCTCCGCAGAAACTAGAACTTCCGGTTTTATTTTTTACTTTAGTTCCGGGGTCATTGGTCGATCAATTGAGTTCCAAACTTTAACCTCTCTTTGTTCTTATTTCTTTTTCCTCTCTTTCTCCAGAAATCCGAATACCGTTTTATTTTCAATCCCCAAATTTCCCGTAGACCATAATAATTATGCTACACTAGTCTTCTGATTGGTATTTGGTGATTCGTTTGTATCTCAACTTCCCATAGAATCTAATGTGTTTCATTTTCTGGGATGGATCCTGGTTTGTACATTTTGATGTATAGTCAAAGTTTAGTTTCTTGCACAATTCCCTGTAGATCACCTTGCCCATTCAGTTGTGCTTATCTTTGCGTTTTCTTTGAGCTAGTTTGCTGCATTTTCTTATTATTGTAATGCTGTGGCTCTCATTTCGAATGGAGTGATGATGTGTCATATAGAAATAATCATCGTACACTTATCTCACTTTCTGTGCTACGTGGAGAAGCTCGGATCTGGTTGCTGTGATGATGTTGAGTTGGCTAATAATAAGGAGTCTAGAAACCAACTAAAGGTGCTGGGGGACATCTTGCTTTATGCCATTTATAGTTGGGTGTTTTTACCATATTACCTTTAGGCACCCCTTTTTGGTCTCGATTACGAAAGGAAATGTTTTTCATTTACACCGTCAATATCTTATTATTATAAATCGAAATATTATTCAATATTAGCTATGAATATGATATAAAATATTTTTATTTTAACAGCATTATGTGTTTTCATTTCCTTTTATCTCTCTCTCTCTCTCTCTCTCTCTCTCTATATATATATATATATATATATATATATATATATATATATATATATATATGTGTGTGTGTGTGTGTGTGTGTGCGTGTGTGTGTGTGTGCATAAAGTGAAGGGAAATATTCGTTGACTTACAAATGAGTATTTTCCAATTTAATATGGATGAAACACTCTGATATTTACACAGGATATATCTAACAAGATAATCTTATCTTATATACAAAACGTTCCTGAAATGAAATTCGTTTCAATTATAAAAGGAATAATGAAAAAGATTTTCTTCAAAATCATAAATTACATTTAATACTTTGTTGCATGGCCATTATCAAGTTTTGCAATTAAAAATCGTTTCCAAAAGTTTCTTACAAGTGTTGGCAATTATGTTTGTATATTCCCTTATGGAAATTAAAACCTTTTACAACTCTGAGTTGCACGCACATGATCATCAGGTGAGTTTATATAAAGTCCAAGAATTAAATAGCATAGTGTAACATTTTTGGATTCCCTTGGCAAAAATACTTTTATAAACCAATTTTTACGAGTAGGGAAGCTCTAGAACTCATTTTACAGACAAAAATGAATTACAAAATGTCACCATTTTTTGTGACCGACCATCCAAATTTGTAAAGTTAAAAATTGACATAACTCCTGCAATTTTTGGAATTGGAAGCTCAAATTTTGGGGATTGTCTGACTTTAAGATAGTCCACACTTGAATAAAATTTCAGAAAAAATGAAGTGAGAAATTTTAACAAATTTTAACAAAACTTTGTAACTTCAGTTCTGAGCAAAAACCAAACTATCTTTTTGGTACAAATAATGTTCAATAGATATGAAATAATAATAGAAAAAAATCTTTGTCATTGATGCAGTGCCACATCGGGATATTGATCTTGATATGAAAAAAATAAAAAATCAATAACTTAAAACTGTTTAACTTTAAGACTTAACTTTAAGACTTTAACTTGATAGAATTTTTGGATTCCTCAAGCAAAAATACTTTTATAAACCTATTTTTAGGAGTAGGGAACTTCTAGAACTCATTTTACAGACAAAAATAGATTACAAAAATGGGTGGTACCTTTCCCGAAGTACTGGCTGATGGAGTATCTCCGCCTTAAAGTTGACATCTCACCCAAAGAATTCTGTACAAGCCATCGTGACATAGGGGCACCAAAGAAGCGATACAAGAACTACCTGAAAATCTCCCTTGGTACCTGTCACATCAACCATCGCCGATGGTCCACCTTAGCTGAGAACCGCGATGCCTGGCCTACCACCATTAAATATGTTGTCTACTACTTTGAAAACACCTGGAGGGCCACCCTTAAAGACAAAATGCACAGGCAGAAGTACCTCAACACAATGCCATCAAACTCTGACCAGAACTTCAGCTGCAGCCGCTGTTATAGTGCTTGCCTGTATCGAATTGGTTTTATCAGTCACAAACATGCTTTTAGTCAACGTAGACCACCCACTTAATCATCGTTGATGAAAGCAAGCAATAAAATATATATATATAATATATATATATATATATATATATATATATATATATATTATAGTGTGAGATGGTCACTGTTTCAGCTTTTGCTGGAATGGTGTACCAAAGGCAGTATTATTGGTGCTCAATATAAAATAGAGCTGTTATATAATATAAAAAGATAAATATATAAAGGTTTTACATATCTATTTATTAGGTGATAAAGGAACAATCACAACCATATTGGTTTCATGCGATGCAATCATCAGGTGAAGATGTTTCAGAGAGACATTTGATGTTTCAGAGAGACATTTGAAACATCTTCACTTGATGATTGCATCGCATGAAACCTGGTTGTGATTGTTCACCTAATAAATAGATATGTAAAACCTTTATATATTTATCTTATTATATATATATATATATATATATATATATATATATATATATATATATTGAAGGATATGTGCTTAATTGAAGTCATACCTAATTTTGAAAAGTAATTAGTTTAATAATTAATGAATTTAGGCGAGCATATATGTTCAAATGTAAGGCTAAACAAATCGAGAAAATGTCAATCCCTGAATGTACATTTCGACCTATTAGGTCTCATCAGTAAGGTTATAGACATGCTGATGAGACCTAATAGGTCTTAGCCTTACATTTAAACATATATGCCCGCCTAAATTCATTAATTATTAACTAATTAATTTTCAAAATTAGGTATGACTTCAGTTAAGTACATATCCTCCAAAAATTGTCGGCTTAAAGCAATATAAAAAATAAACACATTTGTTTGTTTACTAACCTCATATATATATATATATATATATATATATATATATATATATAGAGAGAGAGAGAGGGAGAGAGAGAGATAGAGAGAGAGATACACACACACACACACACACACACATATATATATATATATATATATATATATTATATAGAGAGAGAGAGAGAGAGAGAGAGAGAGAGATAGAGATATATACCTTTAAATAAATTTCTAAAACTCCCTAAAATTTCAGTCTCATCAGACAGACGTCACAGAAAAAATGAATTGAAACCTGAACATTTTTTTACCAGAATCCCTCTGAATCCTCAGAATATCGTCTGTCTGATGAGACTGAAATTTTGGGGAGTTTTAGGAATTTATTTAAATTTCTAAAAGCCTTTTAAGTTTTGGTCGAAATAAATTTATTACAGAATGACGGTTTATTGAGTTTTCCCTTCCTTTCAAAGGTAAATATTGCTCTGTATTTAATCTAAAATAGATTATTATACATTGAGCTCTCTTTAGGGATTTATAAAAGTCCTTGTATTTGCATGTCTAAAACATGCAATAATTATACAGTGAGATTTTGAAGATCTCATGTAGAATCATCCCTTACTACCAGTTTTGGATACCTTACACACACACACACACACACACACACACACACACACACACATATATATATATATATATATATATATATATATATATATAAGTGTATTTAGGCAGCATTTTTCTTTTATACAGGTTTCGTTGAATTGAAATTGTCTGTGCAATTCAACGAAACCTGTATATATATATATATATATATATATATATATATATATATATATATATATATATATATATATTTGAAACTAGTGATACTATTCTAAAATGTTTAAAATAGATAGATAACGCAATTCATATTCAAAAATGCTTAGAATAGATAGAACAATCCTTATTCTAAATACGTTTACCTAGCTAAATAGAATTATTTTAAAATAATAAACTGCCACTGTTGCTTAGCGTCACCTTGGTGATACAAACAAAACAATTACTTTACCAGTTACATTAACCTAACTTAACATTACTTAAACAGTTTTAATAATGAAATACACATATACTCTGCTCTGTTCGACTTTACGGATACGAACCGAAAGGACTCGCTCAGGCAAAAATGGGTCTTTCGGAGAAATCATTAGGGCTTTTCAAGATTGTAAGATCAAAATAACTATTAGGAAGATTGAAAAAAGAAAGAATAAAAAACTTGAAAATAATAAGGATTCAGTATTGTTAAATGAAATTTATATATATATATATATTATATATATATATATATGTGTGTGTGTGTGTGTGTGTGTGTGTGTGTGTGTGTGTGTGTTTGTGTGTATGTGTGTGTGTGTGTGTGTGTGTAAGCTGAAAATGGAAATGAATCCGACGATATGTTGAAAGGATAAATAAATAAAGGAAAGAAAATGGTAAATTGGTAAATATAAAATCATATTAAATCAATTTTATCCATTCAACATTTTCTTTCCTTTATTTATTTATTTATCCTTTTTAACACACACACACACACACACACACACATATATATATATATATATATATATATATAATATATATATATGTTAATGCATGAGTAGTAGCTTACCGGTGGGTATGAGTACGATCGTTGGAAGCGCACAGTATCCAGGGGTTAAGACTGAGAAAAAACAAATACAAAGTGCTCAATACAATGTAGAGCAAAAAATTATTTATATAATGGATAAAAGTAACCTACTCGAGTTTCATCGATTGATTCTTCAGGGTTACATGTATTATACCAACTGTATACCAACGGGCATGTATTATACCAACTGAGATTAATCGAAAACTCGATTAATTCAACGGATGTAACCCTGAAGAATCAATCGATGAAACTCGAGTAGGTTACTTTTATCCATTATATATATATATATATATATATATATATATTATATATATATATATATATATACTTCTAATGTTCATAATTTGATATTCTTCTGGGTTGTATACCTGTAGTAGCGTCGGGTACTCATTTTCATTTATCTTTTTATATTATATATATATATATATATATATATATATATATATATATTGATTCGACTCCTTTATGTATATATATATATATATATATATATATATATAAAGGAGTCGAATCAGTCATTGAGCTTTAATATCACGCATACACTTTAATATGTTTATAATTCGGAAAAGCACATTTAGTTTGTTATTTTCATTGATTAAATCATATAATTCAATAATCAAAAATAGATTGATTTTTGGAACTATTAAAAAAGCAGGTACTCTAATTCCGCAGCCGAAATTTCAATTTAAGTCTTTCTGGAAAATTATCGTTTTGTAATTTAGTACTAATCTTTAAAAAGAATTAAGAAAATGAATGTTATATTTCAAGACATAGGTTTATATTAACAAAATATTTATTCCTAAAATAAACGAACATTGTAAAACGCGAATTCTTAGCAATCTGATAAGAAATTTAGTCATCCAAGACTAACGCATTCCTATATACTCAAATAAGAACAACAACCACAATGTGGAACATGTCAAACACCTTTGACAGTTAAACACTTATTCATGGAATGCGGGTTTTTTGCTCACATCTGAAACCGTTATTTTAAAGCAAACAATATGAAAGATCTGTTTGAAAATGTCAACATGGAGGATATTCTCTCTTTTTTTAGGGAAATAAAATTATACAATATAATATAGACTTGAAACAAATCAATACCATACAACATAATCCCCAATAATGCTAACACATTGATAAAACCAATTACTAAAAAGTATAAATATGAATACACGATATGTATAACTTCCTAACAGTTAGGCATGACACAACCCCAGACGGGTGGATATGCCGTTAAAA